>CM055102.1:16407228-16434728 GCA_029204225.1 Diphasiastrum complanatum
ATCACAATCATCCCAGTCCTTAGCACCAACTTATGTGGAGGACACCCAATTGGTTGTAGGATGTTCAAATACTCTATAGGGTGGACATTAGAGCCCTCACACTCAAGAACACTATCGGCACTATAAAAGGTGAAAATGTCACCCGGAAGCTGCTCTACAACTCTCGCATTGATCTCATCCACATCTTTGTTTAATGGGGTCAATATTGCACGACTCCTCAAAAACTCAACATCCTTAAAACGTCGCGCGTGTCTCACATTGATTATGGCCAAATAAGCCTCTATATATACACGTCTTGGAGCTCGAGGTACTGATCATGCATCAGATCTCACACGTGTGAGGATGCCTTGTCACCATCATGAATTTGACACTTGGATCAAAACTTTCCATTTTGGGCATTTTTGGTCTATTTTCCTACTCTATGGAGATCTTCATGGAAATCTTCTAGAAGCAAAAACTTGCCTACTTCAGCTATTTCCACACGTGTGAGCTGTCCTCTACACGGGATGTGACACCTATTCAGAATATTTGGCTCATGCAATCATTAGATTGGTGCCATGTGTCATATCTCTAGAAAACTAGTTTTTGGCTATTTTAGCCACTACAACTTGAGTTAAATCATATGTACAACATCCATGATTATGGTACATGAAAAGTACACTAGTTTCACACGTGGGAACAGGCTCCACACATGTGTGTCTATCCTATATACAAGATTTTTGGCCTCTACCAAGCTTATTTTTGCATTTTTCACATGTGTCCATTTCACTTTGTGCATGCCTTGCATGTCACTATGGATCACTAACAATAAATGCATGTGATATGCCACAAGTTTCTACAAGCATATTAATGCCATTTCTAAGTCTATAATCTATATGCAAGTTGTATTTTACCAGCTAGACATGAGAAATCCATATAGCTCGAGTTCCATCTAGGCCAAATTTGGCATTTACATTTATGAAACAACATACTTGCATTGATAAGACTTTGTAGCAAGCCTAAAGTAAGTGTGGTATAGAAATGAGATTTGGTCTCAAAGTAATTTCGGATAGATTCAGGTTAAGACCTAATTTGGGACTTTTTGAATAAGAGGAATCAATATGGATTCAGAGCATATTTGAAAGTTGAATCATTATTTATAAGTAGTATAGTGAATGGCCAAAGGTTACTGATTCCATTTTGGTTGGAATAGAAGTAAGTTTGATCCGAATTTAAGTCTGAAAGTTCTGTATTGGATCAACCTAATCCTAGTTTAGTACTAGGATCAGAGAGAGGTTGATTAAGTGGAAGAAATTATGCTATTAGAAAAAATTGGATTAAAAATTGCTAAGAGTGAATTTTATTCGTCTCAGAGATTTTCTAGATATGTTATTTACTCATGAGAAATAGAAAATGTTTTATAGTTGAGTTGCAAGATCTCAGTGAGACTGGGACATAGTGAGATTATTCGCATATGTGCACAATTAATCTTGTATGAATCTAATGTGTATTTCTAGTTACTAAGGTTATCTGGTGCACTTAACCTAGTCGGTGAACATGAACATATGATCAAGTATTATTTTGATAGATACTTGTAGAGTTAAGGGATCTTTCTATGAAAGATTATGAGTTAACTAATAAATGATTTGGATATGGATCTAAATGTGGTGTTATACATGTATAATTATGATCTGCACCTAGACATTTGAGATTTCTGAATCATTGGCAATTAACTTGAGTAGTTGATTACTCCAGGATGAAGTTAATTGATAAAATGATCAGTGTGAAGGGGATTCACCAGGAACTGATAGTTTGTTAATTATATTGCTTGTAAGACGCATGATTAGTGATTCATTTGGGTTCATCAGTTAAAATTATGTGCATTGGATATATAATATTCTTGGGATAGAGTATTCCTCGGTTAAGGAATAGACTCAGCTCATTAGTATTTGTATCCCAGAGAGCTCAATTGGACAACAAATTATAACGAATCCAAGAATAATATCTGAATTGATATTCAGCAGGACTTTGGATATCTAGATTTGATTCTAGATGGTAATCTAAAGTTTTTTTTTTGTAGTTGAAGATAATTGTCATTTAGGTATGCGTTTAGTCTTTAATTACCAGTGGTTTATAGAACTTGAATCTTGCACCTCAATTAAAGAATCTTATTGAAGAATATTCCTAAATCCAGTATTTTCTTAGTGAAAAGATTTTGGAATGATTCTTACTTTTCCTGAGTTATGTTGGACATATACTCCAGTATCCTATAAATGATTAAGTATGGTTTTGGATTCAAGAATTATGATTGACGAATCATACAAATCTTAATATTTATGATTGACGAATCATACAAATCTAAATATTTATGATTGACGAATCATATATAGATACTTAATTATTGTCAGAGGATTATATTGAATAGTGATGATTATTAAGTGTGATGATTAATTCTTGATCTATTAATTGAGTAAGAGTTTGAATCAGTGTTTTGAATCTTTTTACTCCAATATTTTAATTGAAAACCTATGGATCTCACAGACATTCTCACAAGATAAGTATTTTATTTGTGGAGAATTTAATATATTTTAGTGGATGCTATTCTATTACAATATGGTCCATAGATGCTTGAGTACAGTTCTTCTATAATTGGATCTCCAGTTATCATAGGAGACAGACAAGTCTATTAAGATGAATGAATGTTATTTTCTTGCATTTGGTGCTAGAAATAGGAGCATTTAACTCAAAAGAGTATCTGGGATACTCAGAGTTGAGTTTTAATCATTCTATATCTTAATGATTCTCCTAGAGATTCTAGTTGAATGAATTATCATATCTTAGAATAGGATTCTAAGGATATTTGTACTTGAAGTTATTATAAATTGTCTGTCAGAGTTTGCAGATATTTCATACTGTAATTATTATTATTTTTTCTCTAACTTTAATCTCCCAAGTTAGGTAATATTTCACTCAGTTGTTCATGTAAGTGTTTTACATGAAGGTGATATTACTAACTTGTGTTGAGTGTAACCTAGTTGAGAAATTTATGGCTTAAAAACTTGAGTTGTACTCCTGAACATAGATTAACAATTGGAAAATTGGTTATCTCTGAGTACTTGTTTGATATGGAAGTCAGACTAAGGATAATGATTTTCTCGATGAATTGTTCATGTAATTCTTTCTTGTCTTGAGGAGCTAAGGATAGAAGCAGTTTAAGGAGGGAAGAATGTTATGGCCATGTTCAATTAAGGACCTGAAATAATTCTAATATGGTAGACCGGCCCTCAATGTTCGAGATTATAGGCCATGATTTAATTGTGAAGAATTGAAAAAGATTATCTATGTTAGATATAGGGGTCTTATGTTTTTTACATCAAGCATCTAGGTGTAGGATGTTGATAGGAATAAATTTGGCATAGATGGCAAATTATGCATTTCCACTTGTAATGCCACTATTGAGCCAAAATAGAGTAAGAGGCTAAACACTTGCTAATTAGAGTGTAGACAAGTGTAAAGTTTTTGTTTGATGAATTCCAAGAGGTCCAATAGGATATAGCGGTGGAACCTTGTGAGGTCCAATAGGAAATTGAGGTGTGCTTGAATATAGTCCAATAGAATTAAGAGGTGCATAGATCAATGATCCAATAGGATCAAGAGGTGACAAAATGTGGTCCAATCATAGTTAAGCATAGTGGTAGCTCGTGGACCTACTAGTATCATTGTACTCCTCATTTTGAAATCAATTGATTTGGTGATTTCATGGATTTTGTGAGTTTTCGGATTTCTAGCTTTCTCTCTCTACCCGAGAGCTCTTGATGCATTTTCTCTCTCTACCCGAGGAGAGCAGCTTGTTTTTACTTAGATTATTTTTTGAATACTTCGCACACGTGTGAGTGAGAGTTGGAAGTGATTGAATGCATGTAGTAGTGTGTTTTTGCCATAGGATTCAAGATTGATCTTGAATCTCAATCTAGTCTTGATCTTGGTGCATCTACACACCTTAGGAGATCACAAGTACATGTAGTGGACAGTCCACACGTGTGAAATTCAACATGGTATCAGAGCCTACCTAAGGTTACCATGCATTTTGATCCATCTAAGTGAAAAATTTTCATCAATCTTGAGCTAGAAATTGTCAAGGCCCATTTTCCTATCTATCTTGTTCAATCTTGGATCAAAAGAGATCAAAAGGACATTAATTGGGTCTGACCTGGTACTGTACGGAATCAGGTGCTCAGACACGTGTGAGGAACATCCAATTTCAGTTTGGAAGTTCTCTCTCATGTTTGATCCATTTATCTTGCTTGATAGCTTGTTTTGAAGCTATTTTTGTCTAGTTTCTGTTGCAATTAGTTTCATTCCATTTGGTTGAGCCAATCAAAAGTTATAAGCTTTTGAAGAGGGTTAGGTAGGGCACCTAGACCTGGGTGGACACATTTGGTTTGGTCAAGAGATTGCTTGGTTGATCCAAAATCACAGTTGTATGCTTGCCAATCTCATCTATATGTGATCTAGGCACTGTTTTGAGATCTTAGCCATTTTGTTTCATGCAATATCATTGTATTTGAGTCAAATTTGGTTTCTTAGTGTATTTCACACGTGCTAAGAATGTTGGATCCTAACTTTGCCTATACTCCATCATTTGATGTGAAATAGATCTTGTTTTAGAGAGATTTGTGTAGCTAGTGAGAATCAATTCACAAATTGTTGTAAGATCTTTCATAGGAGGAGATAGTACTCAATTATTGGATCCTATTGAAAGTGTGTAACAACATTTATTGTTCATCATCTGAGTTTTCTTCACTTCAAATGTCTTCAATGGGTTCATCCTTGTTGGAACCAAGTGAAAGATTGACCACTTCAAATTATTCAATTTGGAAAATGAGGATGGAGTCCATCTTGATCCTTCAAGACGTGATGGACGTAGTTCTTGGCCTTGAAGAAGAACCACAAGTTCTTCAAGAGGTTCAAAAATACAAAAAGAGAGCTAGGATGGCTCTCCACTACATTAAGATGAATGTCTCTAATGAGATATTGAGGGAGATAGGTACTTGTACAGCAGCCAAAGAAGCTTGGGATTGTCTCAAGACTATCTATGAGGCTAAGAATACCTCTAGGCTTCTCACTCTTAGGAATCAAATCTTTCAAAGTAGCCAAAAGAGTGATGAGAGTGCATCTAGTTATGTTTTGAGAGTAAAAGATATTCATAGAGAGCTTGCTTGTATTGGTGATTCCATCAATCAAAATGAGCTAGTTCAAGTCATTCTCAATGGCTTGAGAAGTGAATTTGATAATCTTGTCCAATCCTATGCCATTAAGGAGGAGCTACCAAGTTTGGAGGCTCTCCAAAGTGTGCTAATTTCAGAAGAATCAAGACAAGAGTATAAGCTCTTGAGGATGGACAAGCTTTCTCTCACTCATAATGATGGCAAAGCTCTTTTTGCCAAGGATAAGCACAAAGAGAGGAGCAAGAACCAACATCAACAATCCTCAAGCAAGGACAAAGTCAAATCCAAAGACAAAGATGAGGAGGAAGATGATTCCTCTAATGCTTCATCATCCAAGCTCAAGAAGAAGAAGAAGATCAAGTGCTTTTATTGTGGCAAGAAAGGTCATTATGCCACCAATTGCTTCAAAAAGAAGAATCAACTCAAGCAAGCCAATATTACCAATGAGAAGGAAGACACTATTGCAAGTGATGGAGAGGAATCTCTTATGGTCTCTAGTTTCTCATCTACTCCTTTCAAGAAGGACGGCCTATGGTATATTGATAGTGGAGCCTCTTCACATATGTGTAGCTCCAAGGACTCTTTCTCTTCTATGGCACCTATGATGGAGTGAAGAAATCAATATACACTGCAAATGATTTTGAATGTCCTATTGAAGGCATAGGGAACATTCCCTTGAAGCTTGCATCCTCTAAAGTTCTTTCTCTCTCTAGAGTTCTTTATGTACCTAAGCTTACCAAGAATCTTATTAGTGTTGGCCAATTGCTTGATAATGGCCTTGATGTAAAATTCAATGTTGATACTTGCACTATCAAGAAGAATGATGAGATACTTGCATTAGGATCTAGATTTGGTGGCATCTATAAACTAGATCCAAATGAGTATGTGAATGCTTGTAATGTTGCTCTTGTGAACAAGCTCTCTATGGAGGAATTATGGCATAGGAGGTTGGGACATCCCAACTACAAATCCATGCTCTCTATGATCAAAGAATCCAAAGCTATTGGCTTGCCAAAGTCATTCTCCAAGAAGATCAAGCCTTGTGAGGCTTGTGCTATTGCTAAATCTCACAAAAAGCCATTTACAAGATCTTCTATCAAAAGCAAGCATCCTTTGGAGTTAATCCACTCGGATGTGCATTTCTCATCAACTACAAGCAAGGGAGGAGCCACTTGTTTTCTTACTTTCATTGATGATTACACAAGATTCACTTGGATATATCTTCTTGCTTCAAAATCTATGGTGTTTGATCATTTCCTTATTTTCAAAGCTTATGTAGAGAAGCAATTCTCATTCAAGATTAAAGCTCTTAGAAGTGATGGAGGTGGTGAATATATCTCCAATAAATTTCAAGACTTTTGTGAGCTTGAAGGCATTAAAAGAGAGTTTTCTTGTGCCTACTCTCCATCTCAAAATGGAGTGGCCAAGAGAAAGAATAGATCTCTATGTGAATGTGCAAAATCTATGAGAATTGAGGCATCTTTGCCCAAAGATTTTTGGGGAGAAGCCATTAATTGTGCAAATTATCTTTGCAATAGGCTCCCACATATAGCTCTTGGAGGAAAGTCACCATATGAAATCTTATTTTTGAAGAAGCCTAAGGTTGATCACCTTAGAATTTTTGGATGCTTATGCTTTGTCCATATTCCCTTGGAAACAAGGAAGAAGGAAGATCCTAGTGCATGCAAAGGGATCATGGTTGGATATTCATCCACCAAGAAGGCCTATAGAGTCTTTATACTCTCTACTTCTCAAGTTATTGAAAGTAGAGATGTTGTCTTCCATGAAGATCAACACTCATCATTTGAAGAGGCCGAGATCAAGAAATCTATGGATGCATCATCAATTATTGATTTTGAAGACAATCATGATGTGATGGGGTCGAGATTTGAAGAAGACTCTCCTCGGATTTTTTCACCAAGAAGATCCATGAGAGATAGATCCGAGCCTAAGAGGCTCTCATATGTTGACAAAGGCAAACAAGTGGATCTTGATTCCACTAATTATGTTTTTTATGTCTCTCATTAAGAGCCAAAGAATGTACAAGAGGCACTTAATACCAAGGAGTGGTATGATGCCATGAAGCAAGAGTATGATGCATTGATCACCAACAATACTTGGGAGCTTGTGGATCCTCCTTCCAACAAGCATGTGATTGGTTGCAAGTGGGTATCTCGGATCAAGTTCAATCATGATGGCACCATCAACAAGCATAAAGCAAGATTATGTGCCAAAGGATTTGCTCAAATCCATGGTCTTGATTATGAGGAGACCTTTGCACCCGTTGCAAAGATGGTGACAATAAGAATTCTTATTTCTCTTGCTTGTTTTTTCAAGTGGAAGGTGTTCCAATTAGATGTATCCAATGCTTTTCTAGATGGTTATCTTGAGGAGGAGATCTATATGGAACAACCTCAAGGATTCATCAAGGATGAGTCCAAAGTGTGCTTGCTCTTCAAAAGTCTTTATGGACTCAAGCAAGCACCAAGATCATGGTATTCAAGATTTAACTCTTTCCTTATCTCACTAGGATTTACTCTTAGTGACTATGATCCTTCCATGTATCTAAAGTTTGTTGATAGCAATATTGTCATTCTTTTAATTTATGTTGATGACATTATTCTTTGTGGAAGTTGTATCAGGCTAGTTGATGAAACCAAGCTAGCACTTGGATGTGAGTTTAAAATGCAAGATCTAGGAGAGATACATTATATCCTAGGCCTAGAAATTGATTTTTATGAAAATCATGTCTTTATATGCCAATCTAGATATGCTCACTCTATGTTGAAAAAATTTCATATGGAAAATTCTAAGAGCATAGATACTCCAATGGAGCAAATTGTAAAAGATCCTAATAAAGGTGATGAAATATCCTTTGAGGACATCACACTTTTTAGGAGTCTTGTAGGCTCCTTGATTTGGCTTACCATTACTAGGCCCGATCTTAGTTTTTGTGTGCACAAATTGAGTCAATTTATGCAAGAACCTAAGATCCATCATTGGAAGATGGCCAAGAGGATTTTAAGATATGTATCTTCATCTTGTGATTATGGTCTACTCTATAAAAGTGAAGATCTATCCATTATTGGCTACTCGGATTCGGACTTTGCAAGTGACAAAATGGATCGAAAGTCTATTAGTGCATGCACTATCTTTCTTGGAGGCAATCTAATATCTTGGCTTTCCAAAAAGCAAGATACTATATCTCTCTCTTCATGTGAGGACGAGTACAAAGCACTCACTACAACTACCAAAGAAGTGCTTTGGATCAAGAGGTTATTAATGGAACTAAAGTGCATCAAGGAGGATGATCTACCAATGATCAAGTGTGATAACATCTCGGCCCAAGCTCTTGCCAATAATCCCATATTTCATGCAAGAAGCAAGCACATAGAAGTGGCACATCATTTTGTGAGAGAAAAGCTTATTGGAGGAGAAATCTATTTGGAGCATGTCAACTCGTCCTCTTGTATTGCCGATCTACTCACCAAGCCTTTGAGCAAAAGTGCTTTCATCAAGCATAGATCTAATCTTGGAGTTATATCAAGATCAATGCTCAAATCTTCATAGATATTTTTTTAGGAGGAGTGTGAAGAATTGAAAAAGATTATCTATGTTAGATATAGGGGTCTTATGTTTTTTACATCAAGCATCTAGGTGTAGGATGTTGATAGGAATAAATTTGGCATAGATGGCAAATTATGCATTTCCACTTGTAATGCCACTATTGAGCCAAAATAGAGTAAGAGGCTAAACACTTGCTAATTAGAGTGTAGACAAGTGTAAAGTTTTTGTTTGATGAATTCCAAGAGGTCCAATAGGATATAGAGGTGGAACCTTGTGAGGTCCAATAGGAAATTGAGGTGTGCTTGAATATAGTCCAATAGAATTAAGAGGTGCATAGATCAATGATCCAATAGGATCAAGAGGTGACAAAATGTGGTCCAATCATAGTTAAGCATAGTGGTAGCTCGTGGACCTACTAGTATCATTGTACTCCTCATTTTGAAATCAATTGATTTGGTGATTTCATGGATTTTGTGAGATTTTTGGATTTCTAGCTTTCTCTCTCTACCCGAGAGCTCTTGATGCATTTTCTCTCTCTACTCGAGGAGAGCAGCTTGTTTTTACTTAGATTATTTTTTGAATACTTCCCACACGTGTGAGTGAGAGTTGGAAGTGATTGAATGCATGTAGTAGTGTGTTTTTGCCATAGGATTCAGGATTGATCTTGAATCTCAATCTAGTCTTGATCTTGGTGCATCTACACACCTTAGGAGATCACAAGTACATGTAGTGGACAGTCCACACGTGTGAAATTTAACATTAATTCCATATCAAGGCCTGTTTGTGACTAACTACCTTGAGAGGACCCAAACACTCTAATTGAGACATATGGAGTATTGCATGTCTGTGTCACTGATATAGGCAAGAGGACTACATGAAGAGATGAGACCTATTTATAGTTGACCTGCATGGAGGTTGCATGGTTTCATGCATATGACTCTACTCTCTATATAATGACGTAGGGATTCTCCCTTCGACATATTGGGTTTAGGTCACCAGTTTCTCTCTTCTCCTCTTGCTTCACATGGCATGGCTTGGGGGCTAGATCCAGGTTTGATCCAGGATTGGTTGGGAGGATTGGCTCCATAGTTTCTCTTATTGTGTTCTCCTATCCTCATCTTAGGGGCAATCCTTTTGGGGCTTTACACTTGCCCTTCTCAATATAGGTGAGCCTTGATGGCTCGGCCTTGAACCTTGTAGATCTTCTTGGCACTCATGGATCTTGAGATAGATCCAATTACAAGAGTCTTCACATTCATGAAATCTGTAGGAGATTGTCTCTTTGAAGCTAGTGAAAGACTAGATACCTTCAATTATTCAGTTTGGAAGGATAGGATAGAATCCTTGTTGATTCTTTATGGAGTAATGGACATTGTAACAGGAATTAAAGTTGAACCTAAAACTTATGATGAGGCTCAGAGATTCAAGAAGAGAGCAATAATTGCTCTTCATATCATCAAGATCAATATCTCTAATGAGATGTTGAGAGAAATAAGTGTATGCACCTCAGCCAAGGAGACTTGGGAGAGTCTTAAGTCCATTCATGAAGCAAAGATTAAGTCAAGATGGAGGAGCAAGAACAGTTTTTCTCAAGCCTTCACCAAGGACAAAGAAAAGAACAAAGACTATAGTGGTGGAGAAGAAGATGATTCAACTCATTCTTCTAACTCCAAGAAGAAGACTCAAGAAGATCAAGCCAATGTTATCATAGAAGACTCACATGCAAGTTGTGGAGAGGCATCTATCATGATGTCTAGTTTCTCCTCTTTACTCTTTAATGATGTATCTTGGTATATTTATAGTGGAGCCACAACTCATATGAGTTGCTCCAAGGATTCTTTTGTTTCTATTGAATCTGTTCAAGATCCTAAGAAATCCATATACACAGCTGTTGGTGATACATGTGCAATTGAAGGAGTTGGAAGTTGTTCCTTGAAACTTACATCTTCTATGAATTTTACACTTTCCAATGTACTTTATGTTCCTAGTCTCACAAAGAGTGTGATTAGTGTAGGAAAGTTGTTAGATGATGGTTATAAAGTGGATTTCAGTATCAATAGTTGTCTCATAAAGAAAGAAGATAAGATCCTTGCATGTGGATCTAGATATGGAGGTATTTTCAAGTTAGATGTGCATGAAAATTCAAGTGCTTGTGATGTTGCATTGATGACTTGTGTTTCCAAGGAGGAGCTACGGCATAGGAGGTTGCATGTTTCCAATTTCAGATCTATGCCTATTATAGTCAAGGAGATCAAGCCAAGAGTGGCTTATTCTATGGCAAAATCACATACGGATCCAATGTCTTCTACCAAGACAAAACATCCTATGGAGATGGAACATTTGGATGTTCATCTTTCTTTATCAGTAAGCAAGGGAGGTGTTTCTTGCTTTGCATGTACTATTGATGGTTCCACAAGTTACATTTGGCTATGTCTTGTCTCTTCAAGTTTTATGGCGCATGTGTATGTTCCATCATGCAAAACTTTATGGAGTTATGGAGCTAATTGAAGGAGTGCACTATATGGAGTCTTGTTCAGTTATAAGCCTAAGGTTGTGTACCTTAGTGTTCTTGAAGACTATTGCTTTGCATGTGGTTTCTTGGAAGGAAAGAAGGATGTAGATCCTAGTCTATGGATCATGGTTGGATGCTTATCCACCAAGGAAGGCTATGTATCCTTTACACTCTCTATCTCGAAGGTGTTTGAGCATGGAGATATTATTTATTTTGAAGATCTGTTTTCTATCTTGGAAGTGGCCGAGAGCACAGTGTCTTTAAGTGCATCACAAATTATTGCTATGGTGAGTAATCAAGTTGTGATGGGGTCGAGGTTTGAGGAGGAGTATCCCCAACATGCATTTCCAAGAAGATCTTCTTTACTAAACAAGGCCGAGGACTTGGTATTCATTCTATTCTACTCACCTATGGATCTCTTTCTTTGATTGATGATGTACCTTGCTTAGTTGAGATTTGCTTATCTCAAAGATCAAGTAAGACTGTTCTAGTTTTGAATGAAGTCTTTAGTTTGAAATTGATTCTTGTCATTGGTGACTTGATTATGTTTCCAAAACATCTAGAAAGCAAGATATTGTATCATCATTTGTATGCTCTTAAATTGAGTAAGAGCAAGTATGAGTTTAGTACTCATAGTTTGAAAAAAGGAGTTTTTTCATTTTTTGAGGCATTTTGTGAACTTTTTTTGAGAGTAAGTGAAACATCCAATGAGGACACTTACATCCTTAAGAAAGTATTTAGCCTCAATTTGATCAAGTCTGAGTATGGTTTCAAGATTAGATCCTTTATGGATAGAATTCATAGTGATTGGACTAATGAAGCTAGTGTGCTTAATCTTGAATATTGCTCACGGTATAATCTTGATCTATTTGATCTTTGTGGTCATTATGGGGCTTGGAGGCCTCGAATTTTTCAAATTTTGGTGTAGCCAACTTCATGCATGTGGACTTTGCAATCCCAGGATTGACATCAGACATGCAAGAGCTACATTGGCATAGTACCAAATTGGTGGAATATTTTTCAAAGGCATTTGGAAAAGATTTCTGTCAAAGAGATCTTACCATGGCTATGGTAAGGGTGCTGCTATGATGGATTTTTTGTTCATCTTCAATTCAAATTCAAAGCAAAGAATCCACACACAAAAAGTTTCTTCATCAACAATTGGACCAATCTTGAAGATTCCAAGTTCAAGTGACCAAGCCAAGTTGATAACTTTTTAGGAGGAGTGTGAAGAATAAAAAGCTATTCAACTTGTCTATAGGGGTTGATGAGGAAAATCGTCTTGCTTGTGTAGTTACAAGTTGTAAATATCATTTTCTAGTATGTACAAACTCGAGCTACATGACATGCACAGTGTCTAGATGGTCATATTCACTTTGTTCCATTGTATATATCAAAGGTATGTGAATTGAGCACATGACCTTGTAGATCTAGGCGAGTTTGAGTTAGGTAGATCTAGATTTGATGACATGCAAAATCAGTTAGTGTGCATGCATGCAACATGCAAGTCAGTACACATGTTCTACACATGTCCAAGTCATATAGGGAAGTTACATGCAAGTACTATTTGACACATGCCTGTAGTTTTGTAGGTTCATAGTTGAGAAATTGACATTTGGAGAAAGTAGGTAGGAGTTAGGTGCAATTTCAGCATGCAAGCTGTTAGGTGTCAATATGGTAATAGTTTACACTTGATTAGGTGTAGGGAATGCATTGAATGCAAGGAGTACTACAAATTTTGGCTCTCCTATATATGTACATATCATTCTCATTCATATCGAAGGACGAATCAAGCTTTGGTAATGTCATAATGTCAAAATTGGATCTCATGCTATTTTGCTTGTTTTGATATTCTCTCTCTAACTCGAGTAGAAGGTCTTCTTCATACATTCTTTTTCTTATGTATTCTCTCTATTTGTGATAATTGCTTTGATATGTAGCATTTTAGATTGTGCTCTAGCCTCAGATCCATTGGTAGATTGCAGGATTGCTCTACAGGTGTTCTGTGTGCCATCACAAGCATGGTCAAGATCATTCACACATTCCTTGTGGATCCCCACACGTGGAACTTGCTGGATTTTTCACACCTACCACCATCCCACTACACAAAATCGCGCAAGTTAGCACAGTGAGGAAGACAAATGTCAACACTGAAAGTCAGTTGTTATCCATGTACAAAATAAGTTCACCAACTTTACAACATGCAATGTAAATGAAACTTCATAGTCCAGTCTTCCCTTACTAGATATTGCTTATAGTGATAGGTCAAACCATATCACCATATCAGGGCATCTGCCATTCTGATTAGTTTATTGGTATTGGTCCTTATCTTTATACTCAATCATTCATTATGCATATAAAAGACTAGTTGTACTCAATAGATTGCAAATCACAAACAAGGAGTAGATTGGATTAGTACACAAGTATATGTGAAAAATCCATGCCATACCAATACCTCTACCTGCCATGCGACGAACATGTAACGTACAATTTTTGTAACTCTTGAGCATATCCATGATTTCGAAGAGCCCGCCAACTATCTTCTTGTTTTACATATCTCTTAAAATCTAATCGTGTCTTATTTGGAAGAAAACAATACAATCATTGGATTAAACATTCATAGGGATTGGAATGGCATGGATTTGCCCTAGTCCTATTGTGTGCTAGGTTTTGACCTCCCTACACATGGATTAGATTCAAAGACTCTAGTATCCAAAGTGAGCCACAACTAAGGCTGTAAAGGACAAAAATTATACTTTGTTTTGTCAACATTCATTCAATATGTGGATCTTATTTGAAAAGAGGATGAATGTAGTAAAAAGATAGGTGGTTCATCGCTGTCCATCAGCAATGGACTACCAAACATTACATGCTGCCTATGAAATCAAAAAATCAGAAAAGAGCAAACCTAACAAGCATTTAAGAGAACTATAAGGTGGCTTTCCATCGTCGTCCCATCAAATATACATAGCTATGCATGATCTATAGCTCATAAAGAGTTGTTTATACAACAACAAACTGATTTTTCACATTCAGCAATGCTCTTTCATCGATGGACATATTTCAATAAATTATTAACAAAGTGTGAAATATTTGCCAATCAAACACAATGATGGACATATTTCTATTGCATCACTGCTACTTGCAGATTTGTAGCCAATCAATCCCAGCGATGGGTGGATTTCAATAAGAGCATTACTTTATGCAAAATAGTAGCCAAACCATCAAAGTAAAGTGCAAAAATGATAGTACATTGGCCGCGCTCCAATGTTGGCAGTATTGATTCATTGTGTGCAAAAAATTCAATGAAAATATGCTCATAACCACATCTTCCATATCCATGAAGTAACAAGCATAAAACCTCTTACCGAGTATATGCCGAATTGTTGTTGATTTGCTTGTATATGGGCAATGTACTCTCAAGCACGTTTTGACAAAGAAGAGAGGAAGAGAGAAGAGAAGGAAGATGGTCATAGTGAGGGAGTATGCCACCCTTACATAGGAAATAGCATATGCTCCATGTAAAAGATAAGGCTAGGTGGTGACATCCATTTGGTAGCTTGTAGAGAGGGTAACCATTCTTGGTCATTAGATGACATCTGAACGATCTCGACCATCGAAATTGCCTCAAGTGAATTTGAAAAAAACTAAGGTACCCATCTTAGGTACGAAACTTAATGAGACTATATACCCAGCATCGTTGGTAGTCAAAATGTAATAAACTGTAGTTAGATACCATCCATGAGAGAGAGAGAGAGAGAGAGAGAGAGAGAGAGAGGAGGGAGGGAGGGAGGGAGGGAGGGAGGGAGGGAGGGAGGGAGGGAGGGAGCGAGGAGAGGAGAGAGAGAGAGAGAGAGAGAGAGAGAGAGAGAGAGAGAGAGAGAGAGAGAGAGAGAGAGAGAGAGAGAGAGAGAGAGAGAGAGAGAGAGAGAGAGAGAGAGCAATGACTCTCTTTTAGTGTTTCCTACACTTGGTATTCAAAATCTTTCACACACACAAGTATCTGGTCCACTCCATTGATTACAATATAGACACTTTGGCCTCTTTAGTCATTTATGCTAATGTATATGCTCCAAGTATGATCAATAAGTATTGTGAACAATTATTAAGTAATGTAACATGACCAATATTGACATTGCTTATTGAGACACTATATTAGTTAATCATTGTAGATGTGACACCATGTTGACTACTTTGGCTATGTCTTGACATTGTAAATTATGGAAGTGATGATCATATTTCCAACATTCCCTTGTGATCAAACATCCATGATCAGCATCAAAGTTTCAATCAATAATTTACTAGCCAAGAAAATTTACTAGGCATTTTTTCTTCTTTATATGATGGATCACACTTTTAGCTCCAAACATAATAATTTTTTTGAATGATGTTGAGATATCACATGTCTTCCTAGTAAAGCCAATTGATGTTCACACCTGATGTTGGAGACTTAGTAAATGGGCATCAAGCAATTTACACTATCCAAAATTACTTCAAAACTTTTGCGAAAAGCTCTATTTATATAGAAGGTGCTATAATTTTGATTTCTTAGTTACCAATACTTAGTTTCCATTTTACTACCATGGGCATCAAATTGGAAGTAATTAGACATGCTTCTCTTATTGTAAGGATGAGCATAATTAAGTACATCTTTTCTTGCTTACATCGTCAGGTTGACTACTAAGTTAAACACACTTGTAAACTATAGCTGTTGGTATTTTGTTATAGGGCCATCATGATATGGCCTCTATATATCAGTAGAATTACTTTGATGGGAAAAAAAAACCCTTTTTATATCTACATGTTTAGAATGAATCTCATTCAATTTTGGTCATCACTATTATGGAATGCCTCTTGGTTATTCTGGTTAATTTTAACAAAACATGAACCATCCTATGCAACACTCTTCAATTTTGAAATACGGCTAATGTTCAAGTAATGCTTTACTCATTGTCAAAAAAAATGTGAATCAAGAATAATAGACATATTGGTCCATGAGAATTACATCTGAGTAAAAAGTAGTATGTCATGCGAAGACCATGTATTCCTTTGATAATGTGTTGGTCAAAAATTGATACTTTGCATGTCATGCATGTGAAGAATTTTGACTTACTCTTTTCTAAAGTTGTCTCATATGAAGTAGTTATCATGCATATTAGATGTAGGGTGGACTAACAAAGAAACTATGATGTCCTTGATGGGCACATGTCACTATCATAAACGTCTTTTGTTAATGGTCGGTGTAAGTTTCTCTCGGTGGGCACATATCACCTTTACTTTTCTTCATGCATTTATGTGCCAACAATTTTCAAACCTAAGGTGTTTAGTGTTAAGATTGTGATGTGCATAATCCTTGCTTTGCTTGTCAACATTATTAATAATCTACTTTTATATATAGTTTTTGTAAAACTGAATAGGAGTCTTATTTTCTTAGACCTTAAATAATTGAACTATGAAGAAACCATATCTAACATAATGTTTCACATTAATTCTTCACCTACCATTGATCAAGATACGAATAACATCATTTATATATATTCAACTTCTACTTTGATTTCCATAATATTCTAGAAATTTGTTGTGTGCATGAACATCACTTGCATGTTTAAGAATGTCTTATCATGTGTCAAGGTTGTGACATAATTCCTATCATTTAAATGCTCATAACTTTGATGGCATTTGTGTGGAATTTATGGAATCTCTAACCTTTTTCTTTTACTTAGAAGTTAGATTATGTTGGTTGCCATTCATAAAATAACAAGCACCTAAAAATAATGATGTCAACTACAAATAATGAAATCAATAACTTTATCTTATTTACTCCTTCAATGTTGAGAACCAAAATGATGTGAAAATTGTCAAAAGTACTTGCGGTATTGTGTTGTCTGTGTGTAGGTTCTTGCTCTGTGTGTGTGTGTGTGTGTGTGTAATCTCTCTCTCTCTCTCTCTCTCTCTCTCTCTCTCTCTCTCTCTCTCTCTCTCTCTCTCTCTCTCTCTCTCTCTCTCTCTCTCTCTCTCTCTCTCTCTCTCTCTCTCTCTCTCTCTCTCTCTCTCTCTCTCTCTCTCTCTCTCTCTCTCTCTCTCTCTCTCTCTCTCTCCTCTCTCCTCTCTCCTCTCTCTCTCTCCTCTCTCTCTCTCTCCTCTCTCTCTCTCTCTCTCCCTCTCTCCCTCTCTCTCTCTCTCTCTCTCTCTCTCTCTCTCTCTCTCTCTCTCTCTCTCTCTCTCTCTCTCTCTCTCTCTCTCTCTCTCTCTCTCTCTCTCTCTCTCTCTCTCTCTCTCTCTCTCTCTGTTCATGCACATGTTTGTTGCATTTGTGTATTTCAAAAGCTTCTAATGATTACTATTTTATAATGCTTTGGAGATACCTCAACACCTAAGTATCAACAATGGCCTTCACAATAAAATATCATCTTTCAATTCAAATTGCTCACTTGCATGTATTCTTGTTCATCCTCATTTGTGTGGATGATTGAAGTCAAAATTTTGACCTCAAATAGAGGAAATTAAATCTTCATCAAAGCACCACTCACTAAAAGACACAATCTTGAGAGTTGATCAATCAACATATGTGTACTACTTGATTTGATTCACTCATAATTGACCTCTTGCAACAAATTGGCAATTGTACCAATAATGACTATTTTTGAAAATGTACACAATAAATTTAGATGATGGGTATGAGGGTAAATTATTTTCACCATGCATGAAAGATCAAAAATTATGAGTAGTATAAAGCATATCTAGGCATGTATATTTTGCATCTTGATAATTATTTATTTCTTCTAATGTTAAAAATTTCATTGCATACTAATATATACATAGCCCACTAAATATCGGAAAGAACATGCAATGGCTTCTCTATATCTTGTGATGCTAAAATGAGGGGTGTTCACAATGCTCCATCAAAGATTGAAGTTTCTTTTCTCAATGCATTCACAATTTGGTCCATTTGAAAACTCACTCCCTTCTATTTTTTATTCTTTCTAGAGATATGTCGGGATCTTCAAGACTCGTTCTGCTTATCTAAAAATCAACATGGAGGATTGGTATACATAGTTCTAGTAATTAATTGTTCAATCATGATATGTCGGAATAGTGAATGTCCAATTGGTATAACACGTAGTTTTCTTAGCATATTTGTGGATGGACAACCATCCAATATGCCATCCAAATATGATCTATTGGTAATTATGGCTTCAAGCTTGAAGGAGGATAGTAAGGTCTTGCTAGCATCTTATTTTAGCTCATGTTCGTCCCTTTACATTTCTATCTGTTATCTATTTGGAGTTAGATTCATGTTAGGGAGAGGGCATTGGGCTCCATAGATATGTATATTATAGTGTCTTCCTTTAAAAAGGGGCCAAAGACAAAGAGAATTAGAGCTTGCAACAAAGGTTTAAGCCATATCAAATAAAAGAGAGATGGAGAGAAGCAATAAGCTTACAATATTTTGGACCTTAACACGATGACATTTGTTTTGGGACTTTGACCTGAAAAAGAATAATCTTTTTTGGTGTTTTTTAATGGTCCTAGTTTTAGGCCAAAATCATGGATTTTTTTAATAAATCTCTAAATTTTGTTTTTAAAAAAAGCCAAAAAAATGCATATTTTAAATAAAGAACTACAAGTTTTTTGTTGCAAATTTTATAAAACCATCATAATTACTAATGAAATAATAATTCAAGAGAACAAATGATTTTTGAAACTCGAAATCCTATTGAAATACAAAATAACTTAAATTATATTTGCACATTCCTTTTTTTAAAGTACATTTTCTAAGGAATTTTCACTGATGCCTCTCAATTCAGAACTTGACATATTCTCAACACTCTCGTTTTCAGCTGATGAAGTGGCAACCTTGTAAATCAGCTTTTCTCTGTTGATGACGAGTGGAGGATGATGGTTTTTCAAGTAATCCAAGTCGTTCTTTCAATATAGATATTGTTGACTTTCATAGACGATTGGTCATTGTTAATTCAAAATTAAATGCCAAAACATCTACATCCTGTAGATTCAAATTGTCGACTCTTGGTTGATTTTTGGCAATCTCTTTCTCTTGCCCTTTGGATCTACTTGCGACATTTCGAGTTCGTACCTTCCCAAAAAAGCATTCATTGAAGTGGTGCGCAACCAATGGACATGTAGTACTTTTGTTTGATTGCTATTTTGAATAAAACCAAGTACTTTGGCAATCCAAAATGGATGTCCTTCATTGTTTTCTGAAGCTAGAAGTGCAACAAGGCTTCCAATTTGGATTTCATTCAAATCACCGCGCCATTTCATTTTTGCAGCTTTTACACTTTGCCTATTCTTCCTTGAGTCCACATAAATTTCACGTTCCTCACCTTGCACAAGCTGCAAGAAATCATAATCTCGAAGAAGATTTGAAAGTTTGACAGTCGTAGTTGATGTTCCTAATTTATGAGGCCAATGAAATTCATCAATTGTTGATGTATGTTCGACATTGAGCAGACTGATTTTTTGTTCCTCGAAAAAGTCCATCCACCAATGTTGATCAAACTCATCAAAAAAATGATAAGTTGCCTGAATACTTGATTCCAAAAAATTTAATGAGGCAAATGGATCAATCTCACGATGTTCTCTTTGCGCCCTTTGTTCTTCTAGCAAGGACTTCAAGGGAGACAACACAGCAAGCTTGATTTGAGTCGATGAAATGTTAAGCAAAAATTGAACCCCTTCAAGAGGTAGCCACAAAACTGAATTTGAAAATAGTTTGCCCCATAATAATATAATGTCTGATTTGTTACATTTTATTTTAAATTGGTGCTGAAAGCTAATATCATTAATATTAGCTACGCATCGTTCTGTTTCGTTGGACGCCTTAACATAATCACAAAAATTATATGTGTGTCTGATTAATGACACGTTTGGCTTTGGCACATACGATTTCTCAACAATGCTTTGAAGCACTGGTAATGAAAATGCTTTCTTGCGTCTCAACCTCTTAGAAAAGCAACTAAACATTTGATCAATTTGATTGTGGGTATGTCCTACCAACAAAAATCCTAATTTTATTTTTTTGAAATTTTTTTTCTCCACTAGCATAGACAAGTATGCCAAAACAGTTTGGTTTTTATTTTCCCTAGCAGTGTTGTCAAGTTGCAAATAAAGTATTTCTGAAAGATTTTCACCAAATTCGCAAATTATCTTATGTACAATGGTGATCGTCAAATTTGGATCATTTTAAACATTGGGATAACTAAAAGAGACCTTGGACTCCAAAGTGCCATTAAACACAAGTGCTTCAACGAGATGAACCTGAATAAAATCTGCCTCGTTCAAATTTTTGGGCACTCTGACAAAATGAGACAACATTGTTTTCTTTTGATCTATGTCATCAATAACAAGGCCCAGATATTTTTGTGGACATTCCAAACATTTCTTTCGATGCTGACCAACTTTTGTCTTTCAATTGTTTGTTGATCTCTGTGCAGTTGAAGAGCTTTTGCAGCATCCACTGAAAATACAATGATTCACTTATTTAATAGAATAAAGATCATATCATAATGGTGTTAAAAAAGACTGCAACATAAATTTTTTCAAAACAAAAATTATTAAAATGAATGAAAAATTCGATTAATATTTGCCTTTCTCATCATTGATCTTTGCAAGTTGTTTTGCAGACTTTAACAACTCACAAGTGGAGCATACTATCATTCGTGATTTTTTGGGAATCTTTACCAGTCCAAAATCTCTTTTCCAAATTCTAAGAAAATATGAGTAACTCAAATAGGGAACATTTTTTGTTTTTGCAAACTCTTTGTACATCAAAAATATTTCTAACTTTGTAAAATTATCTGACAAGTGAAAATATAAGGTGAGGATCTCAAGTCTCTCTTGTATTTTCCTTTTTGTTTGGAGTCTGATTTATGAATTGAACCTGTGACACTAGTAGGTGCTTGAACTGGTTGAGAAGGTGTTGAAATTTCATGACTCGAAATTCTGGCTCCATCCTCAAGATGTTCTGGACCCTCAGAAGACTCTAAATTTTCAACGAATATAGCCCTTTTAGATTTAATATTAACTTGCGAAATACAACAATTTTACAAGCCATTTAAGACCAAAGACATTGATGTGCAGAGCACAATATTGATCTTCCTCTAATCGAGATATACTATGCAGCTTGTCATTACAGAGATGAAAATAGAGCCACAGCCTCCAAAAGTATCTAAGAACCTGAATTGAAATAAGAGTCTGATATCTACGGATCGTTACCGATACGGTCAAAACCATTTGACAACTTACCAAGCTAAAATGCATTTTTGCTGAAGGAGTTCCTTCCTTTCTAAATATCTCCGAGTCCTAATATACTACATGAACAGTGGTCTTTGGTTGTTTTTCAAAATTTCAAAATGGTATCTAACAAGTTTAGGAGTGTTAATTGTGTATGTTGTTTATTGTTGCATATGTTCTCATGAGATCTAGAGAAGTTTCTCATGGTGGACAATTTTTTCTTGCATTATCAAGAGTTCACATTCACTTGCTTTTACCTAAAATTCAATAGAGTATCAGCATTTCTTTATTCTAACAAAATGTAATGTGTAAATCCTAAAGTCTAATGCCTAAAACCTAATGTCTGAAGCCTAAAACCACAGACACATGCACCCTATAATACTCACACCCTAGACAAACGCACCCTATAACACGCACAGGCCTCTGATGACTCAAGAGCTCATTTTAGGAAGAATATTTGGGGTTACAATAACTCATTGGCATTCGCATCTCTTGGGGTGAATCTGGATAGATTCATCTCCAACATTAGAGGAGTTTTGAGTTCCAAAAAGACCCTTTAAGAATTCGTGCAAGATGCCTTTTTTATTATTAAAATATTATAACACTAATACTTTTGACTTGCCATAACTTTTTAATTGTAGCTCAGAAGTATGCCATGTAACATATCATTGGAAAGCCCTTGTCAAGCACTTTCTAATGCACTAAACTTTGTTAAATTTGGACATACCACTAAAAAGTCATGCCATTTTTAGTATGGAATCAAAATGTGGACTCAAAAAGTTACGTTATGTAGATTTCAAATTTGAGTGTTTTGATTGGTCCATGTGTAAGAAAAAATTGAGAAAAAATATAAAAAGAATCTTTACAAAGGTTCTTTTTGGGATTTAGAACTCCTCTAATGCTCCGTAGGTGGCGCATACACGTTTCGAGTGTCTGGGCGGTTGTACCATCACGAAGGTGGTTTGTTGCCATCAGATAGGCCTTCCTTTTCGCAAATTTACTTCATGGATGGTGATGATTTGCAGATTTGTCTAAGATGAAACATCCACAGAGAGAGAGAGAGAGAGAGAGAGAGAGAGAGAGAGAGAGAGAGAGATGTGGGAGCTAGAATATAAAGTGATGAGAGAGAGAGAGAGAGAGAGAGAGAGAGAGAGAGAGAGATGTGGGAGCTAGAATATAAAGTGATGAGTATTCGTATCTTCTTCATCATGCTTATTATTCTTTTTGCACTTTGTTCCTCCTCTTTTGGCTCATTTGTGGAAGCTCAGGTTGCTATATATCTTTTCTAAAGTGCTTATTATTCTTTTTTCACTTTGTTCCTCCTCTTTTGGCTCATTTGTGGAAGCTCAGGTTGTTATATATATTTTCTAAAGTGTATTATCCCAGGATCATGATTGCTCGCAACCTTGGATAGCTTAGAAGGGGAATCTCGAGATGCAGAAACAGTAATATGGGTAGTGTCGTTGATGAATACATTATTGTTATTTTTGCTCCCATGGCTTTGTAGGAGGTGGTTTAGGCTGCGAAGTTTCATTTGGGCTCGAAGCATCTTAGAGCCTTGCTTCTCCTTCGCGAGCAGCCTTAAGAGGCATCTGTATACATATATGCATAGCTTGTTTTAGCTGTATACAATATTTAGTTAATGAGTGCCTCCCACACCTCTCTCTCTCTCTCTCTCTCTCTCTCTCTCTCTCTCTCTCTCTCTCTGTGGATTGCGAGGAGCATCTCTGTCTCTCTCGATTGCGAGCAATGGGTGTGATCCTGGATCGCGAGCCACGGGTGTGGATTGCAATGTGTGTGTGTGTGTGTGTGTGTGTGTGTGTGTGTGTGTGAGAGAGAGAGAGAGAGAGAGAGAGAGAGAGAGAGAGAGCATGTGCAGCTATCCTATTACAGGAAATTTGAGGGAGATGCAACAAAGTGATCAGAAGAGCAGTATATGACAAATGCTTGTAAAGGACGGTTGGTTCATTGGTTCAGAGGATGTGTGTCATGATTCATCTGAGCTGAGCTTGGGCCATTCATGGGGAATATGGTCAGTGTTGACAAAAAGATTGATTCGCTTTCATTACAATTAGATTGAATGCTGGCTTTTGAAATGCTAAAGCTGGCAATCGGGACAGAACACTCTGCTCGTCATCCACTATTACTTCACCATGGCCATTGCTCAAGGAACTGGCGTGATAGAGGTTGGGGTGAGTCAGTCCTATGTCGTTCGTCCAATTTGTTTTCTGATGTTTTTTGTGGCCGAAAGGCAGACCTGGGTAGGGTCAAGAGCTTCACAAGTGTCTCGGACATGACCGGTGTAAATTATAAGCTGTATATAAAGCTGGGTTGCAGTCTTTTTCACCTGCATGCCTGGTCTTTCATGAGTTCATGAGTCATTACTCACGAGTCCTACAGCAGCTGCACCGTCCTTGCCTCAGGAGTCAACACCTGGTTGCCACTGATATACAACCATAGGAGCATAAGTTATGAATAGCTAGCATGATATATTAGTGATTCAGTGCATGTTCGTGACTCGTGAGTCGTAACATGCTAAAACAACAACATGTACCCCAGTTTCTCATGCAGGAGGAAACTGGGTTGTGTGTGAGTGATGACTGCTGCCGTCAATTCTGGATGTAGTCTTGGCGACATTTATTTAGGACTAGTTTATGGTATAAGTTTTGGAGGAGGCGGCTTCTTCTTGACGCTTGTTCTTGGATTCCTTGGGCTGCAGTTGATTACTGGTTTCTTATCTGATGGTGCGCAAGCAAAATTTGAAGCTTCAGGTCGAGAGAGAGAGAGAGAGAGAAGAATGAGAGGGCCCGTTAGTCATTATTAAGAAAGGTGGCCAATAAATGTTGTTAAAATGGTGTACAAGAGATTGAATGGCAACCTTAAAAAAAATGCTTTGAATGGTATAACTCAGTTTCACCCTTCAAATCATACGTTGACTAAATAAGTAATATAAAAAAATAATATTATTAAATTAAACCATAATCTATGCACTCTATCTTTCTAAAGATTGCTCTTAAAACTAAATGAATGCCCTTTTTTTTTTCATTTCACATTTGAAGGGCAAAAGGCCTAGGACGGGCATTTTCCCTTCAATCTGCAGCACTGAAGGCGGCCAATATGCATGCATGCATGGGGAGGAGGGACATGCATCCTTTTCCCCATACATGCATCCCCCTCCCCATCATTTTTAGTGAAAAAATCGTGTATGCATGGGTGGGGGAGGAGGATGCATGGGTGCACCCATACACATGCGCAAAACTGTACATAAGTTTATATATATATATATATATAGACTAGTAAAGAGTGCTCGTCGTTGACGGGCAATGGCGGCCGATCTAGGTGGCGGCCGATGATTGAGAGAGAGAGAGAGAGAGAGAGAGAGAGAGAGAGAGAGAGAGAGAGGTGTGTCTGTGTGTCTATGCGTGTATTCAATGTGTGTGTTTAAAAAACATTCATCACAAAAACTCAAACTACTATAAAAAATTGAAGCAGCTCAAAGTCACTAAGTCTAACAACACTAACATGTCTCCAAACATATGCCACATTCTTGAGTAACATATCTACATCTAATAGGAATCGATATTCTCTTGGCATAAAACATCTTCTCCTTTGTTGTTGGAATAAGAACTCTGCATAAGCTTCTATCAATCACAAAATGGAGCTGCGAGACACCTCATCACCAAAACAAAATAACTCCGTCAGGTCTCGCACAAAAGTCCTATGATTTATGTAGATCTTCGACATCTGCAACAACACCAAAAATGTCAGAAAAAAAATAAACATACAACAATACATGATCTTAACAACATTGTGATAACTCTGCATTCGACAATTGCAAACTATGTAAAGTCATATATTTGATATAACAAACAACTCACCAGAAACAACATTACTAACATAACCAATTACCCACATAGTATCTAGCAGCAAGGCAGGAAGGCTGAGGGCAACTTGAAGTTGAAGCCGGCAGGAAGTTGAAGGCGACCACTCACAAAACAACCACATTATCTCACCACATCTACTCGCCAAACAACTACATGTACACAACCTTCTCTGTGTACAAAATTTGACATATTTTCTCTCCAAATCTAACTCTAACTCTAACTCTAACTCTACTACTCTACATCCCAAATGCTAAGTCTAACTCCAAATCTAACTCCAACTCTTACTCCAACTCTACCCTACATCCCAAATGCTAAGTCTAACTCCAATTCCAACTCTAACTGTACCTTGCATCTCAAAACCATAAACCATCAACATCACTTCCAACCTACTACTACAACACTTCCGAATACACAATGTTTTGAGTGTACCTCGCCACTCCATCCACATCCGTAATCGATTGTCCTTGTCAATAATTAGCACACGAAGATTTGTTGCATTTCGCACTCTCAAAAGTGCAACATACAGCTGCCCATGACTAAACACAAGCCGAGGCAAATACAATCCAATCGTGTCCATAGTTTGCCCCTGTGCTTTGTTTATTGTCATGGCAAATGCTGCTCTGAGGAATGAGCTCCCACGACATCAATAATACCACTACGAATTTCTCTATGAAAACTATGTTGATTATTGTAGTAGTAATTCATGTTATTTTGCACCATCTTTGCCATCATGTCACACACATACTCTTGTAGCAGCCTTCCACCTAGATGGATCGGTGAAACATGCTCTACATGAACTTGTAAATGATAGCAGTAAAACTCTCGAACGGTGACAGCTTTGTGACTACCCTCCAAATGCTCTTAAAAGCATCAGAGTTATCGACACCATCATCGGCACGTGCGTCATCTTTGAATGCACATGTGGGATTCCCGGATACCACCCATCGGTACCAAATGAAAATAGCAGTACAAAATGCAATGCATCATATGACGAATGATGTTGTGTGATGAACTGCAAACCATCCTGAATGGAATGCAGTATGATGCACGCATTCCGTCGCTCGGGGTCTCGTCTAAAGGCATAAACACCGCAATCTCATTGCTCGTGGGAGCATTGAATTGCCTGCTTACTCTACTCTGTGAACAACCTGATACTATGCGGAGACGAATATCCTTTGTGACGTTCTCCCACATAATCCGCGCAATGTTCTTAAAACGTTGCGCAAATGGACTCACATCCACCATCATGCTCTGCAAAATAGAGAGAACATCACACCTAAGCTCGGGTTCAGAGATAATCTCTGATCCATCTGCAAATCATCACCATCCATAAAGTAAATCTGCGAAAAGGAAGGCCTATCTGATGGCAACAAACCACCTTTGTGATGGTACAACCGCCCAGACACTCGAAACGTCTATGTGCCGCCTACGGAGTTGGAGATGGATCTATCCAGATTCACCCCAAGAGATGCAAATGCCAATGAGTTATTGTAACTCCGAACGCTCTTCCTAAAATGAGCTCCCGAGTCATCAGAGGACCTGTACAAATGAAATAGCTCAGAAGGCAGTGATGGCATCAAAGGCAAACGCACCTTGCCTTTCATGCAACAAAAACAGCTATTCCTTTCTGCTTTCCATCGCAAGGCCGAACAACAACCACATGCAAACTCCATCCGTCCCAAATCATGATGGTATGGAGTCAGGGGCGATCTGCCCACCTCAAATAACCAACCAACCTCTATCTAGAGCTCTCCTCTTCTCTTGAAATCTGCGCCCATGTCGTCTAGCTCTAGCTGATCTAGACTCTGCCTCTAAGTCCTATATGACGGGTGATTACGCACCTCCTCGGACGTAACACAGCTTGTTAGTGGACCACCCCTACCTAAAAACCTCCTCTTTGCATAGTATATATGCCTCAACCTTTTAGTCCTAGCTGATCTAGACTCGGCCTCAGGTGTCCTATACGATGGGTGGTTACGCACCTCCTCGGGCATAACCACCTCTACAAAAGTCAAATCTGCACCTAAAGACGTCAACAAAACCGCCTCTCTTGACTCTACTCCTCTCATCGGTTAG
>CM055102.1:16439728-16616677 GCA_029204225.1 Diphasiastrum complanatum
TGGCTCATTTGTGGAAACTCAGGTTGCTATATATATTTTCTAAAGTGCATTATCCCGGGATCATGGGGACTCTCAAGACGCAGAAACAGTAACGTGGGTAGTGCCGTTCATGAATACATTATTGCTATTTTTGCTCCCATGGCTTTGTAGGAGGTGTTTAGGCTCCAAAGTTTCATTTGGGCTCGAAGCATCTTAGAGCCTTGCTTCTCCTACCTGAGCAGCTGGAAGAGGCATCTATATACATATATGCATAACCTCTTTTAGCTATATACAATGTTTAGTTAATGAGCGCCCCTCTCTCTCTCTCTCTCTCTCTCTCTCTCTCTCTCTCTCTCTCTCTGGATGTTCCATCTTGGACAGTATATTTTACCCCTTGATCCTTAGACGGTCTTGTTACTCAAATTCGAAAATACAAAACCAGCTTCTTGAAGTTGGTGAGAAATTTCTTGATTTATAAAAAATGATATTCTAAAAAAATTTCTTGGAAAAAATATAGCGAAGAAGTAAATTAACTTGCGAAATACAACAATTTTACAAGCCATTTAAGACCAAGGACATTGATGGCATTCACGAGGATGAAAATAGAGCCACAGCCTCCAAAAGTATCTAAGAACCTGAATTGAAATAAGAGCTTGATATCTGCGGATCGTTATCGATATGGTCAAAAACCATTTGACAACTTACCAAGCTAAAATGCATTTTTGTTGAAGGAGTTCCTGCCTTTCTAAATATCTCCGAGTCCTAATATACTACATGAACAGTGGTCTTTGGTTGTTTTTCAAAATGGTATCTCACAAGTTTAGGAGTGTTAATAATGTATGTTGTTTATTGTTGCACCGATGGGTCAAAGTTCTTTGTCCAACAATATGTTCTCATGAGATCTAGAGAAGTTTCTTATGGTGGACAATTGTTTTCTTGCATTATCAAGAGTTCACATTCACCTGCTTTTACATAAAATTCAACAGAGTATCATCATTTCTTTAGTCTAACAAAATGTAATGTGTAAATCCTAAAGCCTAATGCCTAAAACCTAATGTCTAAAGCCTAAAACCACAGACACATGCACCCTATAACACTCACACCCTAGACACACGCACAGGCCTCTGATGACTCAAGAGCTCATTTTAGAAAGAATATTCAGGGTTACAATAACTCATTGGCATTCGCATTTCTTGGGGTGAATCTGGATAGATCCATCTCCAACTCCGTAGGCGGCGCATACACGTTTCGAGTGTTTGGGCGGTTGTACCATCACGAAGGTGGTTTGTTGCCATCAGGTAGGCCTTCCTTTTACTTCAGGGATGGTGATGATTTGCAGATGGATCATATGCTTGTAGAAACTTGTGGCATATCACATGCATTTATTGTAAGTGATCCATAGTGACATGCAAGGCATGCACAAAGTGAAATGGACACATGCATGATGATTTGTACAATTCTAGTTAGAAATAGGACACTTGGTAAAAGTAGGTAGAGATACATGTATGAGATGTGACAAATGTCACTTAGACTCTAGTTTTCACTTTAGATGTGATTGAAAGGTGGATGGATGTGGTTCTACCTCGAGCTACCTCAAACTCCATAAATATGTGTAGCTATTCTCATAATCTTTGATGAAGAACCAAAGCTTTGTAGCTATTCCATGCCATTTTGGATCTACACCAATATTTTGCTTGAACTTTCTCTCTCTAACTCGTGTTGAGACTAATGCTCATACACTAAATTCTTGTACTTTTGCTCTCTTGAAAATAAAACTCACTCTCTGATTCTTAGCATGCTAGATTATGGTTAAGCCATTAAATTTTGTACTAGATCTTGCTATTCAATCTAGAATCAGTTTATTGTGCTAGTCATAACGCTTAATAAGACCAATCATACTTGTGGATCATCCCCACACGTGTGAACATTCTGGAAATTTTGTAACTCTTCCGAAAACTATACAACCTATAGATTTTCAAATAGAATTAAGGTCTCTGAGGCCTTGCTCAATGATGAAGATCTCTTTGGACATGCATGTTGAGGATACTCCTCCTCAAACCTCAACCCTTCACAACTTGATTACTCGCCATAGCAATGACTTGTGATGCATCATAAGATGGTGTGCTCTCGGCCCCTTCCAAGATTGAAACTAGATCTTCATGAAAAACAATAACATCTCCATGCTCAAACACCTTCGAGATAGAGAGTGTAAAGGCTTTGTTGTCTTCCTTGGTGGATAAGCATCCAACAGTGATCCATAGGCTTGGATCTCCATCCTTCTTTCCTTCCAAGAAAACACATGCAAAGCAATAACCTTCAAGAACACTAAGGTACACAACCTTAGGCTTATAGTTGAACAAGACTCCATATAGTGCAATCCTTCCAATAGCTCCATAACTCCATAAAGTTTTGCATGATGGAAAATAAACATGCACCATAAAACTTGAAGAGACAAGACATAGCCAATGGTTACTTGTGAAACCATCAATAAGAGTAGAAAAGCAAGAGGCAACTTCCTTGCTTGTTGATGAAGAAAGGTCAACATCCGAGTGCTCCAACTCCATAGGATGTTTTGTCTTGGTAGAAGACATCAAATATGAATCCACATGTGATTTTTCCATAGAATAAGCCTCTCTTGGCTTGACTCCTTGACTATAATAGGCATAGATATGAAATTGGAAATATGCAACCTCCTATGCCATACCTCCTCCTCGAAAATACAAGTCTTCAATGCAACATCACAAATACTTGCATTCTCTTGCAAATCTAGCTTGAAAATGCCACCATATCTTGATCCACGTGCTAGGATCTCATCACCTTTCTTAATTAAAAATTATTGACATTGAATTCCACTTCAAAACCATCATCAAATAACTTTCCAACACTAATCACATTCTTTGTGAGATTAGTACATTGGAAAGTGATAAACTCATAGAAGATGCAAGATTCAAGGAACAAATTCCAACTCCTTCAATTGAACATGCATCACCAACATTAGTGTATATTGATTCTTGAAGTTCTTGATAAGATTTAATAGAAATAAAAGAACTCTAGGAGCAACTCATGTGAGTTGTGGCTCCACTATCAATATACCAAGATACATTATTAAAGGGTAAAGAAGAGAAACTAGACATCATGAGAGATGCTTCTCCATAACTTGCAAACAACCGTGGATTATTGTTGGCTGCGCACTTGCTAAGATGAAGTCTTGGTAGAAACAAGACTAAATTCGCAATGGAAATTGCAGATTTCTGAGCCACCTGCTCTGATACCATATGTAGGAAATCATGGAATAACGATATTTTGCAATGGAAGTGGTGAGTAGGTGGTGCATGGATCGGAAGTGCAGCAGTTACCAATTAGCATTCAAGATGGATCAAATATTACAATGTGCAATAGAACAACAATGGTGGACAAAAATTTGCACTCTAATAATAATCAAGACTGAGTACAATAATGCTTGAAGCTGGGCGCAAGACAAAAGACGCACAAAATAGGCTTCGGTTGATAACTTGTTGATGATTACCAAACTCAAAAAACTGAACTTAACCATTTTCAACAAAAACTCCTGTAAGATTATAGCATGATCAGTGCGTTGACTCTAATGCAGATCTTCATTGATGATTGGGAGTCAGATGATCAGTGTTTGAAAGCTAACATTAACCTACTTAATTAACTACATCCATCCTACAATACATACCCGTTATTTTATAGTGAATGTATGTAGAGGAGTAGGTGGACTATCGACATCGCGACGCGGGTCAGAATTCTGACAATATTGAAATTTTACAAAGACTCAAAAAATGTACACTGACTCAAAAAATTACAATGACTCAAAAATTATGGATTTTTCGGGTCAATCCCATATTTTAAAATTTTGATTTTTTTGGATATCGAAAAATCTCAGATTTTTCGAGTTGATACAGTATCAGAAAATTCTAAAAAATGCGAGTCGAGTTTCTGCTATAATAATTTTTTGAGATTTCCTTCCTTTTTGTGGTTTTTCAAAGATAGGTATAAACATGGTTTTTCAGGATTATCTAATGGAATTGGGCTTGAGCACGAATTCCAACAGGACACACTACCATTGTACTACAGAGAGAGTAGAATAGAATTTGTGACTGAGCCCGTTGCTAAACAGAATAGTAGTTAAGCTAAATTTGTGATAAGCAAAATTGTTGCTAACTAAGAAGTAGAATCTAGGCTAACACAAAGATCAAAATCGGGCTGACTAAGTGCCTCTTTGACAGTAGTCGGCTCTTGAACAAGATAAGTTGTAGACTCGTTGATATACCTTATAAGTGGTCTGCGTTCTCTTGTCAATCTTCTAGGAAATGAGTGAAGTTGATTATTTTCATCATGATGTAGTTGTTGAGCTATAACATCATCTTCTTCGAATTTGTTGTTGATAAGTTGTTCATCTGAAGTAGACGAGCTAGGACCTTCAATAGGAATAGTTGACTTGGGAACATATTAAGTGTTCGATACTTCGAGAGAGTCCGATAGTTCTTCTACTATATGAGCTTTGTCCTTGCCTTTGAGGTCGATAAACCTGATCTTCGATGGAGACGATATCCCAACTAGTGAATATCTTTGACTCTCCCCCATTGTCGGACCTCAGTGTTTTAATTATTTTACCAGTTTCCATTTCTACACGCTCTTTGAATTGTTGAAAGATTTTGAAAGCCTCCAAATAATGCTTAGTAAAATAAACAATTGTTCTTCTCGAATATTCGTCGATGAAGGTAATGAAATACTTTGCATCAAGCAATGATGAAGCTTGCATTGGACAACATATATTTGAATAAACAATATCTAGAACATCTTTTGATGCATGCATATGACTCGATCTAGAAGAAATCCTAGTCTGTTTTCCAAGGATACAGCTATGACAAATAAGGAGGTCGACTTTGTTGGTTGGATAATCAAGATCGAGTGCTAGGGATTGTTTAGACATGTTCGACACAAATGTATGATTCAAGTGTCCTAATTTATAATACCAAAGTAATGCTTTATTGACAAGAACAGATATTTTCAAGGCTTGGCAAGTGTCAGAATAACAATGTGCCAGTCTATATAAGTATCTGTGGCTCTTGCAGAGTGCAAGGAATTTATTTGTCCTATCAATAATTCGGCATTGATCATACTCAAATTCTACCCTATGACCTAAATCAATGATTCTACTTGTTGATAATAGATTCGTAGAGAGTTTACATACATACAAAACATTTCATAGTAGCTTGAATTGATCATGCTGGAACTTCAATCTTACAGTGCCTTCACCTTCTATAGGGTGTGTACTATTGTCGTCAAGATGAATGAATTTCTTTTTATTGTAAGGCGTATAGGAGTGGAAATGCTCATGACGATTGGTCATATGTTGAGTAGCTCCAAAATCCAAAAATCAAGATTTATCCAATCACACCTTTTGGTATTTGACCGCAAACGCTCCCTCATCCATGTCAAGTTCTGGAGATAGAGATGATATTGTGACTGCATTCGCATGTTGCTCTGGTTGCTTTTTGGCATTCTATGATTTTAGTACCTTGCAATCTTGGATCTCATGCGTTTGCAATACTTACAAAACATCTTCTTCTTCGATTGTGGATTTGATAATTGCTCTTGACTTTGTGTCGGCTTTTGATTTGATGTGGATTGCTTAGAGCTTTTCTTCTTATGTGGCTTTAAGACTTTGTTCACATATAGAGCATGAGATGATGAAGTCGAAGAGGTGTCTTGACTTCTTCGATTGTCTTCTTGCAGCAACATAGTGATAACTCTAGTAAGAGTTAAATTTGAATGTGTCGATATGATCATCACCCAGTTTTCATATGTAGAAGGCAAGCTTGAAAGCAATTTCATGATTGTGTCTTGATCGTCGATGATCAATTTGACAGCTGCCATCTGTTGCAAGAGATTCTTAAGCTGGTTAACATGATTCTGAAGTGAATCACCATTAGACATCTTGAGTGTGAAGAATTTTCTTTTGAGATGCAACTTGGAAATTATGCCTCTCACATCATATAGTGAGCTCAAGATGTCCCATGCCTTTTTCAAAGTTTGAGCTTTAGATATGTGGCCAATCTGAGTGTCTGATATATTGAGAATAATAAGAGCTCTAATATGCGTACTCTAAGCTCTCTCTGAGTATGCATAAGAGGTTAGAGTATGCAATAAGAAGGTAGATTGATTCAGTAAGTAGCATGTGAAAATTAGATGATGAGAGCACAAATAAATAGCAGACGAGAATACGTACTCTAAGCTATCTCTGAGTAACTGAAAACTCTGTCTAATGCACTTCCACTAGTAAGTAGTAAGCGCTAATAGCAAAACTCTAATAGAGCTCTTAAAAACTTTCTAGAGACTATAGAAGTCTTTAATGATCAAATATTTATACTAAAGCAATTCAAGCTTACCCGGTAGGATAGTTAATCAGGTTGTAGATTGCAATTGGCAGTTAGTCGTAATAATGCGTTGTCGTCCATCCAGTTAAAACTTTTCAAAAATTTACTTGCAAAGCAGTTAGGGCAAGTCTTTAGCTTCATATCAGGCGGAACCGTAAATGTCATCCTTCGACATGTTCGACTCCTTCGACTTTTGTCGGAGTCATCTAATATGTCGGAGGTTGTCCGATATGTCGGAGGTTGTCCGATATGTCAGAGCCGCCTGGTGAGCGATTTCCAAGTAGTTTTGCAGACTGTGTAGAAACATGAATAAAACTGTAGAACTGAATAATGAAATGTATGTAGATTAGAGATCAATTATTCGGATGAATCACTCCCGATAGTAGAATAATCCAACATCGTGCACTTCCATTAATTGTCTTTAAATGAAACGATCGTTGTTACAACTCAAAATGATAAAAGCTCAATGGTGACAATGTTCACATGTGGAAGTTCAAGATAAGTGATTTCGATCAAATAGATTTTTGGAAAGTAGTAGAGAGCACTTTTGCTAAACCATTGCAAAACCATGACTTAAAATGCAAGTGGGAGTTTAGGGATCAAAAAGCCCTTACAAAACTTGAAAGAATCACATGTTTCACATATGTCCAATTGTCAATCATCAAAAGAAGTTTAGGATACTTTAATTGGCCTATATGATACTGAAGGTGTGACAATATGTCTGTTTTTTAAAACTAGAATTTTCTCATCTAAAATGGCTGAAAGCTATAGATCAATACCAAGTTATGAGTGACATTCTTCAATGCCAAGCACCATCATCCTACGAGGAAGCAAAAGACTTGAAGGTATGACAAGGGGATATGAGAGACAAATTGGATTCCATTGAGAGACAGGGTGCATGGGAGTTGATTGATCTTCCTCCAAATAAAAGACTCATTGACAAAAAAATGGGTATACAGGACCAAATTTTATGCAGATTGTTGGAGGGTTTGCGGATCCCAAGGCAACCCTAACCCGAGTTAATAAGCGAGAGAGATTTGGCACCCTGCGTGTGTAAGTCCAACCCGATGATCACATAGTTATTTGATTAGTTGCAAGTCAATAAAAGTACTTTAGGCCTTTTTTGCAGGACTTTTAATGTTGCAGGGCCTAAATGTCAAGTTAGTGAATAAAGTTGGGTTTCCCTCCAATTTTGGATGGTTCCCACTCTTTTTTAGATTTGAATAGTTAGGGAGGCAGAAATGGACCAATAGGATTTTGAGGTCAGGGTCCTCCTCTCCACTATAAGAAGAGACCAACTCGAGTTTCCTACACATGTACATTTCTTCATTTCAATAAAGTAGATTGGTTCTCTTGTGAAATGGATTTATGAATGTCCTTGCTCTCTATCACTTTTCCTCCATTTCTCATACTTTTTATTGTATTTGTTAATTGTTGGATTTGATTGTTATTGGGATTACATGGTTTTATACTTTTTATGAGAGAGAACGGGAGCAAAGAAAGAGTAAGCTATCTTCATTGTGGATCTTAGTGTTAATGATTGTAGTGTTAATGCTTAGTGTTAATGGATGTTAGAGTTAGATGTGGATCTTCCATTCATGCTAAAATCTGAAATATGCTTTCGCTCTCATGGGAACGAACCTACGCATGACAACTAACTTCATCTCCTTGATCCTAGATTGATTAGATCTTGGGCTGAGGATAGGCAAGGAAAGAAACCCACTACAGTTTTGATGCTGTTGTCGGGGAACTACGCCAATTTTTTAGTTTGCAGCATGTTTGTTGGATGGTTAGCTTGCATTAGGCATCTTGTCGTGGCATGAATAGTGTTAAATCTGCATTTAGGATTAGTTGGGGAGTGATTTTACTTGATTTGAGTGGATTTGCTGATGTGATTATGAAACAAGGGAAGCTATTCAGATTACCAATCTTAAGATCCATTTGGATTTAAGATATAAAAAAAAAAAAAAAAATCGGTCAAATCTGCCAGATTTTGGTCAAAATGAGACAAAAATCGTCATCAGAGCTTATAACTTTTTGCCCTCTTTTAGGAAACATTCGTCGAGTTGCAGACACCTTCAGTTTTGATCATAGAACCTTCAATTTGAAGGGCAAACAATCCTTCTTAGCATATTTTCAGAAACATCAAAAAAACCACCAAAAAATCACCAAAACCCTAAAAATACAGAAAAAAAACCTTCATCTGATTCACTATGCATAGGTGTGATTCAGATTTATCTACTACCAGGTCGGCAAAGAATAATATAAAAAATAGAAGGTTTCTCATAAGATCGTTTGCCATATTATTATATTTTTGTAAAAAAAAGTCTCTTTTTTTGCAAAAATACCAGTATTACTCTTGATTATTTGCCAAAACCTTTGCTAAGTTTTCAAATTATTCTATTTATAGTATTTTATTGTTTTTGAGTTCGGCCCACATTCATTCTATTCGGATCATAGAAAATCACTATTTATACCTTCGCTAAACTACAAAAATTGTGCTTTTATGTGTCAAGAACCTTCACCAGTTCTACCCTAGCTATATTTGTTTTAGATTCTCAGTCTGAGAGTTTGACGAAGGTTATTTCTGTAGAATTTGTCAGAAAATCCTGATCAAAGAGTTTCTTTTATCAAAAATAGCACTATTGGACCTTCGTCAAGTTAACCTTTGCCTAGAGAACCTTCGCTAGTTCTATTTTTATGTTCTGATTTTCCATATCAAGTCTCTGTCATATTTTGAGTCAAATATGATTTAGTCTGATTTTGATTCTGAGAGTTTTTTATTTTGAGAAGTATCGATCGGTTGATCTTAGGAATCTTTTTCATGATATAGGAATCTGATTCTCGTCAAGTAGAAGAGATCTAATAGATTTAATCTGAGATAGTTTTGATTGAAAATCTAGATCCAATCTCATTGTCTGTTTGATTTAATCTATAAAAATGGATGTCCTTGGAGGTGCTCCTCAAGAAGTCAATCCAATCATTTTTAGGAGAGCACCCCATTTGGATCTACCCAAATACAATGGATTAATAGATCCAGTTAGATTTCTTCAAATCTATTTTGAATCTTGTGAACTTTATGGTGAAGTTTTCCCCCAAAATAAACTTAAGCTTTTTCATATGGCCTTAACAGGCGCAGCACAAGATTGGTACTATAATCAAGATGAAAGTGAACATACAAATTTTGAAGTTTATGGAATACCCTTTTCTACTTTTAAGTAAAATTAGCAGAATATCCAAACAAAGACAAATTTGTACCATTCTGTCATGACTATAGTTATGGGCATTGCTATAAGGAGTGCCTAGCAAGACCAAACCCGCCGCTAGTCACAGCTCCTGTAAATTTGATAACAATCAAGCAAAGACCAACAACTTAGAATGAACAAAGTGTACCCTTGATGGTGGTTACCAGAGCACAGAAGTAGAAAGAACCTGTAGCAGATCCAATACCTGCTGATTCTATACCATTAACTGATATACCAACAACATATGGAGTCTATCCAAATCTTCATGCAAAAAAGAGAAGATATCAGGATATGAGACAGTGGATTAAACATTTGCAAGAGGAAGAGGAGCTTGAAGCTGCTAGAGCAACAGCAAAGTTCATTCTTCACCAGTGCAACCACCGAATAATGCATGTACAGATATGAATGCTCAGATGCATCATCATGAAAAACCCTTTAAGATGACTGAACCGGAAGCACCGCAAACCGAATTGCCCATGAATATTTTGTCTAGTAAGATCAGTATTTCGTTGGGAGAGTTCCTGAAGTTGGTGCCAAAAGCAAAAGAAGTATAAGCACAAAAGTTAACTCACATTGAACCCGAAGTCCATCAAGAGCCACTTCTTTGTGCTGGATTTGAAGAATCTAATGAAGTACTCCATGTCAGAGTAACTCGAGAAAATGAACAAAAAAATATCACCTTGCCAATACAACACAGGCAATTTTCTAAAGAAGCAGTTGTGATAGATGGTGGTTCAGGAGTTAACCTAATTTCTGCAAAGCTATGTGCAAAGTGGGGCCTTACAAAGATAAAGCCTGCAACATTTGCCATTAAGTTGGCTGATCAAACTATAGTTCGTCCGCACAATGGATCATACTTGTGACTAACAATAAAAAAATTGGGAGTTCATTACGACTCTCAAACTGATACTGTCAACTGGAATCAAGCTCTTGCAACAATTGACTGTACAACAGGATATATTGTCAACAAGATAATCAATTAGAATTGAGAGAGATTTCATTATTGGATCGAACTTTAGATACACCGATCACTTTTCCATTGAATATAGCTTGGATATCAACGGAGCCTATACCAGATCCGATTGAAGATGAACTCATTCATGTGAGTCATGTCTTGACTTATGATGGCAATGCAGAACTTACTGATGAGCAAATCTAAATCATATGGATCTGACCAGATTTGGAGTGCGTAATATTCTTGATGAACCAACAATAAACCCGCCAAAAGTAGTTATATTAAAGGAAGACAGAACCACAGGTTCAATGACGAAGAAACAAGCCAAGCAACATTATAATACGGTCCTGAAATGAGAAAATCCACCTCAAAAGATTGATTCAAAGAATGTGCCACCCTTACTGGATAAAGGCAAAGGAAAAGTTGACGAAGATTTCTCAAGTTAGAGTTCTAGCAAGACATTATCATCTAGGAAGTCTTCATCTTCGAAGAAGAGTCTATCTTTTCGAAAGTCATCACCTCCACGATCAATTCCTGCTAAGAAGGCTAAGCGAAGATCCAAGACAAATCCTTTGGACAAAGAACAAGCAGATGAAGCTCAACATGAAATGCCCAAGCATTTTAAACAATATACACTTGATGATGTGGTTATCATATTCCCCAAAGCACATCATGAACCCAAAGAACAAGTGCCGGAATCGAAAGATGTTTATGATGGCCCAGCTAGGACACAACCCATGAATCTTGCTGAACCAGGAGGACCAAAAAAGACTGTACAAGTTGGATCACAACTTAATTTTGAACAGTTTCAAGCGCCATGAACATTATTTATTAAGTATCAAGATTGCTTTTCATGGACTTATAAAGATCTTAAAGGGATTCCTACATTAGTTATTGAACATACTATACCTTTAATACCTGATGCAGTTCCAAATGTTACAAAGTTCTATCATTGTAATCTTAATATTGCGGATCTGATAAAGAAAGAGCTTCAGAGATTGCTTGACGCCAATTTCATATATGAGATCGAACATACTGAATGGGTTTCACCAATTGTCATTGTTCCTAAGAAGAATAAAAAATTGAGAATTTGTGTGAATCTTCGAGGCCTTGAACAATGTGACGCGAAAGGATCGCTTTCTGTTACCTTTTATTGAAAGCATTTTGGACCGCCTTGCTGGAGCGGAAGCCTATAGTTTTCTGGATGGCTTTAGTGGATACGATCAGGTCAAGATTGCACCTACAAATCGTCACAAAATAGCCTTTGCAACATAATGGAGAACCTATTCTTACAAAGTAATGTCGTTTGGACTCTGTAATGCACCAAGTCATTTCAAAGAGTAATGCAATTTGCTTTTAAAAATTATCTACAGAAATTCTTTGAAATTTACTTGGATGTCCTTGGAGTCCATAGCATAGACTCAGACCACGTGGATCAATTGGAAAAAGTATTTGAACGTTGTCGCAAGTATCAAATTTTCTTAAATCCAGAAAAGTGTCATATATGGATTTCCCATGGAGTTGTTCTTGGACACGTGATATCAAGACATGGCATTGCCACAGATTATTCCAAAATATCATTCATGGAACATGCCTCCATCATAGCATAGTAACAAGGTATATCAATATATTACATCACAAAATATCACAAGTGTGGTAAAAAGATGAGTCTTTTTCCATAAAACTATTCTTTCTTCAAACTTCAAGCTTCTTTCTATGCCAAGCTTATTTTTTAAATATTCAAATTTATCTTTGCTTAGCGATTTTGTGAACACATCAGCTATTTGCAAATTGCAATGAGTAACATCAACATCTTTATTTGTTCTTACGTGAAATATAGGATTCTTGCCTAATTGTATTCTATGTTGGCTATCATTCAAAATGGTCATACCTTTGACTTGCTTTATACCAATCTCACCAAGTGATGACGTAGTCAGACTACTTCTTCAATTGCTGAACATAGTGTTGTATATTCGACTTTTGTATTTTGCTTTTTAATAGCTAGAGAAACAATCAATACCAATATTAAAAGTATAACATTATATTATCTTGTATAGACTAGACCAAGATTAGGTGTACTTTCACTTATCTCATGATGCACTTGGTTGCTTTCTGCCATATGATTGACTAACCAAACTCACAACATAATAGGTATCTGGTCATTGGTAGTGAGATATATAAGACTTCCAACCAAGTGACAAAATAAAGTAATACATATTGGACCATTGTCATCAATGCCTTTCAACTTCTTGCTTATCTCACTGGGCATGCTCAATGGCTTACAATCAAACATATGAATTTTTTCCAAAAATTCATGCACATATTTAGTTTACAAGAGTTTGATATTACATGCATCTTGCCATAGTTCTACCCCTAGACAATAGTACATAAGGTCTAAATCCGTCATCTCAAATTGCTTACACAATTCAACTTCAATAGATTTCACAAGGTCTTCATCATTTCCCGTGATAATGATGTCATCAACATAAAGCACAACCAAAGCAATTTATCCCCACTAGTAAGCACATAAAAGTTAGGATCAAAATTTGTTCTTACAACATTGTTGGAGAAAAAATAACTTTCGATGTGTCCATACCACGCTCGTGGTGCTTGCTTTAAACCATAAAGCACTTTCTACAGCTTGCACACCTTGTCTTCTTGTCCTTTGATCAATGTCTTGTGATTGGAACATGTATATCAGAGCACCATTCAAGAAAGTAGAGTTCACATCTATTTGGTAGAAGCTAAAACAATCATCAAACGTAAACTAGTCCATTTCACTATAGAAGCAAATGTTTATTAATAATTAATACGTTTCTTTGACTAGTAACCATGCTTTGTGCTTTGCAATTGATCCGTCTGTGTAGTGGGTTTCTTTCCTTGCCTATCCTCAACCCAAGGTCTAATCAATCTAGCATCAAGGAGATGAAGTTAATTGTCATGCGTAGGTTCGTTCCCATGAGAGTGATAACATATTTCAGATTTCAGCATGAATGGAAGATCCACATCTAGCTCTAACATCCATTAACACTAAGCATTAACCCTACAATCATTAACACTAAGAGGCAGGGGGAATAGGAATTTTAGTGCGAATAGCAGTGGGAGGTGGAAGTGCAGCTGAAGATGTCTTCCTAGTCCTTCGACGTGACGTGGAAGGCGATTCAGAAATGGCAATCTCGCTACGTGGACGACGATGACTATGTGAGGTAGAAGCTTGGTGAGACGACTCGGCCGGTGCTTCTTCATAGATAGACAACACAAAATCGGCAACAAACCCACGGACCCTATCCTTCAGGTACGAGGCGGATAATAGAGAGAGGAGAGGACCAACCGCAAATTGCTGCTTAGTGTTCTCCTTGATTGCCCTCTTCAACTCTTTGAAGACCGTCTTATACTAGTTATAAGGCTCGAGGGGACTAGATCCTATCTTGTAGTTGGATTCGACAAGACGGTGCAGGATTTGTGAAGAAATTTGTTTTTTCCTGAGGTTGCCAACCATCAGGAAGTTGTTCAGAAGCTGGATGACAGGAGCTAGGAGATACCCATCATGAGTCCAGTAGAACTTGACTGAGGTGTCAACAAACGACTTGATCACGTTCTTGGCGTGTTTATGGTTTGGAGATGGCTGGTTACCAGATGTGATTCCTATGGCAGCAAGGGCGACTTCAGTAACACGCACCTTGTGTGTGGTATTCTGGAACATGACATAAAACTTAGACTTGGCCTCGGTCCACATGCTAAAGGCCATGGTAATGAAATGCATGTTTATCTTTCCAAAAAAGGCACGCTCGTAGATGCCCATTGTTGTGAGCAAAGGCTCGGCAAGAGTCATACATTGAGCGACCATGCTTGCGCTAGGGAGCATCATGATGTCCGTTGCAGTTGGAACACCATGATGAACAGAGTATTTCGGAGATGAAGAAGTCAGTAGAAGACATACTGACTAGACAGTAAGTGCGAGTGTATATCAGAATGTAGAAAAAACTGGGCAGAAGTTTGGGTCGCGAGAAAAATTGGCAAGAGCTCCGCTAGCACAAGTGAGAAATGTCTCCAAACTTTAGATTTATATGCTTCTTCAAAAGATGATGGTTCTTCAAGCAATGTAGCTAAAAAAGAGTAAGAGGTAGAAGATGTAGAGCCTTCTTTTTGCTTTCCCTTGTCCACATAGGTAAGCCTTGAGGGCTCGGCCTTGCTCCTTGATGATCTTCTCGGCCCCTTTTGACTCGGATCCAAATCTCCATCCTCGGGTTTGTCATGATCCTCCTCGGGTTTGTCAAGATCCTCCTCGGATTTGTCAAGATCTTCAATGCACAATGGGTTAGATCCATTTGACAAGCTCTTAGCAAATTGTGACTCATCAAAAAGTACATCCTTGCTTACCTTTACTTTCTTGGATGTAGGATCATATATCCTATATCCCTTGCTATTTTCTCCATAGCCAACAAAGATTCCTTTGAAGGAGGTAGCATCTTCTTTCCTTCTAGTATCCAAAGGAATGTGTACATAACAAGTACATCCAAAGATCTTAAAATCCTTTACATTGGGTTTCTTATCAAACAAGGCTTGATAAGGTGAGATCCCATCTATAGCACTACTAGGAAGTCTATTACACAAATAATTAGCACATGTTATGGCTTCTCCCCAAAATGAGATGGGAAGTGATGCATCAAGCCTCAAGGACTTTGCACACTCACATAGACTCCTATTTTTTCTCTCGGCCACCCCATTTTGTTGAGGGGTGTCGGAACAAGTGTATTGTAACTTAATACCATTGATCTCACAAAAGTCTTTCATTTTATTGGAGGTGTACTCTCCTCCATTATCACATCTTAGTGCTTTGATAGAAGTACTAAGTTGTTTCTCTACTACAGACTTGAACTTAATGAAAGCTTCATAAACAAGACTTTTTTTTGATAGTAACTCAATCCATGTGAATCTAGTACAATCATCTATAAAAGTTACATACATCAAAGCACCTCCATTACTTGCATGTGAAAAACTATGTACATCAGAATGTATGAGATCCAAGGGAGAGAGAGATCTTGATGAAGATCTCTTGTAAGAAGACTTGTGTGACTTTGCAAGGCCACATGCCTCACACATCTTTCCACACTTCTTGAAAGCTCTTGGTAGGCCGAGAGCTAGTTCCTTGCTTGCCATTGACTCCATAGATTGAAGATTAGGATGGCCTAATCTCTTATGCCAAAGCTCCACTTGAGTTAGCTCCTCCCTAGCCAAGTTCACACTTTCACTTGCAACATTAGCATCCAACTTGAAAAGTCTACCTTGCTTAATGCCACTAGATATGCACTTATCATTTTTCAAGATGGAACAAACTCCATTCTTGAAATGTACATCTAGTCCATTGTCCATTAATTGTCCTACACTAAGCAAGTTTCTTGAAATGGTAGGAGCATACAAAACATTATCTAGATCTATCCTTTTAGATGTGCCTAAGCAAAGAGGCATAGATCCTATGCCATCTATTTGCATGCTTGATCACTAGCAGTGTATATTGACTTCTTAGAGTCATTACAAGATAGAAGAGTAGAAAAATAACGCTTGTTAAAGGACATGTGGGAACTAGCCCCACTATCTATCCACCATGTGTCTTGACTTGAAGTTGGTGTAGATGCAATCATTAAGGATGTGTTGAATCCATCATCTTCTTCTTCCTCTCGAGCAATGTTCCCTTGATCTCCTTTGGCTTGTTGATTCTTCTTCAAGTAGCATTCTGAGGCAAAGTGTCCTTTCTTTCCACAAAAGAAACACTTTAGTTTTGCCTTGTTCTTCACTTTGCCTTTGGAGGTAGATCCTCCATTCTTCATCTCGGCCTCCTTGCCTTGATTTTTCTTGAATGGATTTTGCTTCTTCTTGCCTTTAGATGTAAAGTTAGCTTTCTCCTCTCCTCCATTAAGTGACATGCTATCCATTCTTGTCTTGAGGTGTAGAAGCCTACTCTCCTCGGCCACAAGAACATTGTGCAACTTTTCAATGGATGGAAGAGAGTCTTGAATGGCAAATGATTGGACTAAGTTGGTGAACTCATCGCCTAGACCATTCAAGATAATTTGTACTAGTTCTTGATCTTGGATCTTCTCTCCTATTGCACTTAACTCCTTGTTAAGAGATTTGAATGCTCTTTTAAAAATCACAAAGATTTTTTAATTTCAAAAGATCTATGAAAAGGCCTAAAGCTTACTAGAATGCCTATAGGCTTGTCTCTATCAAACTAGCACACAAGCTTGAATGATACTCAAGGATCTTACCAAAAATTCCTAGCTTTCACTCTCACAAAAAAAAATTGCTTTACACTTTTCTTAGAGATTTCACTTCAACTAAGGATCTGAACAAATCAGCCTCTAAGATCTGATCTTAGACTCTAAAAAGAAATGCTTCAATGATCCAAAACACTATTTGGTCATAGGCATTAGCTAGAATGAATCTAGATCAATACTATGCTTCAAAAAGCACCAAAAATCAACTAGTATTGTGATTTTGGGACCAACAAACAAAAAGTAACTTGAATTGAAAGTTGCTATACGGTTTCACACGTGTGAAAAGTACATACACAACGTTTTGATCCAAATGATTACAAGCTATCACTCTAGAAGAACTCGCCCTCACTAGTATTGGCCAAAAACAAATTTTGCCAATGATCTTTACAAGATCTATGATTCAATGATCACTCTCTTACTTAGCTCTGATACCATGATAAATTTTACAGTTTTTAGGACAATAATAATTGTACTTTACAGTCATAGATAGTTATTGGTTGCTTAATCAATGAATCTATCAAGTTCTACACATTAGATCTTGATCTAGATTCACTACACTTGGATTTAAGCAAGAGCAATGGATCAACACATCATTTTTTAGTGAGAGCGGCCTCACAAGTGTGGAGTACTGTCCACTGTACGGCCTGCACCTGAAACAACAAGTACAATGATACTAGATAGCAGTCATACATAAAAATCACAAGACAAATGACTAGAAATCTCACAAAAGTGTAGAGTGCAAAAGTCTCATCAATCTTCTTAGCAAAATGATGATCCTTTTATGGATCAAGTACATCCATGAGTCTGGTACAATCCAGCAGGCCTTCACACTTGTGAAGAGTGCCACATCACTTAGATCTATCCATTTGATCCATCCTTGATCCTTATCCAATAGTTGACCTTCTAGAATATGACTAAAATCCAAAAAGCTAGTCTCCTAGAATATAGAAATATTCCCTACAAAATAGGATCTAAGGAAAATGGTCAACTTTTATCTTCTAGTACTCTATACACACGTGTGAACATCCACTTGCCATGTGGGAGCATTTACTCATGCACATGCAAGGAAAAGCTAATTTGTAGGTGACTAGTCAACTTGACTAAAAACTAGTCATTTCATGTTCACACTAACTAGAATGATACAAAATCAATTTGGATATATACAAACATGAAAAGTACATCCTTTCACACGTGGGAACAGCCTCCACACGTGTGAAATCAGATCATCAACATATTCTAATGTTTGATCAATATTTACATGAACCAATGTCAAGTGAGAAGTGACAATTTTCAACAGTCATTAATGCAAATCTCCAGGATCTGACCCTATAGCCAACCTAATTTTGGCATTTTAATTTCATCAGGCATGTCAGCGAAGGTTTCTGAGTTTAGGAAGATGCTCGACGAAGGTTCCTAATATGGCATAATGCTGATCATTCGCCTAAGGTATCTTGACATAGCTCATTGAAAGCTTTTGATTATTAGCTTGCATTGATCCGTAATCGTCAACTTAATGTCGTTAGATAAACAATGAGGTTTATGTTGTCACGATGATAATATTGTGAGGCTTTGAATGTGGCAAAGAATAATTTTACATAGCAAGAATGTCATACTCTAGGTAGAAGGGCAATATACGGGAGGGGGTGGGGGGGAGACCTTCTCTGACTCGACATCATGGCCCGAGATTATGACTCATGGAAGATTACACAACCTTTGAGCATTGCATCAATTACACAATCCTTTGAGCAAAAGATAAGTAAGATCTTGTGTTGTAGCGTATTGCTCACATAGAATCGGCAAAGTCTTACAAACAACCGACTAATTTTGAAATTTATCGACTGATCATAAAATTAACAAGGAATCAAAAGTCTCAAAATTGGGCATAAATTTCAATGCTAGGTAACTTACTCTTTGCCTTTCTTATATGAAGGATTTTAACAAGCTTTTTTAAAACTTAAAAAAAATAATCATCCTAAATGATGAATAGTAAATTAATATCCCTTCAATTCTTAATATCAAATTTTGATTAGTAGGTATGGGGTCGTAACTCACATGCCACATGGCTTTAAACCTTGATAAACTTTGGCATTTAAGTTGTTTAAACGTTAAATGTTAGTGAGGGCTCCCAACTTCATTGTAACTTGTAATGGCTTAGAAATAAGTAGTAAGTTGCAATAGGCTAGAAATCTCTAGAGCCTAAAACCACAAGTTCTTGGATTAATAATTTTGTTTGGAAAATTTAAAATTTAAAATCAAAATGTGTTGCATCAATATTCTAGATGACTAGATGACATAGGTCTAAGAACCATAAGGCACTATAAGCCACATTTCAAACTTTTGGTTTAAAGTGTTTTGGCCTCGAACATTAATGGCACAAGATAAAATGTGATTGTTATGATGTGCTTCATGATTGAAGCCATTCACACTTGAAAGATTGGAAATTTTGTTAGAAAGAAAACAATTAGTTGTTTATCATGAAAAGTGCATGAATTTAAAGGCTAAAGACCTTAAAAAATTGAATCACTACCATAACTTGAAAGGAAGTACTAAAACATGGATTGTTACCATAACTTGAAAGGAAGTAGCCCATTAGAAGGGGGGAAAAAAGCAGCACTTAGGCTTTAGCATTCCTTGCCATTCTCAAATTGGCGAAGGTGTCCTTTCAAAGTTTGTACTATAAATTTCTGGCCAAATTTCAAAGTCTTCATTTAAAAAAAGGAAGCACCCGTTTATGGAAACGCCGTATATAGCCCGTGGGGCGTCGACTTCTGTTATTCCAGGTCGGCCACTCTATATCGAGTAGGTGTCGCATCCACTGTGTGTCCAGTGCCCCTCAAGCTTAATAATAAAAAAGCCTTGGGATTTTTTATTTCTTTTTTAGGGCTGGCGTTTTGCTACCAATAGATAGGAGGCTCATAAAGGACTCCCCCATCCACAAAATGCCGCGTGGCAGGCCTCCTCACCTAACACTCCATAACATCACACACAATCCCCCCCCCCCCCCCTCTCTCTCTCTCTCTCTCTCTCTCGCTCGCTGATCGGGCTCGCTCTCGCTCTTCCGTTGCGTGTAAATATGATCTATCTTGCAGTTTCTTCGCATGATAGTTCGATCATTTCTCTGTTTGCATGTGAGCTCCCCCCCGATCTTGCATTGCATTTCTACCATATTTGTTTCGGGCTAGCTTCATCATGAGCCGATGCAATCACTCTGGAGTCTGAATTTGATTGTGCCTTTTCAGGTCGCAGAATTTGAATCGTGAATTATATCTTCCCCTGGTTAATTGCACCCACCCTTCTTTCTTTGGGTTTGGCTGAGAAGGTGTTCATTCAATTTTGTGTGATTTACCTGATTTTGGGTTGTGGTTTATGTGTTCATTCAGATGAGAATGTAGTTCGGGAATTGCTCGCTGCTTAACTTTGTGTTATCCTTTCCGGTTTACTTGTCTAATTCTACCTACGCCTGTGGTATTTACTAGTGCCATTGTATTTGTTAGTGGTCAGCAATATTGCCTATAAACTTACTAGCGCATGTACAGTTTCAAAACTTTCTTGGAGCCCTCTATTCATCACGAATTTTGCGTTTCTTAAGTGCACTCACTGATCTCTTTTGTTGCTATCTTCACTCGTCTTGCGAATTACTATTATATTCTCCGTGTCGATATTCCGTCTTAGTCCTCCTTGTGATTCTCACGATTCATGCTAGTAGCAACGGCGTTTCTGTACATGCATAGGAAAATCTGGATCATATGCTCAACTGATTATCTATGATCATCAAAAATTTCTTGGATAGTTGTATGTTCGTTTCAAAGAATACAGCTGCTTAATCCTGTCCTCTTTGACCGATAAGGCTAACGATATCTCCTCTCATTCATGCAATGCAATAAATTTTTGAATCGGAAAGTTTGATCTGCATCGATATATATTTAAAACGACGAAGGAGTTCGATGTGGGAAGGCAAGCTGGTCGGAAAGTCAAAATCTTGGAGCCTGATTGAAGCTTCGTCGCATAAATTTAAAGAAGGTATGGCTGAAATCATCGACATCGCTTAGGAATTATTAAAAATCGCTAAGTTTCAATGTCATGCAGCTAAAACGTTGATCTAGAACTTGATAGCTTGCTCAAAATGCAAACGGCGAAGATACCCAATATATGCTCTCTATATCAGATATCTGTTCTTTATTGGTGCAGCTTTTCAGCAAAGTACATCACTACAGCTGTGCAATGCAGGTTGAAGCGATGGACGGTTTACAAAGAAACGAAATGGCGGTAGGGCCGCCATGGCTGAAGCCTTTACTAGCCACAAATTTTTTTACACCCTGCGGGCTTCATGGGGAAATGAACAGAAGCGAGTGTAATCTGTACTGCCTAAACTGTACGGGGGAGGCGTTGTGCTCTAGTTGCGCAATTGATCACAGGACTCATCACATCGTTCAGGTACAAATTGGAGAAGAATAGCTGTGTTTCTTATTGATGGAAAATGGACTTATTTAACTTGCGATGACCCTCAGTCTTCTGAAATTCAGTCCTACAGCGCATGAATGATACTGATATATCACAGGCCGACTGTCGTAAATTAAAATTCTTGATAATATAGCATGCTTGTGACTAATATGATAGGGGGATTGCATATGTTTGTTTTTCCTCTTGTGCATAATTTGTCATATGTTGAACTATGTCGAATTGAATAATATCAACAAGGAAGGGGAGTCTGAAAATAAATTCGTGTTACAGATCAGAAGATCATCTTATCATGATGTCATTCGAGTTTCTGAGATACAAAAAGTACTTGATATCACTGGAATTCAGACCTACATCATTAACAGTGCAAAGGTGGTTTTTCTTAATGAAAGGCCGCAGCCTAGGCCTGCAAAAGGTGTGACCAAGACCTGCGAGATATGCGAAAGAAGCCTGGTGGATACCTTTCGGTTTTGCTCCCTTGGTTGCAAGGTATTGGAGCTTTCGTCAAACATTATCTTCGTTTCATTCTTATGTAAAAGGTGCGTCGTACGTTGAGGATTCTAACCATAACTTTTTACAATCTTCTATTTGCAATTGTAGCTTGCGGGAATCAAGAAGCATTCAGATATGACATTCATTCCTCAGTTAAAACAAACGAACAATGGCATCAGTGGCTGTGACTCTGACGGCTTAGCGGCACATAGAGCAGCACGACTGGAAAAGTCCAAACGAGCATTACAATCCGATAGATCTGAAGACAACTCTCCTGAAGAGATAGCTATGTCAAATTCGATTCTTCGGTTGGAAGCATACCAGTCAAACTTCAAGCTTAATGCGCTTTCGATCTCCGATGGTGTTACTAAATCCAGCATTAATCTGTCGGACATATCTCCACCAACACCTCCGCCAACGATCACAAACAGAACCTCGAAAAGGCGGAAAGGAACACCTCATAGGGCCCCTCTGGGCTGCACCCTCTATCAGCTAGAAAGGTGCAATAAAAAGTGAGGCTTGTCTTTATTATAAGGATAATCTCTGCAAGATCATCTCATTATACATATTAGGTAGCAATGATAGCATCCATGAAGATGTACAGGATGCATGCAGATATGTTGCACCATGCCAGCTACATTTGTATAGTATTAGTTCGACAGCCAGCACTAAGAAAAGGACTCGAGACAATCCTTCAAATTGAATTTTGGGGCATTCTTGAATTTTGTACACGGATCCGCTGACAAAGTGTACTCACTCCAGAATTCAGACTGCAGAGTGGCATGCTCTCCTGAAAATATCTGCTCATGAGTTGAAAATTTCCATTCTTTAAGATTTAGGGGGTAAACTATTGATAAGCCAATCTATAGAAACATTGGCACCGACTTTTCTAGGGACAGCAAATTACTGGATTATTAGACTCAGCATTGTAAGGTCATCAGATACTTATGGTGTCTGAAAACAAACAGCGCCCTGAGCATTATATTGAGAGGGCTAACACATAAAGCATGTAATCCTCCTCTCTGTCACTAAGCAGAGTGAGGTGATTGTGTATTCATCAACAGCAATGCATGGTTATGCATTCATGATATAAATTATGGATAGTAGTTAGTAATGTTTGCATTTTTTGTGTTTGTTGGCCGCTAGATAAAGATCATAGCAGCTGCTCGTCTCTTTTTTCCTACTAATGTTTAGGACGACAATATTAAGGTTCGTAATAGATCTAGCCTATGCTTTCATTTGAACTGCCGCAGTTAAGAATTTTGCTATGGTCACATTCTTATCCCCCGCATTTCATCAAATAAATGTCAAGTGCTCAGTACTAATCAGCATTAGTAACATGCTTTCATCTGTAAATCAAAAGTTTCAAGTTGCAAACCAGTTTTCTAGATCATAACAAAAGTCTTAATGGAAAGATTTGAACTGTTCGTTTCGCTGTGTCATTCCAGTGACTCCAGTCTGCATTCTGAAGGTCTTGTGACTGTAAAACATCTCCAAAGCTACTGTAGCATGTCTATTGGCGCGCTTTTGGTAAGTTACTTCTCAGTGTTAACTGGCAGAGCAGCGTGAAGTGCAGAACAGCACGGAAAAACTAGTCAGAATGGCCTACTGCCATTATTATTCTACGTATTCCTGATTCTTTTCAGAATCGGCATTACGTCATGTCAACATCTACCGCATAATGCAACTAATACTGGTCTTCACTCGTGGAGTCTATCCCAGTTGCTAGAGTTTCCAGAATTATTGGTGGAACAGTGATAATCTAAGCAATTTAAAGACAAGCTCCAGACCTGGTCTTAACAAAGATCTTGATCCGAGCTCCCTGCATGCTCGTTTCCGACAATATAGTCAAACGTTGTCCATTTTAGAGATCGCAAAGGGTAAACGCAGGACTTAGTCATTTCGATCAAGGATAACCTTACGCAATTCCAAATATAATATACAGATAAGATGAAGCATGCGACGCTTTCTCACGGAACTACTTTAATTATTGATCAAAATAAGGTCCTACAGTTGCTACAACGAAGCTTCTTCAGTGATTGTAACTGCAAGCAGTTTTATAAGATTTGTGAGAAAATGTTTCGAGCATGGAAGCAGTGTCAAGCTTCAATCCGTGGCTGTGATTCTTTCCGTAAAGCACCATCAGATCCACAAAATCATCCGGGATCTGGTGCCTTCCACCTTCAATATTATAACAGGACAAATAAGATATTCTTCAGCTTCTCGAAAGAACTAGACCTCTCTGTGTTTGACTAGGTCGGTAACACTCTTAAAAGCAGAGATTCCAATTTCTGCCCGATTACAAAACTGTACATGCTCCGAAGAAAGTCGAGCAGCCAAAATCCCAATATAGGAAGAGCACAGGAAACGGTTGCAATCGCAGATAATGGGCATGCCATATTCCTGATCTTTACAAGATATACTGTAGACTAGTTTACTGATTATTAAACAATAAAAAGGCTTGCTATTATGAGCAGATATCCTGAGTTTGATGATGAAAGAATGCGCAACCACAAACCGTATTTCCACCCAGAATCCAAATCCCGATCCCGATCCAGATACACGTACATTCCACCACCCAGATGAGGTGAGGGCTACTTTCTTTCTAAAGTGGAATCACAAAAGAATTCAGAAATCCAACAACAATACCAACAGACAGGTAAATGGCAATTCGCTGCATTTTTTTGATTTTTTGAGGAATATGCGTACTAGAGACGGATGGATCGACGCATTAACTTACGGATTTTGCCGAATCATGAAATCACGTTGCGGAGCTGTAGATTCCTTACTTTCCATATTCATTGACCAGCTCCTGAAATCAGCCATGATTGATACCTATAGCTAGCTATATGGGACGCCATACCTATAGCTAGTACAAATGAAAAGGAAAGAAGCTTTAGCCTTTTAGAGATGCTTCCCACTACACCAATTAAGAAAGCCACGGAAGCTTTAAGAGGTTAAAGCATCAATAATATACTGTGCTTCTTTTTTGTTGCACCCTACCAAATCTTACTAGACTCACTAGTCCATATGCACAATAATAATAGAGTCATTATGCGAAATATTTACAATGTACATTAATTTGCGCATCTCATTAATTGAAAGGACAAGCTCTTGCCGCTTTGAGACTAGAGGCAAGTCCGTTTGCTTGACCTTTTCACTTACACTTACAGCCCATTTTTTAGCCTTGGCAAGTGAGCTGACGACGGTGGGCAGTGGACCACCTCCCCTTTTAAAATCGGTCGATAGGTGCTTAAAAGGTCTCAATTTAATTGGTGAGTTTGAATTATTGACATACGATTGGCCCATTTTTTTTTAATTGCTCCTGGCAATTCATGAGGCCAAGCAATGTCCCCATGCCCAAAAAAATGAGCTTGAGTTGCCCTTACATGGCAAGGGTCCCATGACACTTCATATGCCACATGGTGTCAACTAGGAATACTTAAGGAGTGCCCCTGCAGTGCTGGCCCCACTCCATCCAATGGTGATGGTTGGGGCTAAGGGAAAAAAAATGTCCCTCCCCCCTTGGATGGAGTGGGGCATGTGCAACAGAGGCACTGCAGGTGCCTCTATGGTGCACTCCCTAATGAGAGCCGTGTCAACTCATTGTAAATTTGAAAGGGAGGAAGACACGTTTTTTCCTCTTGGACCAATGAGAGAACTTCATTTTGAATTAGGGACTTGCCAAACAATGTAGTTTGAGACCGCCCTAAGATTGGAGCAAGAGGAGTCATGTTTCCCCCATTAGAGCCCGAGTCTTAAAGGACTCAGAGTCTCAAAATTATTGTTTGGTAAAGTAGCAAAACATAGGAAAGAAATCGGCACTATTCCTCAAAAACTAGTATCATAAAATTTTTTATGAGTATAATCCTTAGAAAACCAAGAAGCTTGAAAAAATACATTTTTTTTTACAATAACTCAAACAAGTTATTCCAACATTGTTTGACAAACAGTTCCATTCCCACTCATCTAATGCAGCTAGTATTATTCGTATATATTTTGGAACTGGCAATATAAACAGGGCTAGCCTACTCATGTTAGTGGGGACTCGGGAGGCTTTTGCTAAATCTATGTTATGTTAGCAGCAGCTAATATTACATGAGAGAGTGGAGAGAGAGAGAGAGAGAGAGAGAGAGAGAGAGAGAGAGAGAGAGAGAGAGAGAGAGAGAGAGAGAGAGAGAGAATGTAGGATGTTGTAGAGAAAAACTGAATCTTGTGTTTTGATTGGGCCATTTGTGCCCTAAACCTTCATCGACAGGCAGCTAACGGCGGGCAGTTGAAAGTTGGAAGGGCAACTTCTAGAATATTTGTGACCTAGAAAGTTCTAGAGAGAGAACTCTAGCAATGTATCAAGAGAGAGATAAAGAGATATAACCTAGAGAGAGAGATAAGCAAGAGCGTGAGGAGCAACAATGGCTGATCGGGAGAGAGAGGAGCAGCAGGCAGTATCAGGAGAGAGAGCGAGCAAGGAGCAGCACGATGATGGCTGATCCAGAGAGAGGAGCAGCAGCAATATCGGGAGAGAGAGAGAGAGAGAGAGAGAGAGAGAGAGAGAGAGAGAGAGAGAGAGAGAGAGAGAGAGAGAGAGAGAGAGAGAGAGAGAGAGAGCTAGGAGTGGCACGAGGATGGCTGATCCAGAGAGAGAGGAGCATCAACAGGATCAGGAGAAAGAGCGAGTGAGGAGGATGGATGATCCGCGAAGAAAGAGCGAGTGAGGAGTAGGAGGAGGATGGATGATCCACGGAGGGAGAGAGAGAGAGAGAGAGAGAGAGAGAGAGAGAGAGAGAGAGAGAGAGAGAGAGAGAGAGAGAGAGAGAGAGAGAGAGAGAGAGAGAGAGAGAGAGAGAGAGAGAGAGAGAGAGAGAGAGAGAGAGAGAAAAGAAGATCAGATCGGGAGAGCCGTAAGATAACCTAGTTTTCTTGGTAGGGTTTTAGGGTTAGGGTTTTTTTAGAGTTGAATATAGTAAAAGTTAGAAATCAGTTTTGATCTGATTCATTAGTATAAGCTCTAAATGTGATGATGTAATTACTGTACAGTTTATTTGGTTTACTGTATATGGTTGTGATCGGGACGTGACCTGTTAGGATATATTGATCTGGCACTGATCTTGTAGATGGCTACTTGGGTTAGCCGGGTAGCCACACATAGGAAGAATTAGCCTGTACATAGTTATTTATAGTACTTGCTATACTTGGGGGCATGTCCCAAGTTTGTCGATCGAATTTGGCCATATTGGGCTCGACCTTAGTTTGACAGGTGGTAGGCCAATTTTAGGACACCTGCCTTTTCATGCAGTTTGTGAATAATCTAATAACTTTTGTTGTGCCATCTTTGAGAGCTTGTGAGGAGTGGCTATGGTGATTGTGTGATGTGATCTGCATACTGCACTAGATTCTATCAAAATTTCAACTGTAAAATAGCCATAATGTGAGGTGTTGGAGAGAGAGAGAGAGAGAGAGAGAGAGAGAGAGAGAGAGAGAGAGAGAGAGAGAGAGAGAGAGAGAGAGAGAGAGAGAGAGAGAGAGAGAGAGAGAGAGAGAGAGAGAGAGAGAGAGGCATATAAGATTAAATGTACATCCAAGTATGGAACTAGATAGATCAATACCGCCAAAAAAAACTACTAAAACTTATCTAACTCTATAATCTATCACTTTAGAAGAGAGAGTGTAGTAATCTAGAATTATATGGTTTGAAGACCATTTGCAAGGTTCAATTGGACAACATTTCATTTCTCTAACTCTGAATCTAACTCAAATTTAGTTCTAGGTCATTACAACAAACTGCGTATGTTATGTCCATGTCCTGTATATAGGATTCGGGATAGTCCTAGACTTGGCTCAACACCTATAAAAGTTCAAGAAAAGTTGAATTTGGAAAATTTTGACTCACTTGGCACATTGGCAACAAGACAATGTAGCTATTTAGACTTACATAACTACCAAATAGAAACCAAACTTATATCTAAGCCTTTTCAGACAAGCATTTATTGTAATTAAATATATGGATGTAGTGTATAAATACTTCTTCATCACGTACTCTATGCGATGCTCCGCCAACAGAGCGAATGATATCGAGCATCCAAGTTATGCCTCCATTTTTTGGTTGTAAGACATTCAATGTTTTCATTGTAATAAGAAGCAACATGTACTATCATCTGTGTTTAACGTAGATGTATGATGTTGTGATTTGATTACACTCTTACTACTTGTTCACGCTTGTTCACTCACTCTGATCAAAACACAGACGTCTACGACTCCTCACATTAAAGGAGTTCCAAAATAAAAAATAAAAAGACCCTTTGTAAAGATACTTTTATACACTTTGAAACTTGTGTCCGGGCAGCATGGACGTATCCCATTAGTTTGCTCTTCCTGCCCGTTGTCAATACCTCAAGTTAGATTTACTTAACAAAGCTTATGCTATTACAAACCAATCTACCAACTTATTTCAGATTTATCATCAAGGGAAGACTCGTAAGTACTTTGTGTTTATTGCCATTTCAAAGTAGTACAAAATAATGGAAAATGACATAATTTGCAATTGCACATTCACTAATATTTGTCATGTCACAGTTGTGAAAAAGACAGGCGCTGATAACGTGCTGCAAAGATCTACCAACAACAATCATCATTGTGGAAGAACAATAGCTTCAAATAAAGTTCAATAAAAATCTATGTATAGACTCTTTCATTCAATAAATGATAGCCCAAGTTGGGCATCAGTACATGTAGTTTGGGCTCCCAAATTCATAAAATGGAGCAACATTTGATATATCAATGTATATTTTCCTATCAATTCTATACATGTGCAATCTATATATGTTCCGTGATATCTATATTTTTCTAATATTTATTTAGTATAATAACATCATCCTTAGCACCATCATCAACAATGGCTGGTTGAAGCCTTGTGTAAAATTGTATAGACCAAATTGACCAAGAAATAAAGGCTATCCAGTTTTTCATTCTTTTTGTATGAAACGTATTTTGAATATTAGAGCTTATTACTCTAACTGATGAATTATGAGTGCAGGTATCATTACCTAAAGACAAGAAATGAAACTGTAGAGCAATGCTAACAGTTTGATATGTAGGTTTCAAAAATTGAATCTAATGATGAACCATTTTATGGTATGACTCCTAACCTTTTCTTAAGGGTATGTGCAGGTACTAAGAAGAGTACTTGAAGAATGAATCTGAAGAAGCTTCTTAAAGCTTAAAGATGGTATCTAAAGAAGGCTCAATCGAGTCTATAAAGAAGGCTCACTAGAGTCTATAAAGACTGGGAGAAGAAACCAAAGGACTGATCACCCTTTGTGTCACACTCCACTATGATTGGGGATGGGCAACCCCTAGAAAAAAGGGCCTAGGAATTGATGAAAATTATGCAAGGTAAGATGGACATATACAAAGCCTTTCCCATGTCATGGAAAAACACTTGGGTGAATCCCAATGTTGTAAACAAAGAAATATTCAACTTGAAAGTGGCTAACATTAAATGTTAAGCTACCTACCTTCCAATATGTAACTTACCTACTTTTCCACATGGCTTGTAAGCCATAGGACACCTAGGAAAATGCGCCCTCCTACTCCTCCCCTTTTGCTCTAACTAATGGATAAACACCCTCTCATACATATACACCTCACCCTCTCACTTTACTTATCCTAGAGTCTCCCTTGCACCTCTCACACCCATTTTGGACACCTCAGCCACTCCCTAAAGGCTACACATTCTTTATAAGAGGACTAACTCGCCCCTCTCCCTCATTATTCATCTCCCATTCATCTTTGCTTTGCCTCTTGCTTTTGTTTTTATGTGTGTAGGTGCTTGGAAGAAAGCTTGGAGCTATGGCTTGAGGAGGATCTATCAAGCTTGGATTGGAACCATTTTTGGAACCACTTACACACACACACACACACACATCACTTTCTCTTACCAACTTCATCTCTCTCTCTCTCTCTCTCTCTCTCTTCTCTCTCTCTCCCTCTCTCTTCTCTAAAACTTTCACATCATCCATAGCTTAATGGCCATGCATGTCACACCATCCATGACTTGATGGCCATGCATGTCACAACATCCATAACTTGATGGCTTTGCATGTCACACCATCCATGACTTGATGGTTTTGCATGTCACATCATCCATAGCTTAATGGTCATGCATGTTTGATCTGGGAGTTGCATGTCTGATTGGAATTTGCATGTCTGATTTGAGAGCTTGCATGTCTGATTTGGGAACTTGCATGTATGATATTTGAAGCTTGCATCTTGAAACTAGAGCTTGCATGTCATACCGTCCCTAGCCTAATGACTTTGCATGTTGGAATCGAAGCTTGCATGTCAGATTCGATTCATGCATGTCATGCCTCCTAATGTCAAACTTCTGGTTGATGTAATGATCTAAGAATCCATTCTTCTCAAAACCGCTGTATATGTATTTGGCCTTGGGCCAATTGATCTTGCATAATTTGAAAGAAATTCCTTCGAGGGGGGGGGGGGGTCCCCATCTTGACCCCTCAGCAAGTCTCTTGAATTAATGATTATGTGATTGAATGTTAGATTTCTTCACTAAGTTTTGAGTTCTTTTCAAGTTCTATTCAACAGTGTTTTGTTGATTTGTTCTTTTTAAGTCACAACTTTTAAAATCAGAATTTTAGAATTAGTAGACCTTCACTTCAAGTTCACACCTTGCCCTCGCCAATATGCTCAGGATAATTTCTTGCCTAAATCTGTACACCTGGTTTGATGTGTATTCATGAAGTATAAACTGCAAGATAGAATACTCACATAGAGCAGGGAAAAAATCTCTCTTTCTCCTCTCCATAGAGGTAGTATGAGGGGTATCGCACTTGTACGCGATGAGCGAGATAGAAAGATGAAGGGTGGACTACTCTCGCAGAGAAGCGATATGTACGAAAATAATGTACGGGTATATCGGACCTGTGCGCGAGTAGTATAAGTGGTATCAGAGAATGTAGTATAGGGGCGCACAAGTGCGATATGCGGAGACTGTGTACGGGGATATCAGACCTGTGCACATGGAAGGTAGTAGCTAGAAAAGCGAATGAGCGAGTGGCGCATAAGTGCGATATGCAAAGCAAAAAAAAAGTGAAAAAATGTCTCGTAGATTGTGAGTTTTATATTGCGGTTCACACGTGTGAAAGAACGTCTTGTTCCACATGCAAAATGTCACTTTGTTTGGTAGCGACACATGTCGCCAATCCAACCAATGACCTAGTGACATGTGTCACGTTGTCATTTCACACATGTGTGAACGTACGCACGAATGGGAAGTCAACACGTGTCGCCAATCCAAATAATGACCACATGACACGTGTCTTGATGTCATTTCACATGTGTGTAAACATACGAACAAATGGCAAGCCAACATGTGTCCGTTGACCGTTTGACCACACATGTGAAAAATTGCCTATAAAACAAACGCAACCCGATTAATTTTTTGCTTTTTTTTTTCTCAAATTTCACGGCATATCGCTCTTGTGTGCGCGCTTTGTGTTTTCTATTGTAGCTTGCCATATTCATGCGCACAAGTGCGATATCCCATTGTTATCTGTCGTACATATCCCTCTTGTGTGCGTTCTTTACAATTTCTTTTTTTTCGGATTGCTTATCTCGTGCAAGGAGCGATATATGCCCGAGTACGATGGCCTCGTCCCCCGAATCTACGAGCCTCAGTGCATTTCTTACTGAATTCGGAATAACTAACAACTTAGACTACTTCCACAATCTATTTCGCCCATATTTACATGTTTTCAAGATTGCGCAACCCAATTCAGAAGTATTTTATGACCATTATATTATATTCAGGGATATACTCAGTATGCATGTTATCTCCTTAGGTTCACTCTCCTTCATGCATTATACTGATCTTGTCCATTTCTTCCCACAATTCAAGCAGAGACTAGATAGAATGTTTACTAAATTGTTTGATCTATTTAAAAGCACTTCGATGTGTCCTCACTGTAAAAGGACAGTGTCATTTTGTTGAATACCAGACTAGTTTTGTACTTTTCCTGTTAGTTCAAATCTTGGATGATGAGGAAGTTGCTCCTTTTGATTCTCAAATTGCATCATCCTCAGTTCAATCATCCTTTAAAGATATTAGTCACTTCCTTATCGACACCCTTGATAAGGATAGTGATTTTCTTGATGTCAATAATGTGCTTCAAGATTCTTTCATTGGCTAGAATATTACTACTGATGAATCAATGTCTATAAATGAATCTAAATGTTTTTTTAATTTTCCTATGTATTATATAAATGACAATGTATATATATACTATAGTTGATTTGTCTTTTAATGCTCTAGTTTTGCCGCTCTTCTCGAAGTCCTAAGTGGCAGCAATGACATCTGTCCAGACTAAGTGTTGAATATTAGAAGCCCTATTGTGTGATAGGAATCGACATGCTTTTGCTCCTCCTATGCTTGGCTTAGTTGGCATATTTCCTGTCTTTCCTAAAAGCTTTTCATCTTTTTGAACTTTGACATGTCCCTTATGAAGTCCTGCTTTTGATAAAACATCTTCTAATCGAGAGATAGCTTCCTTTGTGGATGATGTTGGCTTACTATTCCAAGAAAAAACTATATGAAAATAAATGATCTTTTCTATTAATCTAACTTCTGCATGAAGAGTGCAAATATGCACATTTTTCAAGGAAATAGGTAGCACAAGCTTCCAGTTTGGATCTGCATATTCTCTAGTGATTCTTGTACTCCTAGTAACATCTTTTGCCATTTTCATGCAATACAAACAAGGCTTTTTAGATGTATCACTGTGAGAGACATTATACATGCATTTCAATGTTTTCAAATCACCTGCTAATTGAAGTCTCCAACTCTTGGAACATTGAGAAACCCTCCATCCATATGGTCCTTGATGATCCTAGGATAAGATGTCCCTGAGAATATCCATGATAATATATCATGATCCTTCTTCAGCACTTGTCCAAAGAACTAATCAAACTTAGTTTACTATGAATTATTACTATCCACTGAATATAATGTAATAATGAGGCTAGTTACCTGAAATGCTGCCAACTACCATATATAATTTTTGGACTTTACACTGAATTTAAAATCTTCTTGGTCCACTATTTGTGATAGTGCACCATTCATGAGAGTTATACTAACCCTCTCCATCTTCTGCCCTTTCACAATTTCTAACTCATCTAACTTAAGTACTATGATTATTTTGCCATTCACCTTTTCAAAGGTTATATCATAGAATGTGACGATGTATCTCAACAAGTAATTTAGATCAACAAATAAGTTGTTTGATGAACTATAGAATATTGATCTTCCATCAGTTCATACACCTCCTCAATATGAAATGGAGTACCAATGATCTTATGCATACCTATGTTTAATGTATCTCTCTCTTTCTTCAAGTGATATGACCTTGGGATTGGGACTTTTCTAATTCAAACTTGCTTAAAAGCTCTCTGATAAGTTTAAATATTGTTGCATATGATTCCTTGTTAATACTTGCAAAATCATAAGCACCATGCACTATAGTCTTATCCAAAAAAATCTGAATGTCCACAATCAAAGACTTTGTTATTTTGCACTTTACATTTGAACTCCTATTGTTCATCATGATACATTAAGTGGATTTGCCTGTCAATATTGAGCCCAACGACATTCCTAGTGAAGCATTGTCCTTAATATTCCGAGGAGCTAATAATGTAGATCTGCAAAAAAAATAGATAGTTAGTAGAATATCTTGACTAAGTCTCTGTCAAGAGAAAAGCATGTTGCATTATGTAGCTTGCTTAATTTCATTCAAGATTCTAGGAGTTAAGCTTAAGGGGGGGGGGGGGGGGGGGGGGGTTGCTGGAATTAAGCATCACTCCAACTCACCAGAATTCAGATCATTCGAGTTTGAGTCATCAGAATACGAATCATTCAAATTCGTCTCAATTCCTGAGCACCAACATACTATGTAAATATGAACTCTCTCTCTCTCTCTCTCTCTCTCTCTCTCTCTCTCTCTCTCTCTCTCTCTCTCTCTCTCTCTCTCTCTCTCTCTCTCTCTCTCTCTCTCTCTCTCTCTCTCTCTCTCTCTCTCATGGATGCTTCCTTGTTTAAATTTACCTTGCTTCGCTATAACACGATTGGGCAACAATGGACGCACCACCGGTTCTCCCCTTTTTTAATAAAGGTTTTAATCCCTTCACTTGCACTTTCACAAAAAAGGTTTTTTTTTAAATAATAAGTTCCCACCCTCAATTTTGAAATTCTTAAATTTAAAAAGCCTAAAAGGAGGGAAATGACTTTTCCCACCTAAATGTGACCTTCCAAGAAACCATTATATAATCATGCAGTCTCTACACTTGTTCCTCACAGTACTTCGAAGAGCTCTCTACTTCTCACACACAGCTGACGCGCCCTACCAGTTCGTCTCTCTACCGAAACTATTGCAAGGTATGTGCTCTTTACTTCTACTCCTCGCAAAGATACATATCTCTTTGTCATGCTAATAAGCAATAGATACTATATCCTCTTACTTCTCTTTGCAACTGTGGATACTATCCATCATATGAAGTAGTTTTACATGATAATATGCATGCTTGGGAGGGCGTTGTCCAGCGATGGACTGACCAAGCTTTCTATGGTAAAATGCAAGGATCCATCTGCCTACAAGGTTGCAATGTGGACCATCTCCTCTCTTCTTTTCTCTAAAAGGATACTCCTATAGCAGCGATGAGGTATTGGCCATATGTAGACTGCTCGCTATATGAGGTATTGGCCATATGTAGACTGCTCGCTATCTTCTCAAAAAGTAGCGATGATACGCACTTGTTGGAAATATTTCTACTTTCTATGGTGGCTAGGTCTAAAGAGGGGTTCGTGCATAGTACAGTGGTAGACCGGTCGTAATAGAGAGAACCCCGCTCCTTATGGCGTGGGAGGAGTCAAAGTCAGTGCAGCTTGTAGATATGGAATTTTTTCTGAAGTGTTGCTCCGTAGGAGATGAAGCTTTGAAGAAGTATGAGCGTCTCCAAATATTTGGCTCTTTGATGGTTTGCATTTCCAATTGCTCACGTTGATAATTCAATAGATGATGTATAAGAGCTTGGGTTGTTGAATATGGTATGAAAACAACACAAGGTGAGAATGAACAGTAATGAGACGAAGATGAGGGTAAGTGACAAGATGTGAGTCGGATATGGGGGTGGTGGTGGAGGTGAACGAATAGATCAAAAGTTTGTTCAGACTGTGGGTGATTTCATGGGATGATCCACGATTTCGAATACTGATTTTTTTTTTTTGTTTAAAATTCGTCGTGAATTGTTCAGACTATGGACGAATTCATTGTATGGTCGATGATTTCTGATAAGGAGTTTTCATTGTCAAAATATTGATTTTTTTTTTATCTTTTTTGGACTTGTTTGAAGGACAAAATTCGCAGAAGATGTATAGAAATCTAGACTATGGACGAATTCGTGGTATGGTCCACAATTTTTTATAGGCAGTTTTCATTGACAAAATATGGATTTTTTAATTCTTTTGGATTTTTTGTAAATGACAGAATTTGCAGAAGATATATAAAAATCGTGCAGATTGTGGATGATGTATGGTCCACGATTTCTAATAGAATATTTTGCTGACAGACATATAACAAGCTAAATCTCTGAGATAGTATTCGCGAAGCTGTTGGAGGACCGATCTTTCATAGATCTAGCCTCAATGAAGTCAAGGAATTTCGACACGAAGATGTGGGTGGAAAATAAAAGATTTTGACAGTATAACAGTGGGTTTTCGAAAAATTTGAGCAGGGTCAGAAATTGCAGAGGTGGTAAGATGAAAGATGATGTTCCGTTATGGCTACAGACAACCCGACAAATTTTGATATATCTAATTGGTCGAAATAATGTCACTTGGGTCACTTCTTTCAAAGAAAATGCCAAAGTTGACACTTTTGTTGCTTCTCCCCGGCTTGATAGGTTGCTCATCACCTCGTGTAGGACCTAGAGAGAAGTCTTGTGCTCTAGTGTGAAGGAAAATAGCAGGCAAGCATACACACAAGCACGGTAGTAAAAAAGAAAACAAGTAAGCTATGTAGGAAAAAAAAAAACTTAGGATGCGACAACGGCGCCAATGTTGGAAATATTTCTACTTTCTACAGTGGCTAGGTCTAAAGAGGGGTTCGTACGTAGTATAGTGGTAGACCGGTCGTCCACCTTCTAAGTTCTACAAAGCTTAAAACTGTGAAATAAAAACATAAATGAAAAGGGAGCACCAAGGCTTCCCAACTGGTGCTCGGAATGGAAACTAATTAAGGTGTGGCTAAGGTGGTACCCAACTAGCCACTACTTGGAAAATAAATGAACTTGCTAAGGCGGTACCCAACTAGCAAGGATCAACACTAAACTAGGCTTGCTAAGGCTTCCCAACTAGCAAACCGTAAGACTAATATTAACTTCCAAAGGGAAATGAAATATAAATTGCAACTAGCTAAGCAATAAGCAAATAGAAACATGCCACAATTAAAACCAATAAAAAGGAGGCAAGAGGAGGCCCGAGCACCTTTCCTCAAGCTATGCACCTTCCCAAAGGGAACACAATGAAATCACAAGGCAATTTGTCATAATCACAAAGTGTTATTCTACAAGGGAAATGCCTCTCTTCTTATAACAAGAAGGGCCTTTCATAAGTCTCCACTGACTTATGGGATTAGAATTCTAACTTGCCATTCTAAGGCTTCTCCACTTCTAACTTTGAAAGCTTAAGTCTCTAAACTTAGAACTTTAAGATAACTTAGAATCTTTATTTCTAACCTTAAGTTTCTAAGTTTAAGTTTCTAACTTAGAAGTTTAGAATTTATTTAAGCTTCTACCCATGGTCTTATAACACACATGCCATAGTGGAAGTTTATTAACAAGTACTCACACGTGGACTTACAATACACATGCCACGGTGTTTTATATTTCTTTGATCATACTTTGTTGCTAACAACACTCTCTTTAAAATCATGGAATTGGGACACTAATAGCAGACTCTCATGAGTACTTTTTATGTAAAGTTTTCTCAAAAAAGCGACCTCTTGTCAAGCGATGGACAACAGTTCCTCTTCTTCATAATAGAAGGTTTAAGAACATGTTAGATCATTCACCGCTCCAATGATGGATTATATGGTGATATTTTCATGATTGAATGGAAAGCTCTCTATAATGTTGCTCGTTGTCCCAGCGATGAACAATATGATAGTTTCATTGGTCTTATTTGTTTACCTACAAAAATGATCAAGGGATTCATCAATGCATGTATTCAATGGCCTGCTCTCAAACTGAATAGCTTTCTAAGATAGCTGATAAAAGAGTCTCATCACTAAAAACCTTCATCAATGTTTTTATGACTATGTAGCATCCTTTTTTATACTACTACAGTTTACTCTCTAGTTCGAATTAGAACCATACATTACATATTCCTTGAAAAAGGTACGCCAACTATCGAAATATTGTATGGAATACTTGCTTGAACATGCTTTGAAAGCTACATGCATATTTTGGATTTGTGGATATAAATATGAGATAAAAAACAATTTCTTCTGGTTGTGATCTAAAGAGAAACATCGTTGAATAGCATGTTATGCTATTTTGTGAATCCACCATAGATGCATATACTAGCAGTGATGCATATTCTTGAAACAACTGCTTATCGCTTCTTTGATACTAGCAGATCCATTGCAAGAAAAGATGAGTTATGAAAAGAGTTACCAGTGTGACTGTAGCTTTGTCTCCACTTGTTGAAGTGTAGCCAATGGTGCTCCACGGCTAGTTCTGCCAAAAGGAAAAGTAGAGAAACAAAGAGAAGAGACAAGAGGAAGAGCGTGGGAGATAGAAGAAGAAGCCTACCTCCTTCAAATAGGTGAATCTCATCCGGACTTGTGTAAGAGAAGCAAACAACCATGGCCGTAGGATGGAATGTCGATGATCTCAACCGTTGAGGTGGTAATAAACGTACTTGGAGGTTTGAAATTTTCCCACTAAAAATCATAGAGGGTCATATTGCTTGTAAAGTACTACATACCAAGTAGAGTAAAAGTAACATTGGGTACCATTCATGAGAGAGAGAGAGAGAGAGAGAGAGAGAGAGAGAGAGAGAGAGAGAGAGAGAGAGAGAGAGAGAGAGAGAGAGAGAGCCCACCAACCATACCCACAGTTAGTGAATCCCTCAGGGGGCAGCTAGCTAACTGCCCACCAAAAGATTGTCAATATCATACACAATTTGTCACAAGAGAAGCCATTATTTTGAAAGGTGTCAATGAGTGTCCGTACCTCTTTAAGAAACGTGTCTTGCTTGTTACAGCAGTACATGATTGCTATAGTTTGCGATATAATGACCTTATATGAATTAAACAAAGGTCTATTTGAAGTGAGGTGTATGTGCTGCAAAAATTTAAAAGGAAGATCTCTCCTTTTGTCATATTTGGATAGTTGTGTATAACCAGTAATTGGGTCGAATGAAATCGTGATATTCAAAAAGTTTATTGAATTACTTATGATATCATTTCCATCAATGTCAAGATATTCCAAGGGATAGATCCAAAATGGATTGTCAGATGTTCTAGGTTGGGTTTTGTCTAGGGACCGACCAACCGTATGATTATTGATAAAGCAGATGTCATCTATATATCTGAACGAATATTTGAAGTTGTTCATATATTCAATTTGCCCAAGTTTTGCCAATCTTTTAATAAACTGCATTTCAAAAAATGAAAGATACCAATTGCACCATAATGGTGAGCATGAAAAACCCATAGGTATTCCCCGGATCTGTCACTAGGTATGATCTCCAAGTCTTACAATGCAATTATCTATCAAGTAGAAATATAGAGTATCCCTGTCTATAGCATTCCATTCATCCGAGGCTGCATTTTCGGAAGCCCATTTAAAGTCATTGGACCCAGATGCACAATCTATATTTAAGTATTTTGATTTTGGCAATCTTGAATGCCAAATGAATCAATTTTGTCATAATAATTCTCAAACCGTCAATACCATCCAAGGGAATATTTTTGTAGCATTTGGAGATATCTGTTGCCTTCATTGTATATATGTGTTTGGATAAGTCAAGATAAAAGTTGACAGATGAATCACATTGCCAAAGTAAGGATGTATCCCCATTTAGGATGCTTTTGTATGTGTTTGCCTTAAGGCCTACATCTTTCATAATAAAAGGATACAACATACCAAGAGCACCTGTCAGGAATTTTGCTAGTCTGGAAAAACAGCAATCATGGGCATTCATAATCCATCGAAAAGTCTCCTTACCACGTCTTATATCCTACCATGCACAGTTAGTCCACAAACGACGACAGAAGGCCTGGCATGATCGTCATGTTCGGACTAAGGATATTCACAATGGTGATAAAGTTTTACTTTACACATCTTTCAAAGTCCATCCAGGCAAATTGAAATTGTGTAGCCAAGGTCTTTATGTTGTCAAGAAGATTTTTACAAATGGTGTCGTGCAATCAGAGATGCTAAAAGGCATACCCCTTGACACCTTAGTCAATGGTAGCCATCTACGGCGATACTATGAAGACACCTTTACCATAGATCTTGTCTAAGGTGCATTTCAGGATTGCTTCTCATTTTTTTCTATTTTCTTTTCTTTTCTCGTGTCTAATGATTAGACTTGTTTTTTTCCATGTATATTCCTACCCAAATTTTTACAATACCCTCTATTTGATACTCTTGGAAAATACAAAAAAATATGTGAGCACTTCAATTTTTAAACACGGGCTCAAAAAATATTTTTTGATCATTTGTAATTTTTTGATACCTTTTGTTTTTGTTGTTCCTATACGTTGAAAATTTTGATACTCGACTCTAATTTTTGAGGTTTTTTTGAGTCTGTATCAACTCGAGAAAATCGTGTTTTTTCGAGTTCTCTCGCAATTTTCCAGATGTTTTGAGTCTATATCGACTCGAGAAAAACTACGATTTTTTCACGTGATTGAATTTTTTTTTGGTACTTATCAATTTTTCAAGTCTTTGACAATTTTTCGAGTCGTTTCTACTTTTTTTGATCCAGAATTCCACCGACATTTTCCATGATAACTTGCATCCAACGCCTACCCTAGATTTTTCCTATAAATTCGTTGGTTGCTCCTTCTTTATTTCATAATTCTCACGAGTAGTCATGTCAGACTAGCAGATCTTTGGCACTTTTTTGGACTTCTCAACCAATTCAGCTGATTTCAACTGCACACTGATCGCTCTCCAAAATACTTTCATACAACTATTCTTCGGAGCCATCTGTAGCCGCCATCTTCAGAGCTAGTTACAACCGCCATCTTCAGAGCCAGTTGCAAGCCGCTTTCAATTCCAAACTAACTGCTATCCCCATCGCTCCTTCACATGCATGCATCATCTGATTCACTTGCTAGGCGAATCCAGTCACCATCCTCTCATCGACCCAGTGTATACACCAACTGTATTCGCTATTTGTATACAACATTTGCATCCGCCATATTTAGCTCTATCTGCATCTGCCATCTTTCACAAGTACCCTCTATTTGTATCCACCACTGAACCTATCAGTTCCTCAGTCCACGATCAACAAATAGTTCCATCAAGTTTATTAATAGACACTCGTACGTGGAATTACAAAACACATGCCACGAAGTTTTATTTCTCTCTTTTTTTATTTTTTCAGTGTTAGCACAAATGCTAACATTATCCCCCTCCTTATCGGATTGGTGGTCCAACACCAATCAAAGCTTTTTCATCCTGGATCTTTTGAGGTTCCTGGAGGCGTGTTTGTTGTTGGCGGATCTGATAGATTTTGTTGCCGATGCCTTCCATCATTTGCCAATGCAATTTATTGAGGAAGGGTAGTTGTATCTGGACCATCAAAGTGATGTTTGGAGTCGTGAAAGTGAGCATGCTCTACATGGACATAAGGTGTGGATTGAGCGGCCACCTTCAATCGTTCTTCCAAAGTGGCTATGTGTTGGTTGAGGGCCTCGACGGAAGTAGTGTATGATTGTTGGAGTTTGGTGTGTTGATTCTGTCGTGGCTTTCAACTATTGGGCCAACTGCTTATATGCTCCCACTGGAATTTGGGTTCCCTCAAGAATAACTGGTGCTGCGAAATCATTGAAATCGACCATTTTCAATTGTTCCTTCATAGCGGAATGTGCGGCTTGGACATCTGCGACAACCTCGTCTTGTTCTGCTGTGATGTTGTTGATGACGGTTTGCACGTGAGAGATTTTCAACTGGAGTTGGCTTTGTAGGTGGCTAAGAATCTGTTGCTGCTGTTGATTGTATGTGGTCAAGTTATCGATTTGTTGTTGTTTTTGGGTAGATTCAGCCACCAACCATTGATTTTTCTATTAAAGTTGTAGGATGGCGCCGTCATCAACCTGTAGTACTGCTTGTTGACCTGACAAAATTTCGTAGATGTTGTATTGAAGCTCATTCACCAACCAAACCATCTTTTGGACAGTCAATGGTAATTTCTCCCATATGCCAATGTCAGAGAAGGAGCGTTGGTAATTTGGATAAGGCATAAGGTTGTAAGGGTGAAGATCAGGAAATTGTGTAGAAGAGGGGTTTGGGGAATAAGCGAATGGAGGTGAGTGGGGTGTCAAAGTGGGAGACTGTGTTTTTTGAGGAGGTGATTGCCGTGAGGTAGGAGGTGTTGGAATTGTGGGGGGAGAGGAAGCGCGGGGAGGAGAGAATATGAAAGGAATCTGATTGAGTAATTGGAGAGCAAAATCGTTGACGTCGAGTGAGGAGTCAAGCAAAGGTGAGGTAGGTACCGGAAAAGGTTTTGGTAGAATAGTAGAGCCAAACCCAGTCGACAAGACAACGAAGAGCGCCAGCAAGATATGTGCCAGACAGCTCAGCTTCTACATCAGAAGAGTTCTGTGGATTCAGTGGTGAACCACAAACATTTGAAAAAGCAATTGAATGTCCAGAGAAGGACAAATGGATCCAAGCCATGAATGAAGAGATGGAATCCATGAGGAAGAACTAGGCATGGATGTTGCAGCCATTACCATATAAGCGAAAGACTGTAAAATGCAAATGGGTATACAAGCTGAAGTATGGACCGAATGGAGATGTCTCAAAGTATAAGGCAAGACTTGTAGCGAAGAGATTTTCTCAGAGATATGGTATTGACTATTCTGAGACCTTCTCTCTTGTCGTGAAACATTCATCCCTACGTTTACTATTTGCATATGCAGTTGCTTATGATCTCAAGATTCACATTGTGGATGAGAAGATAGCCTTCTTGCACGGTGAACTAGACGAAGAGGTTTACATGGATCAACCCCCAAGCTATATCTCGAATTCACTTCCTACTTATGCATGTAGAATGCATAGGATTATCTACGGTCTGAAGCAATCAGCGCGACAATGCTACAAGAAGAAAGATCAAGCCCTAAAATCCTTATGATTCAAGCCGCTAATGGCTAATTTCAATATCCATGTAAGAATTATAGATGGAAAGATCATCATTGTAGCTGTGTATGTGGACAACACTCTGATACTCTGCAAGAGTGAGAAGCTTATTGCTGAAGTGAAGTATGACATCTCGAAACATTTCGAGATTGTAGATCTGGGAGAAGCCAGATGTTATCTTGGCTTACAGATTGACAGGGACTATGGGGGAGGTAAATTGTACCTTCATCAGTCCAGATATACCCAGAAAATCCTAAAAGATTTTGGGATGCTGAATTGCAAAGGAGCAAATACTCCAATGCTTGCAAGAACAGTACTCACGAATGAAAATTGTTCGAGGATTGAAGAAGAAAGAGAATTGATGCAGCTTACACCATACAAGAAGCTGATCGGATTGTTGATGTACCTTGCAGATAACACACGTCCTGACATTGTTTATGTCGTGTTCAGGATGAGCCAATTCTGTTACAAATCCAAGCTCGACTCATTGGAAGATTGCAAAACAAATTTTGCGATATCTTCAATTAAGAAAAGATTTTGGATTGTGTTATTCTCGTGATGCAAGGTTCCAGATGTTTTCCTACAGTGATGCTAGCTAGGCATCTCTCAAGGACAACTGCAAAAGTGTCTAAGGAGGATGCACCACCACGTCAGGAGCAACAATTCTTTGGGTCAACAAGAAGCAGACCATTGTGGCTCAGTCATCCTGCGAAGCAGAGTACGTAGCAACAGCGAAGATGGCCAATGAAATAATTTGGCTCAAATAGTTCCTTGACGAACTGGACGAAACGAGGAATGAACCTATGGTCTTGCAGATGGACAACACATCTGAAATACATCTGACAAAAGACCTTGTGTTTCATTCAAGGATGAAACACATTGCGATCAAGTATCACTTGATAAGAGATCTGATTGGAAAGAAGATGTTGTAGACTACTTTCATTGGAACGAAGGATATGATAGCTGACATTTTCACGAAGGCCCTAGACAAAGGTCTATTCGAGAAACATAGGAGCAATCTTGGAGTCGTCAAGCTATCATGCTTTGAGAGGGAGCTGAAGAAACAAAATGTTTCTATTGCCAAAGCCTTGCTAGCTCTCCACCCTGATTTTGACAAAAAAGACACACGAAACAAAATTGTTCGCTAACAATTTCGCGACACACGACACAAAATTGTTTCGCGACACAAAATTATTCTTGCTCCACAAACGACCAAGAAGATCAGCCAAGTACCATGGGGTACAAGTATTTGATCAGATATCATGACATCAGTAGAAGTACTCTAGAATGTGGCTAATCTGCCACTCTTGTAATTCATGATTAGTTGTAGATGTTTAATCTTTCTGATCTGGAAGTTACACGACGCGACATGAAAAAGTTCGCGAACTATATACTTTATGCTTGATGCATAATACTGTAAGACAAAAATATATAGAATACATGTCCGCCTGTGAGCGAGACAATTTTGTAAGTGGATCAGCAGATCCAGAAGTCCGCTAGTAAGCGAGACATTATTCGTGAGAGAATTGTATTTCTCTCATGCCAATGCACTGTGTGGATCTGTCACACAGTGCTTGTAATCACCAGAATTTTACTGGAATTTTAAATTTGCACATTCACATTGTTTTCCTTCAGTATGATCAAACTTGGCTAAAAATTCTTTATGATCTAAATGTGTTATAGACCTGATATTTTCACACTTCAATTCTAGACTTTCACATTGTTTAAGATTCATCTGGGCTAGATTTGAATCTCGTCACACTAGCTAGCCATAGACACATGACACTCCCAAGGTATTCCATGTGAGAACATGATATGTTAGATGTGTTCACATGGAGAGGTTGAGTGTGAAGAGCAACTCATCTTAAGATGTCCATAATACTATGAGATACAAGGGAGATACTATTTCCAGATGTCAATCTACGCTCTTTCATTGCGTATAAGGATCCCATGTGTGGTGCCCTTTTATGATTTGTGGGACGTCTCTGCTATGAAGAGACCTATGTTAGGAAGGTGAGACACATAGTCCCAAAACACCAACTTGTTCTCCAGGAGAAGACCATAGGTAGATTCCAAGTTGGATGAGGACACAATTATTTCTACATGTGATCATCATAGATGGTGACGCCAACAACTATCTACAACACCGACTCTACCTCTTATGACATGATGACAACTTTTTAGAAGTAGACTTAGTTGAGAGCACATATGTCATCTCACTACATATACCATGTTCTGTTACAACCATGATGCCATTTTTCTTTTTTAGCACTAATAGTAGATTAAATGTATTTTTTTATTATTACATGGAGACATTATTACGTTCCCTTATTTTTTTATTACTGCATTGAGACATTATTATGTTCCCTTGTTTGTGCCACACACTCAATTGAGATGTATTGTTTTCATCTAATATGTCTTTTGACATTAAATTTTTTTTATAGATATCTCTTTGTCTTTGTCTGTCTATCTGTCTGTCTGTCTGTTTGTTTGTTTGTCTGTCTCTCTCTCTCTCAAGTGTAGAATTGGGCATGATGGCCCTGCGCAACATGCTTATTGGGCATTATGGTCAGAGTAGCCTTTTCATCAGTTTCCTTTGGTGCTAATTTGCAACTATCTTTTCACTATTCTAGAGCTTGTAACATAACTCATGATTGGAGTCGTCGGAAATTTGTGGACTTAAGTTATTTGTTTATAGAACTCCTAAGACAACTTGTAACTAGAGTCACATAGGACTCGCATACTTAAGTTAAAAGTTCTTGGTAAGAGTTCGTTAACTCATATAAACACATAGAAAGACGTGACACTGATCTCCAATAAGAAAATCATTGTTAGGGTATGCTCTCATCTCAATACATGTCATTTGTTTGCTAGACGGTGATGTCATTATGCAAGACCTAACTACAAATATTACAAGCCATTTTGAATGTAGAATGATTTGCAACAATTTTAGACTTTTTCCGGTAAGTAATTTAAATTACACATAGATTGTGTTCTTGTCAAAAAGGTTGTGTCAAATAACGCCCCTCATCTAAGGTTGGTTGGAAAGGCAGCTCTAGACCATAGCATATCATGGGACAACCATCAAAATTGTTCCCAATTGATGTTGATGAGGTGGATCTCTAAAATACAAAAACAAGTTCTCTTCCAAATACATAAATAAACCACAAGCACCTGACTTGAGGATGGAATAAAATTAGGGCTCTGAACCAAGGACTCGATTTCATGGTTCAGTAAATGAGAGAATGAATGTCAGCCAACAGTGATGGACAAAAAAGATTTTGCGCATTGTGATTGGTCCATGTGTAGTTAGGGTTTTGACCAACTCAAGTTAACGAGGTGTGTTTGATGGACACGTGTCTTTTAATTTATCCCATAAAACTATTGTCATTTACTTTCAAAGGCTGTTCATAAAACCTCTTTTTACCTGCCCGAATCAACTATATAAACAATTGTGCAAAGAGTGACCTTCAATATGAAAAGCTTAACAAGTTAGGATTTCTCTGAAATTAGGGTTTGGGGGAGGAGAAATATCGATGTGAGAGAGAGAATGTCAGCAGTGATGGAGAAAACGAGTTTCTTGCCTTTTGATTGGGCCACGTTTGCTCTAAAGTTTATTTGAAGGGCATTTGAAATGCATTTGAAATGCTTGAAAATGACATGTGACTTTAGAAATTTTTAGAGAGAGAGAACATGTGACTTCAAAACTTCATAGAAAGGGAAGTTTCTAGAAAAAGAAAAAGGTATAAAATGGCAAGAGAGAGAAGGACAGGTGCATAGGAGAAAGAGAGAGGCGCTGTGTTTTTTAATCTTTTAGGGTTTTTTTAAAGGTTTTTTTAAGGTTTTACAAGGAAAAATAGCAAATGTGAGTTGAGAGAGAGAGAGAGAGAGAGAGAGAGAGAGATTGAGATTGAGATTGAGATTGAGATTGAGATTGAGATTGAGCGTATTTGAATCGAATGAATGAACTTTTAAGACGCTTTTGCAAAAGCGGAGAGTGGGGTGAGAGAGAGAGAGTGAGGAATGGAAGAGGAGAAAGAGACAAAGAAAGTGGGGGAGCGTCGAACCCAAGCGCAACGATTAAAACGCGTTCTTGTAGAGACCACCCCAAAGGTATCTATTCAGGGTTGCTGCATGTCATATATTCTAATTTCAGGATTTTGTCGATTGAAACTTTTTCTTCCGGGTTTTTCCATTCCACTTTGCTAACGTGACTTTAGACATACTGCCGCAGATGATGTTTGGAACACCACGCTATGAAATAGCTACGTCTTTTATGTACTCTCCTGTTGTCGAAGCTGGCAAATGTTTTATAGGAACGTGCTAATTTTTTGTTAGTAACCCGGGAGTAATTATGAAATGCAATGAGAGACGTATTTTGTTCTATGTAACGTAGTTCTTTCAAGGAATGAGAGAAAATCGCTTTCAAGCATACGTTATTATCTTACAAAAAACTAAGGTATCGATTCGCTTTCTAAAAGGACTTCGAATGCATCGAAATCTTAGCCCTTTCGAACTACCGTATCGATTCTCTCTCTAAAAGGACTATAGAAGTAGTGAATTTGAAAGTGTTAAGAGGGATTCTTTTGAGCAGTGAGCTTTTACTTTGGTATTTGTTCCTGATTCATCATCATGAGAAACTGGTGAAGTTGTTCTAGCTCATTTCCAATAGGCTGTATCCTCCCCTTCTATCATGGGTGCACAATTATGCAAAGCCATCTTCATGGTCAAATAAGTCTTATAAACCTTTGTTTGGGAAAAATAAGAATATCATCAAAATAAACGAGGACACAACAACCAGTAAGGGGACGGATAATGTTATTCATGACATTCTGGAAGGTAGGGTGACCATTAGTAACACCAAGGGGAAGGACATGGTAGTCATGCAGACCAAGGTGAGTACGAAAGGCAGTCTGATACTCATTTAGAAGGCTGCATCCTAATCTGGACTCAGAATGGAGATCAACTTTGAAAAAGATTGCAGGACCAAGCTGATCAAAGAGGTCTCCATGTGAGGAATGGGGTGCTAGTTATGAACAATGAACTTGTTCAAGGCACAATAGTCAATCCAGAGGCATTTGGTCCAATCTTTTCTATCAATAAGCAGAACAGGGGCACCAAAAGGATTATGACTAGCGATGAGAAGGCCCTGAAAAGATATGAGAATATTGCTGCAACAAGTAAAAAATTACATGAATTGATGTTGTCATAGATGAAGAAACAATTGAAGCACTTTGGACACAAAGAAGAGCGGCACAATGAGCTTTCAAGAGGCTCATAACTGCTTTCCAGTAACCAGCTACTGTACTCCCCCTGAGAATGAACATCAACAAGCAAATGGGACGCAATACCATGTGAAAATGTGTTTGTCGAGTCAGGTCCAATGTGACAACACCAACTGAAGCAAACGAATCTACACCAAGGTTGAGATTATAGTGCTCCATTGAATGACATAGAAATCTGCCTGGCCAATAAACCCCCAATGCGATGCTCTGACCCCTGGAACATTTGAGTATTAGCAAAGGAATGAGAACTAGCAATGTCGATGCGTAAAGCTCGTGTAGCAGGAACAAGAGGAGCATGGATCCGAGATACAATATAACTCCTTAAAAAGGAATGAGTAAAAAAGGAGTGAGTACTGCCAATGTCTACTAAGACAACTCACGCCTAGTAACGCTCACATGCAAGGGAGTAGTGTGAGGACCAGGCCGCCCAGCCCAAGTAGCATAAGCAAGTTGAGCATGGAAAGTAGCAGAAACGATATCACCAGTAGGAGGAGCAACATCAAGAACATGTTCAGGCCCATCAAATAACTGGATGTAGACATTAGACTCATCAATATCAATGGCCTCATGATAATAAACAACAATGGTAGTAGTAGGGGGCTGGCGACAATCTTTGCATGCAAGGAGGGCGTCAGTGGTCAAAAGGATCCGCTCATGAATAGGAAATGATTTTGGTCAAAGGGAATATATGGGGGTCGTTTTTGGATACAAATAAAGTATATGGTTAAGAGGGGTATAATTGAATTATGAGCCATCTTGTCCTTGCATAATATGTAAGTCTTATCTCTGGCAAGTGATATCAAGGTTGTCAACCCCTCGTCTTAATATTCTTTGCCAAAGTTATTGAGGTTGCCAGTCCCCCATCATGGGGATAGAAGATCTAGGGATGATCAAGCCCTAGGTGTTTGTATTGTTTCATATGGATCCCAAATTCATTTCTTGCAGTTCCTTTAGAACCAAATCATGTGGTTGTAACCCAATTCTTGAAGTTCCTTTAAAACTAATCATGCGGTTGTTGAGAACCGATTCATGTGGTTTCTTCAAACCAATTCATTTGGTACCAATTCTTGAAGTTTTTTAATTATTTTGAGGCAATTTTTAAAGTAACTACACACTTGAACACAAGTGGTTAGTCTTCATAAGTGAAATCTTAAACAAGTCTTGAATTTGAATCTATATTGCGAGAATAACACTAGCTTTCTCTAATTAGGATCAGATTCTTTTTTGGCATGGATCTTTGGTACCATTCTAAAGAGTACATACACATACTAACTTCTTAGTTGCAAAAGCATCTAAACATCATTTCTTAATTCATCATCAAGCAAATCTTGATGTCATAAAGAGCCATAAAATCATATTTTGATTGCATGAGCAAATATAGAAACATAATTCATGTGCATAACAAGATTAAGAGTTATAAAAATTCTTAATCACAAAGAAAAATGTGAGAAATTGGCAAAAATCTAGCTTGGTATTTTTATGAAAGAAGTTTGTAAGTGAATGTCACATGTGTGGAGGATGTTCCCACATGTGGAGAATTGTGAATTAAATTGAAAATGTTAGATATCAAGCATCTAGGTGTAGGATGTTGATAGGGTCAAATTTGGCATAGATGGCAAATTATCCATTTCCAATTGTAATGCCACTATTGAGTCAAAATAGAGTAGGAGGCCAAACTCATGCCGATTTCAACGGCACCACGTGTGCTTAGTTCTAGAGTTATCGGGCCATCTTTCTTTTACGAGCCCTTTGAGTGTTTTTAAGTAACTTATCTTTGTACTTACGAGTTAGTTGAATATACAGTTTGAGGAGAGCAATTCTGTGTTCTTGTTGCACTTGACGTTGTGCTGTGGTGATTGATCCGGTCGGGTGTTTTCAATTGTGTTTTCTTAACTGATTAGTCAAGCTAGAAAGCATAATCTTGATAATCATCATTGTTTCACATCTTATGATCTTGATCTCCATGATCCTTATGAGGCTTGGAAGCCTTGGATTTCTCTATTTTATGGTGCATCCATCATGCAAGTGGAACTTTCAAAGCAAAGATTATCATCAAGCATGGAGGAAGCCCATGATCATAGTGGCATATTGGTGGAGCACTCTTCAAAGGCATTGGCAAGAGATCTCTACCAAAGAGATCTTATCATGGATATGGTGAGGGTGCTGCTATGATGAATCCCTTGGCTGACCTTCACTTCTTATGCATACCAAAGGATCCACTCAAAAAGATTTACAAACTTCTCAAGTGATCTAGTACCTTTCCAAGCTATTTTTTGAGGAGTGTGAGAAATTGGCAAAAATTTAGCTTGGTATTTTTATGAAAGAAGTTTGTAAGTGAATCTCACATGTGTGGAGGATGTTCCCACATGTGGAGAATTGTGAATTAAATTAAAAATGTTAGATATAGGGGTCTTATGTTTTTTGTATCAAGCATCTAGGTGTAGGATGTTGATAGGGTCAAATTTGGCATAGATGGCAAATTATCCATTTCCAATTGTAATGCCACTATTGAGTCAAAATAGAGTAGGAGGCCAAACTCATGCCAATTAGAGTGTAGACAAGTGTAATACTTTTGTTTGATGAAATTTAAGAGGTCCAATAGGATTTAGAGGTGGAACCTTGAGGGGTCCAATAGAATTTGAGGTTCACTTGAAAATGGTCCAATAGAATTTAGAGGTGAATGGATCAATGGTCCAATAGGATTAAGAGGTGGCAAAAGTGTGGTCCAATCATAGTTAAGCATAGTGGTAGCTCGTGGATCTACTAGTATCATTGTACTTCTCATTTGGATCTAATTGATTTTGAGATTGAGTGGATTTTGTGAGTAATTAGTTTTCTAGCTTTCTCTCTCTACCCGAGAGCTCATGATGATTTTCTCTCTCTACCCGAGGAGAGCAACTTGTTTTTACTTAGATTATTTTTGGAACACTTTCCACATGTGTGAGTGAGAGTTGGAAGTGATTGAATGCATGTAGTAGTGTGTTTTTGCCATAGAATCAAAGATAGATCTTGAATCTCAATCTAGTCTTGATCTTGGTGCATCTACACACCTTAGGAGATCACAAGTACATGTTGTGGACAGTCCACACGTGTGAAATCAACATGGCATCAGAGCTTACCTAAGGTTACCATGCATTTTGATCCATTTGAGTGAAAACTATTCATCAATCTTGAGCTAAAAATTGTCAAGATCCATTTTCCTAGCTATCTTGTCCAATTTTGGATCAAAAGAGAAGCTTTTGAAGAGGGTTAGGTAGGGCACCTAGATCTGGGTGGATACATTTGGTTTGGTCAAGAGATTGCTTGTTTGATCCAAAATCACAGTTGAATGCTTACCAATCTCATCTATATGTGATCTAGGCACTGTTTTGAGATCTTAGCCATTTTGTGTCATGCAATATCATTGTATTTGAGTCAAATTTGGTTTCTTAGTGTATTTCGCACGTGCTAAGAGTGTTTGATCCTAACTTTGCCCATACTCCATCATTTGATGTGAAGTAGATCTAGTTTTGGAGAGATTGAGATAGCTAGTGAGAATCATCTCACAGTTTGTTGCAAGATCTTGCATAGGAGATGGTAGCACACCATTATTGGATCCTATAGTGAGAGAGAAGCAACATTTTTTTTTGTTCATCACTTTTATTTATCTCCACTTTACATGACTTCAATGAGTTCATACTTGTTGCAACCAAGTGAGAGATTATCTACTTCCAATTATTCAATATGGAAGTTGAGGATGGAGTCCATCTTGATACTCCAAGATGTGATGGACATTGTACTTGGGATTGAGGAGGAGCCTCAAGTCCTTCAAGAAGTACAAAAATACAAGAAGAGAGCTAGGATGGCCCTCCATTACATTGAGATGAATGTCTCTAAGGAGATATTGAGGGAGATTGGTGATTGTTCTACATCCAAGGAAGCTTGGGATTGTCTCAAGTCCATCTATGAGGCTAAGAACACCTCTAGGCTCCTCACTCTTCGAAATCAAATCTTCCAAAGTAGTCAAAAGAGTGATGAGAGTGCATCTAATTATGTTTTGAGAGTTAAGGATATTCATAGGGAGCTTGCATGTATTGGTGACTCAATCAATCAAAGTGAGCTAGTCCAAGTCATTCTCAATGGCTTGAGAGATGAATATGACAACCTTGTCCAATCCTATGCCATTAAGGAGGAGTTACCAAGTTTGGAGGCCCTTCAAAGTGTGCTTATTTCTGAAGAATCAAGACAAGAGTACAAATTCTTGAGGATGGACAAGCTATCACTCAATCATGATGATGGCAAAGTTCTATTTGCCAAGCACAAAGAGAGGAGTAAGAAGCAACACCATCACTTCTCTAATGACAAAGCTAAAGACCAAGATGGAGAGGAGGGGGATACCTCTCACGCTTCTACTTCAAATCTCAAGAAGAAGAAGATCAAGTGCTTTTATTGTGACAAGAAAGGCCATTATGCCACCAATTGCTTAAAGAAGAAGAATCAACTCAATCAAGCCAACATCACCAATGAGAAAGAAGACTATATCGCAAGTGATGGAGAAGGCTCTCTTATGGCATCAAGCTTCTCCTCTTCCACCTTCAACAAGGATAAGTCATGGTATATTGATAGTGGAGCATCTTCACATATGTGTGGCTCCAAGCACTTTTTTTCATCTACAATGCCTTATGATGGAGTCAAGAAGACCATATACATTGCAAGTAAGCATGAGTGCAATATGGAAGGAGTAGGGATCATTCCCTTGAAGCTTGTATCTTCCAAAAATCTCTTTCTCAACAATGTTCTTTTTGTCCCAAAGCTTACAAAGAACATCTTAAGTGTTGGCCAACTTCTTGATAGTGGCTTTGATGTCAATTTCAATATTGACAATTGTGTGATCAAGAAGGATGGTGAGATCCTTTCATATGGATCAAGATTTGAAGGTATCTACAAATTGGATCCAAGTGAGAGTGCAAACTCTCTTGATGTTTCTTATATGTCCAATATCTCAAAGGAGGATGATCACACAAGATGCACATATCTTCTCTCTTCAAGTATTATGGTGTATGATTATTCCTTATTATTCAAAGCATATGTTGAGAAGCAATTCTCATTGAAGATCAAAGCTTTGAGGAGTATTGGAGCTCTTGAAGGAATAGCACCATATGAAGGTTTATTCAAGATGAAGCCTAAGGTTGATCACCTTAGTGAACTTGGTAGTGCTTGCTTTGCACATATTCCCTTGGAAACAAGGAGGAAGGATGATCCAAGCTCATGGACCATGATTGGATACTCATCCATCAAGGAGGCCTTTAGTGTCTTTACACTCTCTATTTCAAAAGTGATTGTGAATAGAGATGTCATATTGCATGAAGATTCAATCTTGGAAGTGGCCGAGATGAAGGTTTCTCAAGAAGCATCACAAGTTATCTCTTTTGAAGGTATTCAAGTTATGATGGGGCCGAGGTGTGAGGAGGAGTCTCTTCTTCATATGATTTCAAGAAGATCTTCAAGATGCATGGCCAAGTCTTTATGGATCACCTTACATGGCAAAGAGGGGCATCTTTTATGTTGTATCTACTACAACACATTCATATATGCTTCTCTTCCTTTGCTTGATATGCTATCTTGCTTCATTGAATTTTTTGGATCTCAAAGTTCTAGAAAAGCTATACTAGTTTTGTATGATGCTTATGGTATGGACATGTTTCTTGTCATTATTGACTTAGATATGTTTCCAATACTTTTTGAAAGCAAGATATTGTATTGTCAAAAGTGTGCTCTTGGTTCTAGTAAGAACAAGATTGAGCTTGTTACTCACTTTTTTGAAAATCATGTTTTCACATGTTTTGAGGCAAATTGTGAACTCCTCTTGAGATTACGTGAAGCATTCAAAGTGGACACTTACATCCTTGAGAGAGTAACTAGCCTAAAAAAGATCAAGATAGTTTTTGATATCAAGATTAGATCCATCATGGATATAGTTCATTGTATGTGGACTAAGTTAAAATAGCAATGATCGACTTATACAGTGCTTTCTTATTTCGACGGCACCACGTGTGCTTAGTTCTAGAGTTATCGGGCCATCTTTCTTTTACGAGCCCTTTGAGTGTTTTTAAGTAACTTATCTTTGTACTTACGAGTTAGTTGAATATAAAGTTTGAGGAGAGCAATTCTATGTTCTTGTTGCACTTGACGTTGTGCTGTGGTGATTGATCCGGTCGGGTGTTTTCAATTGTGTTTTCTTAACTTGCTATCAGAGCCCTTGGTGGCTTGAATCACCGCACAAGAACAGAGAGTTGCGAATTCACGACGGTTTGTTGGCTAGGAAGCACAAAATCGAGTCTGTGGAGATTCGTGGAACGGCTCAAAACTGTAAAAAGGATTCAGAGACAGGGAATTGTTGGTTGAATCAGAAAGCAAGCAATGTTTGAAGCTGAAAAATTCTTCTGGAGGGTTGCTTGGCGTTTGTGATTGGTTTGAATCCAATCGAATACCGTTTGAAGAGCGGTTTGGAGCAGAAGATAGCCTGCAGTAGGGCGACCTCAGCCAGTTAGGAGCTGCAAGGGAAAGCTCAGGGAAAGCTTGAGTAAAGCCCAAGATATTCTTCTCTTCATAGTTGCTAGGGGTTCAAGGTACAAAATCTGGGATATCTCCTTGTAGGAGGTCGTTTTCAGAGCTGTGAGTTGCTGTGACTGGGCGCCCTGGTAGCGCGATTCAGCAGTAGGGAGGCCGCGACTGGCCGTGGAGGAGGAAGGCAGCCAGTTCGATCCACAGGGAGCAGCCATAGCCTGTGAAGAGAGAGAAGAAGTCCATCGCAGAGAGAGAAGAAGAGGAGAGGTCGCGGGAACTTTCGCGCGCCTAGTCTAGTTTGCCAGCTAGCGGCCCGAAGTGCTCAGTGCTTCGAAGGCCTTTGATCAACGCACAAAAGCGTGGACAGCCGTCCGATCTCGATTCACATAGATCGATGATGGTTATTTCACAACAGGTGGGTCGTTGGATCTAAAGGATCCGTTGGATTGAAGTGAAAAAGTCTGAAGGGGTCTGAAGTGCAAAGTGCATTGCAACTTCATTAAAAATCTTCAAACTGAAAAAATTGTTGGGTCCCAAGCTTTTAAAGGGTGATGTTTCTTCACTGAAGAAACAGTTCAAAAACCCAAATTGCCCTTATTTTCACCTCCTTTAGCCTATTTTGGCCAAACGAAAGGCTATAGCCTCCAAACGAAGGGCACCCTGACTGTACCTGCAAGTACGGTACACCAAAACAGAGTGATTGCCGTGGAGAAAGTGTTCGAAGCGCGCCAGAAGTGATTTCATCATTCCACTGGGCAGGAAGCTGGGAGTTGGTGACGAGAAGCATTTTGGAAAACGACGCCAGTTTGGCTTTCAATTTGGCGAAAGAGCGGCGGGTGGCCTGGTAAGCTAAAAATTGCAGGTCATTATTATCGATTTCTGACATCACGTTTGGCTCCAACATACACTTTATAGCCTACAGGTGAAGTTTCAAGCAGTTCGGAGATGGCAAACATCAATGAGGCAATTTTGGGCGATGCAAGCAAACTTGATGGGGCTTCTAACTACAACATCTGGAAATTCAAAATGAAGAGCATTTTGATGGAGAAAGAGTTGTGGGAAATCGTGGCAGGTATTGAAGTCCGGCCAAATACTACTCTAGGTGACATAAGGGCCTTTGATAAAAAGGCGCAGAGAGCATTGTCCTTGATTAATCTTTCAGTGAAAGACCATGTGATCACTCATATAAGTGATGCCACGACGGCTAGGGGAGCTTGGGAAGCTCTTAGAATGCAATTTCAAACTTGCAATCCAGCTCGAGCCATGTTCTTGAAGTCGAGATTGAACACAGTAAGGATGGAAGAAAGTGAATTAGTGGGATCTTTCTTCACCAGGATAAAGGAGCTGAGAGATCAACTTGTGGCGATTGGAGAACCAATCAGAGATATTGAATTGGTACATACCACAATGAGCGGTGTCTCGAAAGGGTTACAGATGTTTGTGAGCGGCATTGCTTCGAGGGAGAGGTTGCGTACTTTTGAAGACTTCCACGGAATCATGTTCCAAGAAGAGCAGCGTCGTGAAGTGGTGAAGTCAAGGCAAACCCCACAGGAGTATCAAGCCTTGCTTGCTAAAGGCAAGTAGAAAGGATGGAAAAGGATTCCTAAGAAATCCAAGGATGATGACGACGAAGGAGAGTCGTCATCAAAAGGGAAAAAGAAGAAGAAAGACAAATGTTACTATTGCCACAAACCGGGTCATTGGGCACGCGAGTGTTATAAGAAGAAAGCAGACATAAAGGCGGGAAAAGTGACTCAACAAGGAAACATTGCCGAAGATGATGGAGAAGATGACGAGCCAAGTGTCTTCTCATCGGCATTGGCATCCCAAGTTGATGATGGTGCCAGATGGTTCATAGACTCAGGCGCCACAAGGCATATGACCGGGAAACGTGATTGGTTTGAAAAATTCTCACCAATCCATGATGGGGATAAGGTCACTCAAGCCAATGGAGAGGAATGCCAGATACAGGGTGTGGGCAATGTACCTGTGCAGTTTCCTGATGGCAAAATAAAAAACATCCCTAATGTACTTTATGTTCCTAGACTCAAAAAGAGTTTGCTTTCTGTTGGTGTAATGGTAAATCAACATCTTAAAAAAGGATGGATGCCTTATGAAGGATACGAACCACAACCACAAAGTGGTGGCAAAGGGTTATAGAGATAGTAACTGTGGCCTTTATAAATTGGATGCTGCAAAACCAGGTGAATATGGTTTGGCTATCTCAACAGCATCTCAATCCGAGTTGTGGCACAGAAGACTTGGTCATTTGAACTATGGGAGCTTGAGATTGATGGCGAAGCTGAAGATGGTAATAGGGTTACCGGCATTGCAGATGATCATCATGCAATATGTGAAGGATGCATCATGGGAAAGCATCACAGAGAGACATTCAAGAAAGGTGGAGCTGCAAGAGCTAAGAAACTGCTGGAACTAATTCACAGCGACCTGTGCAGCCCAATGAAGGCCATGTCGTTGGGGAAAGCATATTATTTTATGACTTTCATAGATGATTACTCTAGGAGGACATGGATTTATTTCATGAAGAAGAAATCTGACGCTTTTGCTCGCTTCAAGGAGTTCAAGACTTTGGTAGAGAACCAACTGGATGCACACATGAAAGTGCTAAGATCTGATAGACTTTTGCAAAGAACACGACATTAAAAGACAATTCACACAGTCACACACGCCGCATAGTAATGGTGTAGCTGAAAGGAAAAACAGAACTATTATGGAGAGTGCACGCTCCATGATGAAGCAAATGGGCTTGACCGATTCACTTTGGTCGGAAGCGTGCATTGCGGCAACGTTCTTGCAAAACAGGAGCCCTACAGTTGCGGTTCCAAATGTGACTCCTGAAGAAGCATTTACCGGAATAAAGCCAAAAATCGACAAGTTTCGTGTCATTGGATGTAAGGCCTATGTACATGTGCCAAAGGAGGAGCGAAAGAAACTTGATGCCAAAGCAATCAAGTGTATCTTCGTTGGTTATGATGAAAGAACGAAAGCTTATAGGTGTTTTGATCCTGTAATGAACAAGATTCACATTAACAAAGATGTGATCTTTGATGAAACGCATAGGTATGAAGATGAAGACCATGCAAGTGGTGAAAGCATCAAGAGACTTTCCACAATTCTGGAGGAAGAAGATGAAGAAGATGCTCCACAAAATGATGCACGCGAAGACGAGATTCGAGAGGGCGAGTATGAAAGAACACCACCTATTCAAGAGCCTAGGGGGGGGGTACTTGCCAATAGGAGCAATAAAGGAGAAACCGGTTGGAAGTAAGAGACATTACTTGGACACTCCTTGGGATACATACTCTCCACGTAGTGTATCACCTGAATCTAAGATACCAAAATGGTATGAAAAGATCATGAAGGACGCAAAGCTAAATCAAACAGGATCTAGCACACAAAGTGAAGTGAGAAGATCAACACGGGAAAGGAAGTCTCCCGATCGTTATCATGTGAACTATGCCCTAATGACTGACATTTTGAAGTGTCGAGAGCCATCAACCTTTGATGAGGCAAAAGATCACAAAGAGTGGCAAAGGGCAATGGAAGAAGAGATAGAATCCATCCACAGGCATGATACATGGGAGTTGGTTGATCTACCACTTGGAAAGAAACCCATTGACAACAAATGGGTGTTTAGAACAAAGTTTCATGCGGATGCCACAATAGCAAAGTATAAGGCACGCCTAGTAGTGAAGGGTTATGAGCAAAGCAAAGGAATTGACTATGAAGAGACATTTGCTCCAGTGGCTAAGTGGACTACGCTACGTCTTATCATTGCCTTAGCATCTCATTTTGGGTGGAAGATCCATCAAATGGATGTAAAGTCTGCATTTTTGAATGGTGACTTAGAGGAAGAAGTTTACATGGTCCAACCGCAGGGCTTCATGGCAAAAGGGCAAGAACAGAAGGTATGTCAACTACACAAAGCACTTTATGGCCTTAAGCAAGCGCCACGCGCATGGTATGGACGCATTGACAATTACTTTCTTTCTCATGGGTTTGTAAGAACAAATTCAGATCCAAACCTTTATGTTCTTATAAATGATGACAACATTGCCTTGATTGTACTTTACGTTGATGATATCATTATCACTGGCAATGATGAGAACCTCACTCGTTCTATCAAAGCCAACCTATGCAAGCAATTTGAGATGACAGATTTGGGTGTCGAAGTATGGCAAACTAGCAGTGATATCAAGTTATGTCAAAACAAGTATGTAGGCGAGATATTGGAGAGATTTCACATGACAGAGCGCAAACCTTCCATCACCCCTTGCGAAGCTGGTAAGAAATTATCTCGTATTGATGATAGTGCACATGTTGATGCTACACTATTTCGTCAGCTAGTTGGAAGTTTAATATATCTTACGACTACACGTCCTGATATTTGCTATGTTGTAAGTTTGATTAACCAATTCATGTCATCACCCACTATGGACCATTGGAAAGCTGCAAAAAGGATTTTGAGGTATGTGAAAGGTACACCGAACCTTGGTCTAATCTACAAAAGACAAAGTGTTTCACCTAAGTTGCAAGGTTATGTTGACGCTGATTGGGCAGGAAGTATAGATGATAGAAAGTCAACAACAGGCTATACCTTCAATTTTGGTAGCGGTTGTTTTTCATGGTGTAGCAAGAAGCAAGATACTATTTCTCTTTCTTCCACAGAAGCCGAATATAAAGCGTTGAGTTTTGCTACCCAGGAAGCTGTTTGGCTACGTAAATTGTTATGTGAGATTGGCATGAAGCAGGTAAATCCCAGTGTTATTTTCTGTAAGTGGAATACAATTGGCTAAAAATCCAATCTTTCACGCAAGGACAAAACATATTGAAGTAAAATATCACTTTGTGCGTGAAAAATTACAATCTGAAGATATAAGTATTGTACATTGTTCTACGTTGTTACAGGTTGCTGATATATTTACAAAAGCTTTAAGTAAAGAAAAGTTTGAAACTTTTAGAGCCAAAATTGGCTTAGACCAGGTCATGTAAAAAGCCTTTACTTGTAATCCTATCATGGAGGTATGTTCCATGAATAGAGTAAACTCTAAAATAAGAAGAGACGTTGATCATTGACGGAGAGAGTTAAAATAGTAATGATCGACTTATACAATGCTTTCTTATTTCGACGACACCACGTGTGCTTAGTTCTAGAGTTATCGGGCCATCTTTCTTTTACGAGCCCTTTGAGTGTTTTTAAGTAACTTATCTTTGTATTTACGAGTTAGTTGAATATACAGTTTGAGGAGAGCAATTCTGTGTTCTTGTTGCACTTGACGTTGTGCTGTGGTGATTGATCCGGTCGGGTGTTTTCAATTGTGTTTTCTTAACTGATTAGTCAAGCTAGAAAGCATAATCTTGATAATCATCATTGTTTCACATCTTATGATCTTGATCTCCATGATCCTTATGAGGCTTGGAAGCCTTGGATTTCTCTATTTTATGGTGCATCCATCATGCAAGTGGAACTTTCAAAGCAAAGATTATCATCAAGCATGGAGGAAGCCCATGATCATAGTGGCATATTGGTGGAGCACTCTTCAAAGGCATTGGCAAGAGATCTCTACCAAAGAGATCTTATCATGGATATGGTGAGGGTGCTGCTATGATGGATCCCTTGGCTGACCTTCACTTCTTATGCATACCAAAGGATCCACTCAAAAAGATTTACAAACTTCTCAAGTGATCTAGTACCTTTCCAAGCTATTTTTCGAGGAGTGTGAGAAATTGGCAAAAATTTAGCTTGGTATTTTTATGAAAGAAGTTTGTAAGTGAATCTCACATGTGTGGAGGATGTTCCCACATGTGGAGAATTGTGAATTAAATTAAAAATGTTAGATATAGGGGTCTTATGTTTTTTGTATCAAGCATCTAGGTGTAGGATGTTGATAGGGTCAAATTTGGCATAGATGGCAAATCATCCATTTCCAATTGTAATGCCACTATTGAGTCAAAATAGAGCAGGAGGCCAAACTCATGCCAATTAGAGTGTAGACAAGTGTAATAATTTTGTTTGATGAAATTTAAGAGGTCCAATAGGATTTAGAGGTGGAACCTTGAGGGGTCCAATAGAATTTGAGGTTTGCTTGAAAATGGTCCAATAGAATTTAGAGGTGAATGGATCAATGGTCCAATAGGATTAAGAGGTGGCAAAAGTGTGGTCCAATCATAGTTAAGCATAGTGGTAGCTCGTGGATCTACTAGTATCATTGTACTTCTCATTTGGATCTAATTGATTTTGAGATTGAGTGGATTTTGTGAGTAATTGGTTTTCTAGCTTTCTCTCTCTACCCGAGAGCTCATGATGATTTTCTCTCTCTACCCGAGGAGAGCAACTTGTTTTTACTTAGATTATTTTTGGAACACTTCCCACATGTGTGAGTGAGAGTTGGAAGTGATTGAATGCATGTAGTAGTGTGTTTTTGCCATAGAATCAAAGATAGATCTTGAATCTCAATCTAGTCTTGATCTTGGTGCATCTACACACCTTAGGAGATCACAAGTACATGTTGTGGACAGTCCACACGTGTGAAATCAACAAAAAAGTCTTTGATTTTTTTAGGCATTCTCACATTGATGTTAGTCCTCTTGCATGACAAAATCTCTAAAACAAGATATGCTGTTAAATGAAGTAGTAAACACAATGCTTGCAATGGTACTTTCTTCTACAATGAAGCAAATGTTGTCTTGTGAATGTATATTGTAGATCATTCTATATGTCTTACACTACACACCTAGAGAGTATGTGCTCAAAGTTTAAGCTGGTCTGTGCTAAATAAATTAAAGGTAGAGCTGCTCTCCACAATAGAAGCGATAATCAAACTATTGTATGTAAAAAAAACTCATGTCTGTATGCTTGGGTTTTACTTGTGTTTTGACTAATGAGGGCAAATGGTTGAGGAGCATCTCTTGGAACAAACAACACAAGATCAAGGGAGGCGCATGAATTGAAGGAAACACAGATTCCTTTGCATTGCACACTAGCCTCGTCAATTTCCTCCAATGTTTATACTTCTCATGGCTAGTGACTATTCTACAAGTTGTTTGATTAACCTAAAATCCTGCTCTACGTGCTCTTTTTAATTATTTTCTCCACATCTTGCAAGCCAAAAATAGTTCGAATGTGAAATGACTTTTCTATCTCTTAAACTAGGCTTTCTCTCTCTTAAACGTGATACCAGCTGTTACAACACTCATTAGCTCCCAAGCTTGTGAAAGCGAAGTAGATGGTGTGTAGAATGATGCTCCATTTCGTAGGTAGTCCCTTTAAGTCCTCTACTAGTCGCGCACCCAACCTAATTGTTGCTAAGTGCCTAGTTTGGTTGCCAAAAATCAACTTTGTTGGCAACTAGCCCATTCAAGGTTGTGTGGTCAGTTTTGCAGCCGTAAAGCACTCAAAAATAATATCAACAACTACCCTAATTTGATATTAATAATTCGTATCAGAGAGCATGAATTTCCTTTGCAAGTTAAAACAAAATTGGCAAGATTTAGGTCCATGAAAAAAAACTGCAAATATTGTGTGATTACATATTTGAATATGAACCTGAGACGAATTACTTACGATGCATTTCTATATTTTTATGCAACTTCATAAAGCTTAGATATAAGTAACATCAAGCACATAAATAAGGTTAAAAAATGAAGTGGCTTGTAAGTTGTTCTATCTTAATATACATGACCTTGTATCACGCTTGTTGATAAATTGTTCATGTTTAAATTGCATGTTTTGCTTACTGTTTTACATTATATGATTGGTACAGTTGCATTAATTTTGAATGCGTCGCTTGAAATAAATGAATAAAACCTATTTCATAGATCGTATATGCCTTTTGTTGTATATGATTCGCATTTGTATCACTTATGGCTAGGCTTGGTGACAAATTGTTTGCTTTTGTTGTAGCATTTGGAGCAATTAACCAAGCAAGCTAGATCACTTGCAGGAGAAGATGTAAGTCTACTTTGACTCCATATGTTTTGCTTGGATCATATTTTTATTTTCTAAGTGAACTTGCCTTTATGCATTGATTTATTTTGCCATTCTCCAATGGTTCCAATTCCTAAACAACTCATTTAACAATTGAACGTTCTAAGCACTATACTTAATATAGTCTACTTCTGATCACAACTTATAAGTAGTAGTAGTAAGATGTATGGCTTGATATACGTTTTGATGCATTTATTGTTTATAGTCTAATCCATTTTTATCCACGTGTGGGGCCTTTGAGCCATTCACTTGAGTTACACGACTTGTGTTGTTGGCTCTCGAAGCCACTCCTGTTAGGCGCGGGGCTTTGTTAGGTTGACTAATGAGGCACATTGAGGCACCTTCGACACCATGTATGATTGAAATGCTTGCAACTTAAAATGCATATCGACTTAGACCATGAGCATATCTATTACTTGGTGGAGCATTAACCACGGGTGTTTATGGGGTTGATTCTTGAATCTCTAGGTTGAAAGCCAACATCTACATAGTTGGACAAAGAGTTATTGTAGAGACCATGCCATAAATGTAACATTTTATGCTTCTCAGAAGCCCCTAGTTTCAACGGCCTCATGTATTGGCATCAAAGGAGGGAGGTTTTAATTGATAACCTAGGAGCTGAAATTTATGCCTTGTGGTCTAGAAGTCCTCTATCATGGCATATAGTTGTGGACAAGTATTTGCAAGAGGTTGATTATCAACCTTTTGACTATTTGTCCTTGAATTCTTTCATGGGGGTTAATGGCTCCTTTTCGTCAAAGTCTAAAGTTGGATTACATGAGCATTGTGATTACATCGGGAAGAGCTCCTGCTTCATTTTTTATTATCTTGGCCAATAGACCATATGCGTCTCATGCATTTCAATTCACCTTCTTATTATGCCTATTTTCAAAATGTTTACTAGTCATTATATCCTTCTACATCTCAATACATGCAACTTTTGTTACTCCCATTCCCTCTTTTTCATAGAGTCTTCTTATATGTGCTATCACATGAGCCCATTTAATTTCTTTGCCATGAACCTTTACATGAGTTTTCTTCCAAAATTGTGTGTGAACTTCCATCTTGTAAGAAGTGCAACTTGTTACTCTCTAAGGTAGATCCAGTTTTTCGCCCTTATCACTATTCATTAAACAATTTTCTTTATTTACGTTTTCCTTGTCCCTTTCTTGCCTTTTTGCTTTCATTAGCATACAAGTCATTGAGAGGTTATTCTGTCTCTATACCCTTGCCCTTCTTGAAGCAGTCTAATGTAGCTCCATTAAGATAGAAAACGACTTTTTGCTCATATCTTGATAGGTAGTCTTTTTTAGCATCTTCATATAATCATGCCTTTTTGTGAATCATGATGACTGGATCTCTGAATTCTTGTATTTTCATTTTCATCATGCATAGATGCATCGTTGTCTGCACTTGAACTTGATTCGGAAGAGCTACGATGACGTTGAAGTCAATCTGCATAATCACGATCTTGCCTTTCATCAATTTTCATCATTTGTCTTAATTCTTTACGCTGTCGACGAGACAATTGATTTATATGTGGACCATCATATGCCATCCTATTTTTGGATTTAGCTCATGGCCTGCTATTATTGGTGTCGCTAGAGCTAGATGATAATTGAAAATCTTTCAATTAAAAAAACAAATGCTTAATTATATGACAACATCTAGTGAGATCATTCATGAAATTTGAAATTTCAATACAAACTAGCAATATCTAACAATAGACTCAACACATATCATAATAGAATACATTAAATACAATCAATGTCATCATATGTAAGCAGATGAAAAATGCCATTCAAAAATTTATATGTCCGATTCATCAAGTACATGAATTTGTTTGGCTCAAAGCCTTTTGTACACATCTTGGCAAAGGACGATTGTAACTATATTCTATGAATAACTCCTCTCTAGATTTGATTGTTCTAATCGCACATACCATCAAATAAGTACCCTTTACATTTTAAGAAAAAAAAACTCTTCTTGTCCATTTGTGCATTCCTCAATATCACAATTGGTTAAAGAAGGGTGGCCTATAGAACTATTGATGTACACTGCAATGTTGCCATGTATGTCTGGGCATCCATCAATGTACATATGATTTGCCTTTGTAGCTATCTTTCCTTGCATGTGCCTTTCCTCCAATGAACATGCATTGGCATTCAAACCATATAATTGCATCTTCTATTGGTGATGACACAAAGCGTGCCAATCACCCCAATTGTATTTGGGTCTTGCGTACGACATCAATGTGATGGCACTATTCAAGGGAACTTCAATGGTCATCAATGAAAATATGCCCAAACCGGCATTTGGAAAATGCTCACTAGGTTTAATTATGTACATATGACCCCAATATGAAAATGGTGTCCCATATAACGGTAATGGTACTATAGTGGGCCAACAAGAATATCTATTTCTATCAAAAGGTTTCACTAATGATTTTAATTCAATTGGAAGTTCAAGCTCAGACAAAGAGTCAAAGAAATTTTTGGACATATCTACAATACGCAACATTTTTTTAAATGACCAAGTCTATAATGCCAAAGTAAACCTTTATTTGAATGAATTGAAGTACTGAGAGCTTGACTAGAGGCAAAAAAGCAATGACTCAATTTGTACAAGTATCCATGTCTCTTTCCGAGTGCTAGGATCTTGCTTGTCCTATGAAGTGAACAAGTATTCAACTTTAGTAGGCCTTTTTTTATGTTTAATGTGTATCCACTTGTGCCTTCCAAAAGGGATGAGCCATTACATATTTGTTGGTCGAAACAACTGCATAAGGCAGGTAGATGTCTACCATTGTTTCATCGAAACGCGTTTTGAACAGAGAAACGTATTTGAAACGTTCCGTTTGAAACAGTCCCGTTTCAAAACGTTTTTCTTTCGTTCGAAACTAGTAGGAAAAAAAATCCAAACTCTAAGGTTCGAAAACTAGTGTCTTACTTTCATTAATCATGTACCTGTTATCGTGTTTCAAAACAATTTCTCACTCTTAGAGCTCCCCAAGTTTTAGACTTCCTAATTTATGACTTATCAATGATCACAAATTACAATCCCAAGTTACTTAGACGACTTAAAACAAAATACGCGTGGCGATTTTTTTCGGTGTACATTGATCACATTTATAGCACTTTTCAGCCTATTAGCGTTCTGGTGTGGACCCTTGATAACTTATTACATTCTTTTTGACTAGTTGTGCTTTGGATCCACTTATGGAGATTTCCACCTGTTCAAAATTTTCACTAGTGTTTCTCATCATTTTCTGTCATTTCATTTTGTTATCCATCAATCTTTATCTGTTCTTGCTATTGTTCTAGGTGCTATTGATAGGCTTCGAGATCTCTATGATGAGGCAAATGTAGAGTTCAAATAGCCATATTTTGCATGTGTAGATCAGTTTCAGGGTTAAATTATTATAGATAGCTGCTTCACATCCTCTAATTTACCCTCTCGTACTTACTATGGACTTGTTGGTGGTATGCGCTAGTTCTCTTCCTCCAATAGTGGGTATACTATACACATTGATGACTTGTCAATTTTGCAACTATGCTTAGTTTAGTACTATTTTCTTGTTACTACAAAATTGTAAAATATGCTCTAGAATCTAGATTGGTATGATACTTTGTGGTGTTGCTATGATTTGTGGAGCTAGATCTTGTTGATTCTATATGTCTCCCCTGGTCTAGATACCTCTTATGGGATGCATTTGAGCTAGCTCTTGTGGATGGTTGTCAGTCGTGTGGGAGTGCACATTATTTTCCTTCTAGGAGTTCTGCCTCTTTTAGGGTTCCTCAAGGGACTATAAACAGGCATGGGAACACTCTTTTCTTAGCTTTGGATATTGGTATTGCTTGAGCTCTTTGCATGGGAGAACTCTTATTGAAATCTTGATGTCTTAGCCTTTTCTAATTTTGTGGAAATGCTTTCTTGCATCATTTCAGTTTTTCAGCATAGATTACAAATTTTTTAATGTTTTTTAAGCTCCATAGTGAAGAATGTTGTTCTTAGGATTGCCTCTTTTCTATTATTTCATTTATTGTTATTCAGACTTACATTTGCATTGGTGTACCTTGCTCTTCTGCAGTAGTGTTGGTCATAAATGAACCACCACATTGATTGCTGACTCATTTTGAAGGAGAAATTTGGAAGCCTCACAAACCTATTATGAAGCTATGTGTATAGAAATTGACTTTTAGGATTGAAGTCACGTACCATATAACATAGGCGTTATTCATACACGTATTAGGGACATGCAAGGGCTATAGAATACTATTTTTAGACAATGGAAAGAAATCCATCCTTGTCGCAAGCTTTGAATAATATGGTTGTGATTTGCGATTATGTGCGTCTATCATACTGTAGGATTTGTTAGTTGAAACTCACTACAAATGAAGGCAATTTCTATAAGCAATTCCCGATTTCTCTTCAAAATTGGAGATTTCACATCTAGCAATTCCTATAAGCAGTGGACTTTTCTATTAGAATTAAGGCTTTTAGCTCTCTGTCTTCTGACAGATTCTGGTAGATGCATGGCTTTTTGAATCTTATGAATCTGTTGATAACTCAAGATTGTCTTATCTATTGGTCAGGTTGATGAAGATGTACCTTCTTTGGCAATTACTCGGGCCAAATGTAAGTTCCAACTTGAATGGATTTGTGAATATACCCAGTTTGTACAAGTCGCTAGTTGATTTCAATTCAAATCATGATTCTTCTTAGATCATTATCTAATTACCTATTTTGCCCTTGATTCTAGACTAGTCTACAAATGCATTTGTGAGGTAGCAACTTTGTTCAACTTGTTAGACTTAGTTAGGTGATTCTATTTACACGATGTTTCCTTTTAATCCTGATTTTTGGAAAATTTCTTTGTGCTTTAGTGGCAGGATTGCAACATACTCATTTAAAGCTTCGAGAAAGGCTCAGGTATTTCTTCTTATATTAATTGGCAAGCATTGGCTGTTTCTATGGATTTAATTGTCCTAGCACGCTCTTTTTTAATGCTAAAAACAAGCATTTCATGCTAATTTTTAAATTTGTGAATATTGAACCAAAGTTATGTAGGTAAGCAAAGCTAAAAGTCGCTAATAAATTTCTTTCTTTGTTTTTTCCCGTGTTGTGAGACTCAACATTTTTTTTTCTTCTGATAATGACAGTGGTCGAGAGAAAGTTGATGCTGAACGACTGCAATTCGCTTTTGCTTCGTGTTTAATAAATAGACCACATGGTAACGGTTTGAAATGTTCGTTTGTTTCGTAGTTTTACTAGTAACGATTGTGTCATTGCTGGTAAAGGCTTCCTGAAGACCACTGCGGAATTGTACGACTTGAGTCTGAAGAGGAATTCTCTTTTTAGATGCCTCTCTAAAAGCAGCAATGCCGCAAAAAACCTTAATTTTACAGAAAGAGAATATAGATGTATATGGAACTTTCATATATTATTAGTAGTATATCTCTTGGAAGTGGACATTACTTTTTCTTTTAGTGAATTTTCAACAAGCGTAGTGAAATATGACTCTTGACCTTCTTTGTAGGATAACTTAGTGTGGTGGCATTTCTTTGTGGGGATTGCTTGCAAGGAAACCTATTGTCATTAATATCAATATATTTCTTCGAGAATCATTATATTTTGTTAATTTTGTACTGTCTTGAGATTTGTTAGTAAGTCACTGTTGTGTACATGTGGTCAAGGTAGAACGTGTTTGGAGTTTGATTGAAGTCCTATCATAATCAACTCATAAAAGACTTTTTAGCATGAAGAGGATTTATCCAGAGTTGGAGTCTAGAATGAGCAATTTCCTGACCTATAGACGTGGTTGTGGCCATGCTAGAGCCTAGATGTGTAGAAGTAATAAGTGTGAAGGCAGAATGTGGTTGTTGACATGGCAGTTTTGGACTTGTAGGACAAGTCTCATTCACAAGCAGTCACAAACTATTTAGGGCCTTGTGGAAGGGGTGTACTATCACCTGCCATTCAAACAAGGTCTGCTGTTTATGAGTAGAGTAAAAGTGGGAGATAGAGACATGTATTTATTAGCTTATGATTTGGTTTCCAAGCCTCATTGCTAGTCCTAAGGGATTGGCCATTTATTGTCATTGATGGAACTCTTTCCCACTATTACTCATAGTCCTATGACAAGACAAGCACGCATAATACAATGGGATGAATTTACTAGGCTTAGGTACGGGTTTGGAGCAAGATTTTTTAAAAGTGACGTGCTACTTCCAACCAAAGACCTCCTTGTTTGCAGAGAGCACTAGCATCCCCACTTCAATTGACATCATTACCTCTGGTGACTTTTATTACTTGGACAGTTGGCTGCCAGATTGATTTACATGATGTAGAGTTCGATCCTTCACGTCTACATGCATTCAACAATGAGAGCTTGGTATTTGTAGAACCTTAGCTGACAAAGATGGTTTAATTACAATATATGTAGAGGCACCTAGAGGAACCTTACTAGGTCATAGACAATGGCCTAGATAGATAGCCGTTGTTAGTTGATTTCCCATGCCTCCCAGAGAGCAGAGGACAAAACGTAGTGTTTGATCACGATGGGCTAGGTCAATATCTCTGCCATCAATTGAAATTGGATCTGCTCGTGGACGACCAGTGAAAAAGTTTGTAATCTGAGGCTTTGTATCACTATCCACGGGAGCCTGGGCTCTTCACAGTAAGGACATCTCATATATCATAAGGGCAACACATCTAGGATCCACATAAGTGATGAGAGAGTGTAAAGTGGGTGCATCCTTGAAAAGGCAATGATAACACCCACGGATCTCGTACTAGGCCGAACATTTGAAAAGGAAATGCTCTCCAACTCAATCTCTCCCAAGGAACACATTTGACATAGTCTGTCCGCACGTGGAGTACCCTGATAACAACCAATCTCAATAGCAAGCTAGTGGGAAGAAACCCGAGATTGTCTAGAGTAAACTGTAAACAGTGTGAGAGTCCATAATCAAGGTAGTGTGCACGTTTAGGAAAATTTGCTCCATCAAGCTCCAGAAAATATGTCCGATAGAAATCTGGCTTAACGCTCAACTGTCCTCGGAAACCAGCTGTCACATGTAATTTGAATCCCTTGCCCAATGTAAATTGTAAATTGTAATTATTAAATTTTAAATGGCTAAGTCACCGGCCTATGGAGACAATTGTAAATTGCAATGTAAATATTGTTATAGTGACTTATTCCGAGATGGCCAAGGGGGCACTGGGTCTCATGAGAGTCTACTGGACTGACCTCCTAAAAAGTAGGAAGTGTTGACTGGTCAACGTGACATGTGTCATATGCTCACTGGGACACTTGGTCCAGTGTATGAGTGACACTTGTCGGACGGTCAATGGACGAGTCAACAGGATGGGTCATATGTTCATTTTGACACTTGGTCCAATGCATGAGTGACACGTGTCAGACTGTCCACCTACTAGCTTGCCTATGTGTCAGACTATAGATGCCGTTGAGAATTGGTTGCAAAAATGGAGAAAGCATTCCAGATGTGCGGCATAGACGATGAAACTGAGATGATTGCTGAAGCCACATATCGTTTTCAAGAGTCAGCACAAAGGTGGTGGAGGAAGGTGGAAAAGGATGACCTAGTTCCAACCACATGGGAGGCATTTCGGCAAATGTTTACGCAAAATTGGGTGCCTATGGATGAAAGCAATTGAGCCATGCAACAATGGACTTATTTGAAGCAAGGTAACTTGAGCGTGCAGGATTATGCCGAGAGGCTGTGTTACTTGGCTCCCCGCAAATCATGAGATTGCTCCTTCCGTACGAAACGACGAATACTCTCTTGAAGTCCCTCCACAAATGGAAAAAGAGAAAATTTGAAGGTCAAACTAGTCAGTGGCAAGCTCGGGGTGATCAAAAGGGGAAGGATGCAGGGGCCCCCAAAGGCAAAGGGTTGTATGGGCAGCCCAATGCCCAAAAGGGTCATCGTCTTTCAATGCTGTCGCCTTAGGACCAAGAACGTGCAAAGAGGGAGAACCTTTGTTTTGGATGTTTGGGGCAACACAGGTGGAAGGAATGTCCACGGAACTTGATGCGGACCACATATAATCTTTAGGTGAACCAGATGAATCAGGGTGGAAGAGATTGAGTAGGAAGCCAATCCAGATGTTCCATGCCTCATGAATGTTTTGTTGGTCAGGAGAGTAGACACGGCTCCAACAACGCTTTTGTCAAAATCGGCTAGCCAAGGGTATCAATTCTAACACTTCCCTTATTGTTATGCGAGGACAACTGTGTGGTAGAGATGTTCAGGTTCAATTTGACACTTGGTCATAATGTGTTGAATTCAACTTTGGTATGAAAGTTAGGTGTGAATACTCAACCATCGCAGTACCAGTTTACAGTGGAAATGGCTGATGGGAAGGGTATAGAGATTTGGAATAAGAGGGTTTTGGGCATTCCACTAATTGTACAAAGTTACACAGAAGAGTTGGATGTTGAGATAACACGACTTGCGCGGTTTGATGTGGTGTTGTGGGCATTTGTTGGCACACGATGCGGAAGCCACACATAGCCTGCGATACTCATGTGTATGAGTTCTAGTTTGATGGTGTGATGCATTCCCTTCGTGGTGAGCGGGATGTGCCTCTTGGATCGCTTGTTTTAGCTACGCAGTTGCGTAGGATCCATTGTGAATACATGTGTGTTTGCTTTTTACTTGATATGTCTAATAATACTAGTCAGAGTAGCATGCAATGTGTGCAAATATGTACTATTGCCAATTTGGATCAAGAGATTAGGAGAGAGTTTTCAGATGTGTTCATAGATGATCTTCCATCTATTTTACCTCCTAAGAGGAATGCTGAACATAAGATTGAATTAATACCCGGATCATGTCCTGTTAATATACGTCCTTATAGAATGAGTCTTGAGGAAGAAGAGGAAGTGAGACAGATGGTCAATGATTATTTGGCCAAGGGGCAGAACGACCTAGTTATTCCCCTTTTGCCTCTCCGATCATTCTTGTAGAAAAGAAGGATGGATCATGGCGTATGTGTGTGGATTATCGAGGTTTAAATAAGATAACGGTTAAACATCGATATCCTATGCCACGTATAGATTATCTGCTTGATGCCTTGACAGGTGCCACTGTGTTCAGTAAAATAGACCTAAAGAGTGGATACCATCAGGTTAGAGTTCGTGAAGAGGATGTACACAAGACTGCCTTTAGAACTCGGTTCGATCACTATGAGTATCTTGTGATGCCATTTTGGTTGACTAATGCCCCAGCTACATTCATGATGATAATGAATGATGTGCTCAGACCGTATATGGGTAAGTTTGTCGTAAACTTTGTTGATGACTTATAGTGTAGGTGAGGTCAAGCATATGGCTTACCTTAGATCTGTGTTGTCTACTTTGAGGGAGAACACTTTGTTTGCCAATAGTAAAAAAAGTGAATTGTTTAAAAAGGGATTGAGTATCTTGTCTCCATGAAAAGTAATAGATCTCTCTCACCAATGAAGTCGATCAGATCACCAACAATGGACGATGAATGTATGTCGTTGCAATTCCAAACCCCAATCTACAAGCAGCGTGGATGGGGCCCCAATATGCTCCCAATATTGGGCACCCCAATTCCCTATTTTTCAGCATCCTTAAGACACATTGTCAATGTATCGGATTCGACCATCCCTGTAGATAACACGTCTACCTGTCATTTAAGCTTCTTGGAAAGACGTGTGTTGTCATGCTGGCTGATGTATATGCAGATGTTTTCTGGGGTACAAACTCGCTCAGGCAATGGAGACCTGCTGGAATAAGGCAAGGACGAGGTGGAGCACCATCGCGACCTGGAGAGAGGGGGAGAGAGACCAGATGTTTTCTGGGGTACAAACTCGCTCAGGCAATGGAGACCCACTGGAATCAGGGAAGGACGACCTGGAGCAGCATCGCGACCTGGAACACCATCGCCGAGTGGGAGAGAGAGAGGACAGCTGGGGAGTGTGGGCTCCCCCTTACCTTCTTTGCCATGGAGAGAGAGAGAGAGAGAGAGAGAGAGAGAGAGAGAGAGAGAGAGATGGAGAGAGCAAGCTAGGACAAGTTGTTGTTATAGCATGATAATGCTACTATTTTGAGTTGAAACTTCATCATGATTTGTACTTCCTAAATAAAGTGATCTCTTTTCATTGCTTATGCTATCATTAATGATGAACGATAAGTTCAATACTATAGTTGTGTACTTCATTCAGTCTTGTTAAGTACTTGATAAATGAAGATGCATGGTACTTGGTCAAGCATGCTTGACTATCAATCATTCTATTGTTAATTTGTTCGCATGTTGTTTGTAAATCAGGGATTTTTAGATCCTGGAGGATGTTTTTCTTCAAGGAAAACATTTCAAAGGAATCGTTCAAGAGACGTCATTTGACTTCCAGACATATCCAGTTTACTTAAATGCTTTAAGTGATTCAAGTGTGAAATCATTTTTAGGCTTCCTTTTCCCTCACAGCCAGCAAGCATTTGCAACCAAGGTCCAGGATGACCCCTCATGGGTGTGTTGTGGTGCTAGAAAGGTGTATAAATATGGGAGGATGGATGGCTGCTACATTTCTCATTGTTCATGTCTTATGAGCCCTTTCAAAGATTAAATTAGCCCAGAGATTTTATTTTTCATATTTTTAATTCGTAAGATGTTTTCCTTTCTAGCCTTGGAGTCCTGTAGTAGTTGCCCTTTTAAGATGATGCATACACCATGTAGAAGGTCATTTCCTGGAAAACTATCATGTAGTCTTGAAGCAATTTGTGTGTCTTTGTTTCTCCTTGAGTATTAATGCATTGGTCTGCAAAGTTTTGTTTAAACAAATGTACTGACTTTTGACATGTCTCTTCTGATTTTTATCTTCACAAATGCTTATATGGTTGTTTGTTTCTTGCAGTTCGTGAACTTGATGTTCAGGAGTGGAATGATTCTTTGATATCAACTATGTGCAATGGAGTGAGCTTCATAGATTTTTAAAGCTTTGTTAAATTACCCTCTGTAATTCGTACTTGTGCATTGTATCATGTAGCGTATTTGAAAAGTGAAATTCTGTAAAATAAATGTTCAACTTAATGAATTTTCCAAGAGGATATGATCTTATGCTGTGAAAAACTGTCATGGGTGGGTGGTTTTGGCTGGATGCTCATGTTGCTAGCTGATTCTGTACCTTGGTTCTAATTGAGCTGTGATCAGGCAGAGAGTCAAGTAACAAATAACACCCTTAGGGAGAAAGTTGGCAGGAGTCAGGTTTATCAGTTTGATACCACAAAGATTCCCTTTCATTTACCTGGAAAGGTTTGAAAATGATGTTTCCTGTACTGAGTATTGTGGCTCTTGGCTTGAAAGCAGTCCTTATAGTAGCTGATACATTAAAACTTGAAAGCTCTCTACCAATCTCATTCTGTTGTGGCTAACTATAGCTTCAGGTGCAAAAGGTTTAGCATTTTGAAGTTGTTTCATTTAGGCAGAGAGCACAGCCACCATATGTAGTACCTTATGGCTGGTTCTTTTGTCAGACAGTCTGTTCCTTCACTGGTGGTCGTATTGGAGTGCAATTTGAAACCTCTTTTGCAGGTCAGGTTCAGTCTCTCCAATCTTGTTCTTTTCTTGGCCAATTTGTCAACACTGTAGTCTTTTTCATTCCTTCATTGCTCAAATAGGGCTTGTGAAGGGAGTAATTCTGGCCTTTAGATTGCTTGGGTTTCTTGTTCAGATGTGGATCTTAAGAAAATTCTATGTATAAAATTTACATCTTGAGAACTTCTTTTGGAAGGTGATGCATTTGAATTTTTGTTACTTTACATAGTGTCTGTAAGATCTAGGGATGTTGACCCGGGAATTTAGGGATTTCATTTGAGTAGCTTTGCTCTTTGGTGCTGGTCTTCATCATTGTAGAGTCTGGGCTTCATCTCTGAAAAAGTGATAGAAATTCACCCTGTTGGTGCCTGATAATTAATGTTGATGTATCCCGATGCATGTGGCCTACACCTATTCTTAGGTGCAGATGAAATACATTTGAGAACTCATACTGTCTGATTCGTGCTATTCATGATAGAGTTGATGGTCCAAGACTGTGTGGATGCCATAAAATATAAGATTGCAATTATTTTTTGTTATGTTTGGGTCCTCTCCAAGAACTATAAATAAATGAGCATATAAATATTTGTATGTACGTCTTTTAAACTTTTTCCAGATTGCTTAAGCTAACCAAGTATCCGGTATTGTTCAATTATCCCTGTTCTTCCAAATTTTTTTGTTTCTAGAACACTTCAATTGTTCCTCATTGATAAAGAATGGGTAGTAAAAGATTGCAACTCATGAAACATTTCCCACTTTGACTTGAGCGGTTTCCCCAACACACGCTTAAGTCTAACATTCATCCATCATGGACTTACGTAAAAGTCAACTCAGAAACGTAACAAGCTTAACCATTCAGACTTAAGAAAACTGGAATCCCAACCAACCCAAAAGCCAACTCAGAATCCCTCCCCAAAAGGTAACGAAAGGCAAAGACAAGCCACACATGAAACCCAAGGCATAGTGGTCGCCAAACTGACCAATTGGCATAGCGGCAAGCCACACGTCGGTGACATGGACCCTTAGGTGCCGGCGATGCAAAAAGGTTGTAGTAAGGGTCCTTCCACTTGGACCAGTCCCGGAGGCGAAATTGAAATGGTAATCATCCCCAAGGATCAACTTTATTAAATCTGGAAGAGGTTACATTCATACATAGACTGACCGGTCTCGGGGCCACCAACACGTGCTGGGCAATGTGCCTGGCTCGTGCTGGTAGAGGGAGCTGAGACCTGGCGACTGGATTCCTGGCACTGGTTGAGCTGCCCAAGTTTATGTCTGCCGGACTTCCCCTATAGTTCTGGTGTGATTCGGCGCACCCCCTCTGTCCTGAAACATAGCTTTCTGGTAAAGCACGCTTTTTAGGACTTAGTTTTTATTTTGCTGATTAAGCCTGGCAAGCCTGGCAGAATCAGTCTGGCTCCCGGACCTGGGTCTCGGGAGCCGTTCCGGCGGCAGAATCAACTTGCTTCCTGACTAGGCCATGACTCGAGCTCCAGAGCTAGCTCATGGCTTGTGATTACTTGACTGGCTCACCACAGATCGGAGGCTCAGTGGCCAAACTAGACCTAGGACGCATGGCACGGGCTTAATTCACCGGCCTTAACAACTTTGAATTAAAAATACATTGGCAGTAGCACAGGAAAAGTGTAGATAAAGTTCACTTACGTAAAACCTGTGTAAAGCTGCAAGTGATTTATTGACAAACTTAAGAAAGATACCTGGAAGCTCCTTGAACTTCAGAATGGCCATGAGTGTTCATACAGGAGGCATGCCGCCAGGTAGTGCTTTGTGTGCCGATCTGGGAAAACGGCTATTGCGTTGATTCTTCTGCAGATAATCTGCCAGAACTTCAGGGGCTCCCTCCTTAAGTTTGTCTTCATACTCCCAAGAAGCCTCAATGAGTGGAGCCCGTAGCCACTTCACTAGATATTCACGTTGAACGCCAGTTCGCTTTCTATGTGTCAATATTTGTTCTGGTACAAGCTGCCTCTTCGTATCATCAAGTGTTGTTGGTGGGTGACGGAGTTCGTGTTGCCGATCAAATCGCTCATCTGGTTTGTACCGTTTGAGTAATGAGATATGAAACACATTGTGTATATCCAAGCTGGATGGTAGCGCCAATTGGTAAGCCACTGGGTTGATCTTCTTGGTGAGATAATATGGCCTCGCATAAGGTCGAACGAACTTACGAGATAAACCTTTTGGTAACGCAATGTTCCTTGTGTTCAGCCACACTTGATCACCTTCCTCAAATTCCAGTTCTCGTTGATGTGGGTTTACGTCAGCTGCCATACTTCTTTGGGACTGCTCTAAAAATGACTTCACCTCTGTCAGCTTTGTGTGCCACTCATTGATGAATTCCTCCACAGTGGGTACTGGAGTTTCTTGCACGCCTGTAAGAAAAGAGCTTGGAACAATCGGCTAAGGGTGCCCTTCCAGTAGATCTGTTCACTTGGTTGTTATGTGCAAACTCGAGAATATCCAAGTAGTTGACCCAATCAGATTGGTCCCAAGCGACATAATTTCGTAAATATTGTTCAATCTGTCGATTGACTCGTTGCGTTTGCCCATCTGTCTGAGGGTGATATGCAGTGTTGAAATTCAGTCCAGTTCCCACGAGGTGAAATAGACAAGTCCAAAACTTTCCGACGAACTTGGTGTCTCGGTCAGAAATAATCGTTCTAGGTAGGCCATGGTATTTGAAGACACATTTGAAAAATAACCTTGCCACTTCTTCAGCTGCCACTGAACTTTTAGTTTTATCAGTGAACGCCTTAAAGGGTTTTCCTGCCACATAATGTCTCCAATGCTACACTGCTTGAACTATTGCGACCATTTCTTTTTCATGAGTTGGCCATCGTCGCTCTACGTCACTCAATTTCTTTGAAAAATATGCAACAGGTTTTCCGTCTTGCATCAACACGGCCCCAATAGCAAAGTTCGACGCGTCTGTATGTATTTCGAAAGGTTTGCTAAAGTCCGGTAAGGCAAGGATGGGTTCTTGAGTGATCCGTCGTTTTAGTTCTTGGAACGCTGCTTCACATTCCGGTGTCCATGTCATCGTCAGATGAGTCTTGGTTTGCTCCAACAGTGGTGCCACAATTTTGCTAAATGCCTCAATGAATCTCCTGTAAAAGTTACATAAGCCCACAAAGGATTTGATGCCATGAACAGTTTTAGGAGCCAGCCAATCCAAGATAGTCTTGATCTTCTTAGGATCCATCCAAATTCGTCCGTAGCCTATAACATGTCCAAGGAAATTAACTTCCTCTACCACAAATTCAATTTTTCTCTTTTCGCGAACAAGCTGTTCTTCCTCAGTAGTTGGAGGACCGTCCTTAAATGTTTAATGTGATCTTTGAGGCTACGACTAAACACCAAGATGTCATCGATGTACACAATGACAAATTCATCTAAGCAGTCTTGAAAAATGTTGTTCATCAACGTGCAAAAAGTGACTGGTGCGTTTGTTAGACTGAACGACATCACCCTGAATTCGTGGCTCCCATACCGTGTTCGAAAAGCTGTTTTGTGCTCATCGCCTTTAGCTATTCGAATTTGGTGATATCCAGATCTGAGATCTATTCGGCTAAAATATCTGGCATGTTTGAGCTGGTCGAACAGGTCATCAATTCTAGGCATGGGATACTTGTTCTTGATGGTACCTTTGTTGAGCATGCGGTAATCCACACACATCCGAAGTGTCTTGTCGGCCTTTTCCACGAATAACACTGGGGCTCCAAAAGGCGAAGCACTGGGAAAATAGCAAAATATGAGCATTCTACACACAAGATTGCAAGATAACACCAAGATAGTGCACCAGTGAGTAGTAGAACCCAAAGAGAACCATGTATAATGATGAAATGAGAGAGAGAAGAGAGAAGATATGTCTCTCCACGAGTTACATCCTTTTATAGAGTGTCCAAACCCTATTTGGCCCATTTGCTTTCCCTCCAAAATATAAACCCTACTATTTTTGAGTCTAGATTCAATGTACCCAAAGTTCAAATTTGAATCTCTCTCAAACTCGACTACCAACATTCCCACACTTTCAAAAAGTGTTTATTGAATGTATTTTAAACTAATATAACTTCAAAAAGTTTATCTCTAAGTCTAAAATGAGTTTTGGCCTCTTATTGACAATTTACCAAAATATGACTTAACTAGACTAAACTAGTTGAAATCTCTCTCTCTCTCTCTCTCTCTCTCTCTCTCTCTCTCTCTCTCTCTCTCTCTCTCTCTCTCATTTTGCACAGAGCAAGCCATTTCTAACTAACCATTCAAATTGCGTAATTCAAACCATTTCTAACTAGCCATTCAAATTTCACATACCTAACCATTTGTAACCAACCATGATAAATTAGCCATGACACGAATAGATTGTAAAAAAATATATACATCTCATATGATGCCAATGTACATGATGATCTGTGAATAAATATCTACAAGTCCATGCTAAAAAAATCATTCCTCTGCGTGCCAGATGCATCTGCAGGGGTGTCAAATACAAAGTGTGGCTAGGATTTTGGAGGCATCTGGGACAAGTTTGGACCAACGCCTGCCAAGAGACGACTAGAAAAATCATCAGTGCGTCCCCTCTTGGCTGGCCTGCCTCTGGGTCTGCCGGAAGGAACCCTCTGTGGTACACTCCTACCTGGGGGTCTCCCTCTGCCACGAGGGGGTCTCTGGGAAGAACCGATTGCCTGTGATGCTCTGAGTCGTCTCTGCGCCATTTGTCTTTGGGCAACAGCCCCTGTCTCCCTCGCAAACTCTGACCAGCCATCATCTGAAAGGGTCCGTGTAGCGGGAGTACTGGGTGGGGCACGTGGACCATCCCCTGCAATGTCGACCGTCTCGTCTGAATCATATGTGGGCTCATTAGAGGAGAGCGAAAAAATAAGAAGCATCTTGAACGAGCCAAAAAATAAGTGGCATCTTACCTGTTGAATGTGAGGAAAAGGGCGGTGGTGCGGCGCTTGCGTGTGACGAAGTCCACAACCGCAAGTGCCCTTGTGAAAATCTCACTGACCCAAGGCAGGCGCTCGATGGAATGCAGGAGGAGGTCCAGTGAGTGTGCGGCACATGGAGTCCACACAATGGAGGGGTACTCTGCCATAAGAAGCTCCCCCATACTGCGGCAGTTGGATGCATTGTCCGTCACAACCTATCACGATCAGTTGATACGATTAATGCACAACTTGGAAACACATTGCAATCAATGGAAAACTATTGAAACATTTGTATCAACATTGCGCAGTAAATCATCAAGCAACCAACGAAATTATTTTTACCTGGACAACGCGCTGAGGCCCGACCTCCTCTATCGCCGCGCGGATGATGCCGTAAATGTACTCGGCCGTATGCACTCTCCCTGCCTCGGAGGCGTCGATGCTGTGGAGGAACATGGAACCGTAACAACTAGAAACAATGACGTTGATGAGTGGACGTTTACGACGATCAGTCCACCCATCAGCCATGATGGAGCAGCCGTATCTATCCCAAGCCTCCTGCAATGCGGCTAGTCTCTCTCTGACGGATGCAACCCGCTCCGCAAAGGGCCTCGAAGTGCGTCCGCTGTGGGTGGTGTGTAGCCGGGCCCGCAGACTGCAATTTTCGAGATAGCCTCTCGAAAGATGTGGGATGATGCCATGATAAAGGGGAGGTTCAGGTCATTGCCTCTCTGTGCTGCCCCTCTCTGAAAGATCTTGGCATGGACATCTGTCCGGTGCCTCGGGATGTGGATGGCTAGGAGGATGCGGATGGACGATGCGGATCTGGAGGTGGTGGCATAGGTGTAGGTGCGGAAGCAGAGGATGCGAATGGACCGTGCAGATCTGAAGGTGGTGGCTCAGGCGCAGGTGCAGCAGTGGAGGCTGTGGATCCATGGGGAGTACTGGCGGAGGGGGAGGGGGTGGCGGCGGCGGGTGCGGATGCGGTGGTGGGGGTGGGGGCAGTGACGGGGGCGGTGGCAGTGGGTGCACCAGTGGAAGCGGAGTCTGCGGCATCTGTGGATGGCTCGCCAGCCTCAGCACTTGGCTTAGCATATGTGTCGAGAATGCGAGCCCACTCCGCAAAGGGGATGACCCTACAAACGCCAATCCCGTAGCGTCCCCCTGTGGGTCGGATTTGAACAAATGTGCTCGAACCCAAGACGGGTTCCCTGTGAACTGCTTTCGACAAAAAGGGCAACGCCACTTTTTGTCGGGCAGCAACTCCACGTCATCCCAAATGGGACGAGCGGCCATCTCTCTCTCTCTCTCAAACACACACAAGCACGCAAATCGAATCTCTCTCTCTCTCTCTCTCTCTCTCTCTCTCTCTCTCTCTCTCCTCCTAAACCCAGGCACGCAGACCCTAAACCCTAAACTCACACACACATCATGTCTCGTACACACACACACACACGCACAAATCCTCTCTCTCTCTCTCCCTCTCACTCTGTCTCTTTCTCTCTCTCTTTCTCACACAAATCACCACACACACACACACATGCACACACAAATCAACTAACTCACACACACACACCCACACCCACAGCATAACCCACCCAAATGCACACCATAGCTCTCTCTCCCTCACACACCATAGCTCTCTCTCCCTCACTCACCATAGCTCTCTCTCCCGCCCTCTTTCTCTCCTCTCTCGCTGGCCCAAAACGCTACTGCGGACTGTCCACTGCCCGCTCGTTTCTGTCTGTTTTTAATTTTTTTTTTTAAAAAAACGCGTCTACGTCCGGGACGCTGGACGCGTCCAGAAAAAAGATTCCAAAAAAAAAATAGCGCGCATCCGACCCCACGTTCGTGGGTCGGACGCGTCGTCGGACGTGGCGTCCGCCCCGGACCCCCATGTATGGTATCATCACACGCTTCTGGTAGTCACATTTTGTATTTTGCCGTTCTATTTGATTTTATGCTTGATGTTGATACGATGATAGTCGTGACCATGTCTCAATTCGGAAAATTTAGCAGCTTCGCCAAAGCAGTGTTTCCTCGAAACGCGTTTCGAATGCTGAAAGACGTTCGAAACGGTACGTACAAAACGACCCGGTTTCGAAACGCCGTTTCAGTGTTCGAAACGACCAAAAAAAAGAAAAACCAATTTTTTTTTTCTGAAATTGCGCCATAAGCTTTGTAGTATGTATTGGCAATGGGCATGAACAGATTCTTGCAACCTAATAGCCTATCCATGATAGTATCAATAATTGACTGAGGAAAGTGACCATAATCACCATACACAGCTTCTCCTCTTGAAATTGCATTCTAATTTCTCTAGAGCATTCTCATGAAATTGGATGTATCTACTTGTTACTAGACTGTCTATGACATCTGTAAACCCCAAAAACCGCGCCATAAGCTTTGTAGTATGTACTGGCAATGGGCATGAATAGATTCTCGCAACCTAATAACCTATCCATGACAGTATCAATAATTGATTGAGGAAAGTGACCATAGTCACCATACACAGCTTCTCCTCTTGAAATTGCATTTTCTAGAGCATTCTCATGAAATTGGACGTATCTACTTGTTACTAGACTTTCTATGACATCTGTAAACCCCAAAAACCCTCAAAAACACATTTTAAAAAAAAAAAAACCCTAAAAAAAATTCCCGTTTCAAACCTGAACCAGACGTTTCATACGCGTTTCGAAACGCGTATGAAACGCACCCATGAAACATTGCGCCAAAGTTTGTTTTAGCAAAGAAATTTCAATGCCACTACTAGGGCTTGTTCAGGTCCCAGGATTATGTTATTATTGTAATGAACAATGGTGCATGAGATCAATGACGAAACCCTTAAAGGTTTAAGTCTAGCTTTGACTTATTTAGCAGTTTGCATAAGTTTTTATTTTAGCAAAGAAGGTTGAATGTCCCTTGCAGGATCCAGTAAAGAATGTTATTGCTTGTTAAGGATAACAGTCGGGAAATCTTTAGAGATCCTGGACTTATAGCATTTATTGAAGTCTTTCAAGCTCAGCTTCAACCATATGTCCTAGGAAATGCATTTTATCCAGGAAGAGTTCACTTTTTTGCATATTGATAAACAAGGAGTCCAGTAAGCCATACTCTTTTGTATCTTGATAAACAAGGAGTTCAGTAAGCCATACTCTTGGCTGTTTTGGTCCTTGTGTTTTTATTAAAGAATCTTATCTTCAAAACACTCAATGGATCCATGTTTTTATTAAAGAATCTAATCTCTTTAAAACACTCAATGGATCCATGCAATTTTTGCTTTTGTAATTTGATAATTATACATATGTTGAGACAAACTTTTGAAGACTGTCGTTGAAAGTGACTTTTTGGCATGGTATCTTTTCTACTGAAAATCATGGAGCTGCCACCATTTAGCAGTGTCCCTTTTATTCAAGAAAAGTCGGTACTTTTTTTAATTTTTATATATAATTGAGGGTTGAGTAATGTTGTTCATGTTGATGTTTGGAAACGATGACTTGAGGTGAATGTATAATTAGTTGCAGTGAATCGCGATTTGCTGGGTTTCGTGATTTGTGAATTGCGATTCACTGCAGCGAATCACGAACGTAATTTTTTTTTGGTGCGATTCGTAGAACCAAAAAAACAACAGCAATTTGCAGCGAATGGCTGTTTTTTATGACAGCGATTTGCGAATCGTAATTCCTGAATCGTGAGTGCATCTATGATGTATATTATAGTTTTTCAAACGAGCTTCAATTTGATGTGATTAATTGCTATTGTCAAGATAGAGCATTCACTGAACATGCCAGCTTGTATTGACCAAGTTTTTGGACTCGCTGATTTGAAGCTACTTATCACTTCTAATGCATTTCTGTATCAAAACCATCTTATGAAATTGACGTCCAATTGCAGAGTTTTATGTTCTATTGCAGGAAAAAGTCTCGAAAGCTTTTATTGTGTCTTAAGTAGAAAATCATCGGTGGAAAATTTTTCTGTGAATGATCACAGCATTCCATTCTTTCTGCCTTTACGTGAGATCGAGAAGCAACACATAAGCACAAGTGTAACAGTAAGTGCTTGCTCCAAGTACCCTGACATTGTGCATATAAAGTATGTCTTACAGTGTATGATTCTGTATTTGGACCTGCAATTTATTTGGTAAAAGGTTTCTTCTAGAAGCTGATCTCTTGCCAAGAAGTCTCTGTTCTGTAGAGCAATAAAGGGTGGTGGTAGGTCCATCTGTTAAGCTCTAATTAGTTTTGATGTTTCAGATATCTGCATTGCTAGATAGATTGTGAGTTTCAATTTCTGAAGGACTTTAGAAGCCTACTCTAATGTACTCTCTGCCTTGGATATTTTTTGTAGAAATTCATTGATCACATTGGTCAGGCATTGCAGGCTTATGTTTCACGTCGGGAACAGGTACAATGCTCATATCATAGTAGGATAGTGTTGGGTTATATCCTACATGTATATCTATATATGTTTCTACCATGTAGTCAGACATGCAGTTCTCATATGAGATCTTTGTCCAAGTTGCGGAGATTCAATCTTTCCAAGAAACTTTCTAGGCTGTGTTTCGAGCTCCTGCTGAGTATGAGCTGAGGTTGCTACAGCCAGTCAATTTCTCATAATAAATATCAATGCAAATTGCGTTTCATTGCATCTATATTAGGGACACACATTGTTTAATCCTTCACTAGTGTTGTTGTATCCCCCCGGATTGGGACATGTTGGAGGTGATTTTGGTTGAGTTCGACCAAGTTTCAAATTCATTCTAGTAATTTTCCAAAATCAGAACCTGTGCAACACTTTTGGAGCTACTTGTGGTTTGTACGTTCATGTAATGGTCATGATTTGGAACATGTACTTTGCATTGTTTTTCTTCATTCAGGCAGTTGACTACTCTATTGAGCTAGCCATATTCATGATGAATTGAGACAACTTTCAGCCATTTTGGCCACATTCTTGAGGGACATTTTCCCACATGTTTCTTGCGGGTTTCAATAGACAAGGCACATCATCATTGTACGCATTGTTGATGTCAAGCAAAACGTAGCCGTGTATGCTGATGTCAGCAATTTGCTTCACCTTCACTCCAGGTTTTCCACATCCACTTCTTGGCATGCACATGCTCCTCTCACTATAAAAGAGGGGGCACGGAGAGAGTTAAAACAACTGAAAATTAGAAGCTTTGTATGACGTTCTTGGAGACTAACAATGATGCAATATTTCTTGTTTTGTTGATCTTATGGATATCACATAGCATTCTCTCCTCTCCTTGGGCTTCTTTTGACCAACAAAGATTATGGGCCCATGCACCATCCTGCCTGCCGCCTTAGAGGAGAGAAAAACTGCATCACAGTATGTCCTCTAGCACTTGAGCCAGCCAAGAACTTCGATGACAGGCTCCTGCAAGCCATTACGTTGACTACAACTGGTATTACCGGTCACCCAAACTACTTGAGGAGTTGTCACGTTCACGTTGCTTCCTGTGCTCCTCTCCATAGCGTTCTTTCCCTACCTATGTTGCTATTGCTGCTTAGCACCTCCCTCTGAGGTTCTTTCTCTACCTATGTTGCTGCTCAACACCTCTCTCTGAGGTCCATGTGGATACCAGTATTGTTAATCTCCAAGAATGTAATACAAGACTACCTTATTGTCAATTTCCAAGAACGTAATACAAAACTTCCGATTTTCAGCTGTTTGTAAGAGCATAAACATGGATATGACATAGTGAACTGCTCAATAGCTTGTAGCATTCTCTCCTCTTTCCAACCAACAAAAGCCTGACATTTCATAGACAGTCTCTTGGACCTCAAGCCAATGCTATTTTTCTTAATGCATTTAGTAGCATATGGGCCCTTTGTGAGTATCAGGGACCCATACCATCATTCTAAGAAATTGTGAATTAAATCTTATGACTTCGGGGCCCTGAGGACCCACCAGTATGCATATGACCATGTGACTGGGCTCCAGGCGCTAACTGGTAGACCTGCTTGGGTGCCCTTTGTGAGTATTAGGGACCCGTACCATCATCCTAATAATTGCCAGTTAAACCTTATGACCTGGGGGCCCTTACAAAACATCATCATTATACATATGATTGGGCTCCAGATCAACTGCTTGGCAACGGTTGGCTATAGATGGCTGTTTGAATATAAATTTTGCACGATTCCCTAGGATAATGATGGCAGCAGTTTGCTAAATCAGGATCCACAAGAGACTAATGTTGATATCAAATGCTATTTGATAAGTGGTAGGGACTTTTACCAAAAGCTCTAATGAATAATAACAATGCAGACACAAGTACCAACATAAGGGGACGAATACTAGTAATTGTAAATGAGAACATGGGCCTTTAACTGGAAGAATCGTTCGTGTCAGTTTTGGAACAAGGGTCGTATTCTTAGGTTACTCCCTGAAAAAATAGGATTTGGTATATGGGTGAGGTCAAGATGGAGGAGCATTTTACTTTAGGTGTCAAATATATTATGAGATTGGAGGGAGGTACCATTGTCTCATTGGTGACTAGGCAGTTATGCCTTGCTCATTGACATCCTATGTTGATCAGAGATGTATAACATTGACGGTACGAGATATGTTTCATTTGAGGAGTGTTATATGCCACAAGATTGACCCCAACATGAACACTATACAACCCTATATTACTTTTTCTCCAAACATAAGCCTTGTGTTGACACATGGCACAAAGAGGATGAGGTGATTATAACTTTTAGACATCGGGACCAGAGATAGCGCTGTCAGATAGTGAGACCTACAACGTTGAGAGGTACACGACGAGCTTTACAAACTTACACATGCCTTCATGACCAATGCCACCCACATCATCCACCATCATAGCCTTCTTCTGGCGTTCATCTCGTGATATGGCATGATAGCTACCATTTAGATAGTGGTAATTTACTCTAGCTATTTGGTTCATGGGAACTCTTGGTATGAGCTCTCTTAATGCTCTTTTTTTAATTTTAATCTTTGTACATCTCATACTTGGTCTATTGTTAGATGCTACAGCTTTTGCATTGGAGATGCGAAGTTAGAGTGTACTGAAAATGTAACTCTTATGTACCTTTGGTTCCTCAAAAATAATAATAAAGCTTTCTTACTTTCTTCCTCTCACATGCACAGCATGAGGGAACTCTTAAGCTTGCATTGGGAAATGAGCGGAAAAGACAATACATATGAAGGATTTGACCTTTATATATATGGGCTGTCTATGCCGAAGTGGCTTAAGACTATTGGCTGATTTAAACTTGAGAAGTCTAAGGTAACCTCCTTTTTCTTTTCTTTTGCAGTAGCTTGACTGGTTTTGATTTGATACCTTTTGCAGATAAGTTTGTTCAAAGATTTGAAAGGTGACAAGATTGGAAATCTTTATCATAGCTTGCCATATAATCTCATCGAGTTTTCAATGGAAGAGGCTAATTGGTATGTGAGCTACTTTGTATGTTCTTGCTTTTGTTGAAATTACAGTTTTTTGATCTCTTCATTGGAGATCTTTATTGTAGTTGTGTGCATTGTTATGTAATTGCATTTGAGTTCCCTGATCTTTGCAATTTTAGTATGAAGCATTCAAATTACTAAATAACATTTTTAATAGCAAGTGGAGACGTTTGTTCTCTTTTTATTATTGCTTTTGAATGTGTATAAGCTATCTTATAAGCTTAAGTATAAAAAGTCCCATAGGACTTTCTTTTCCTTACGTTGTTACATTTTGAGTAATCGCTATGAGGACTCATAGGTGGTTGTAGTTCATAGCTTTGTATCAGAAGACTTACATAGAAGGTGTTGGCCAATAACTTTTGCTATCTTTGATTATTTTGTGGCATGATGAGACCCTATTTTTTTGGCTCTTTTTTGTGTAGTGGTCAAATTATCAGTTCATTTGTATATTTTGACTCCTTGCTACTAGGCATTTAAGGATATGCCACAATTTTGCTACTCTAAATAGCACATCGTAAATTTCTAGAAACTCTATTTTTGCTAGTTTATGGAGTTGTCACTTTCATACTTTTTGTGAACGGTTATAGAAACTTTTATATTCTTGGTCAACCTACAAAAGAGCAGTCCTGTTGCATTTGTATGCATTTAAGTTCAATTTGTAAGTTTTTAGCTTCTTCCATTCTGGGCACTTCCATCTTTGTACTTTTTTTGTGCTTTTCATGATCTTATTGGATATTTTTTTGCCTACAATAGGCTCTTCTACTTGACTTGATAGTCCTGATTTCTATATCTGGAAGTTGACTCATAGTGTGTTAAGTTTTTACTAGTTTATGAGTAGTTATCTTTTTTGTCCCTTTATCTCTCAATCTATGAAACTCTTTACCTATAGTAGGTTGCTTGTATTGCTCATTATAGCTCCTTATTTGTAGTCAATTTTCACCAATTTTCAAGTTTCTTTGTGTAGTTGTCTTTGTACTTCTTAAGAGACTCTCATGCATAGTTGCACTGGTGAACTGCGAATCGCGGTTTTTGTTAGGATTTTGAGAATCACTTTTTTTTTTGGATCTTAGTGGGCACTAGTATACAGCCGAAACAATGTGCCAAAAACCAGCTCAAAAGAAAAGAAAAGAAATTTGAACAGCGATTCTCTGCTGAGAATCAAGATTCGCGAATCGCGATGGCCTGATTCGTGGCAACCATGTAATCTCATGTTGTTCTTCCTACAGTGGATGCGCTTGTGATTCCTACTAGGGTTTTCCACAATGCATTTTTAGCTCGTGGTTTTGATGTCTAGAGGCTAGGGGGATTGAAACTTGAAACTCAATGGACTTTAGGGTTTACCACACTGCATCTTTTGCATATATAGGCCTACTTTTTGTTTCTCTTTACTTTAGTGTCTTGCTTGTTGTTGGTGGTTGTACTATCCGTGATTTCTTTCTCCTCTTCAATTTTCATTCTGTTCTTTCCTTCCAAAACCAATCTATCATTTGAAACTTGAGTATGTGATTTCGCAGACAGCTGAATACGATTCGACTTATTTCTTGTTGGTCATTTGCCATGATGACATGGCTGAAAGTACTGGCGAGTTAAGACCATCCTTAATTTGAGCAAGACCATCCCCTTTAAATCTCCTCTTTTTTATTTTTGCATATAATTGTTGACTTGTGTGTTGTGACATAGCTTATATGCTACATACAACTGTGACAGCAGTGTGCACTCTTAACGTCGTATAAAAATTCCCATGGATAGCTTCATGAAAATGCAAGCATTCTTTGGAATTTGGAGTCCATACTTCCAGGCTTTGATGGTCTCGTTCCGGAACGGAAAGCGTTCTGGAACGCGTTCCAGAACGCTTTCCGTTCCGGAACGAGACCATAAAAAAAAAATAAAAAAATACGTCTTTTTACAAAGGAAAAAAAAAAAAAGCATATTCCAGAACGCTTTCCGTTTCGGAACGAGACCATAAAAAAAAAATAAAAAAATACGTCTTTTTACAAAGGAAAAAAAAAAACCATAATATCTAAGGAAGCTTGAGGAGCATCTAAGCTCAAAGGAAAAAGAACAGTAAATCACTCAGCAAATAAAACGACAAATATCGATTGGACATAAAAAGCACAATTACCAAAAATATACGTAAAGAGCATATCATGGACGTGGTCCAGGAGTTTCCAGCCATGGTGAGCTTGCGGAAAGAAAGCAGGAAGCCTTGTGGAGGTTCACCTTTGATTGAATACACAGTGATAAGGTGCCAGTAGGTAGGGTACAGAGATCCGTAACTCAGAAGTTGTATGTCCGAGCTGCCCCGATCGTTTCAACGGAAACATCGGATTCAGAGACGGGGGAAGGGCTATTCAGATACATATATGCAAAATGGATGAGCATTAGCCTTCACTTCATATGATGAATATTCCTGATATGCACAATTGCCCCGGTTTTCAGCTATATAGTCAGTTTGACTGAGCTGCATTGTTGATTATTATAGACCGTTCTTCAGTATTCACTTCATCTTTTTCTTGATGAATTCAGGAGAGGGCGATTCTCAAGCAAGAATGTCCATCTCTTCACGAAAGCAATTGCTTTTTGAAGCAACAGGTAAAATTAAAAAATATGTCAGTCATCGATGAAATGCAAATGCAGAATGCACAGGCCAGCAGGGTCGTTTTACATTTTTTTTAAACTTTCAAAAAATCGTTCCGACCCAGTACATTCCGGAACGTTCGGATCGGTCGGAACGGAACGTTCCGACCCATATTGGTTGGAACGGGCTTCTAAGCTTCCAGGTAAGTGCTCTACCTTGTGATAAATGATCCTCCTTGGCCAATGCATGATGCAACTTTGTTCTCATAATCAAAGACAATGTCAATGGTTGCCCACTTTATCTTTTTGATAGTGCAACAGTGATCAAGTTCTGTGAGGACCATGCCAAAAGAATGTGATAATAGTACGGTATAATGTCCAAATGAATTTAGTCGACTAAGGTGCATTATAAATAATAGTTTAATTAAATCACTAGTCTGACAGGAATTGCAATCGAAGTTTACTATACCTCAAAAGTAAAAAGGACTAATTGAAGATTTTTCTTCTAATCTGGTTATCTAAACCTAAGCTTTTCATGCAAACACTTATGGATGGAATCAAAAGTTCCTATGAATCCTTTAATTCATAGTTGCACTAGAGGACCGTGAATCGTGGTTCGAATCGTGATTCGCGGTTTTTTAGGGTTTTGAGAATCATTTTTTTGGTGAGCAGTATGGGTATCAGCTTGAAGCTCTTGACAAGAGCAGTGGATTATGCAGGTTGCCAGTAGTTTCAGGTACAGTATGGTCCATTTCAGGGTAGATATATTGCTGAAACAATGTGCCAAAAACCAGCTCAAAAGAACGAAGTTTTTTTTGAACAACGATTCTGTGCTGCGAATCACGATTTGCGATTTGCGCCAACTATGCCTTAATTTTGGGTTCAGTTTGTTACCGAGAAAGTGAGAGATAAAAGTTCCTTTACGTATCAAGAATTTTTAGCAAGTGCTCAAGGTCATTAATAGCAGAGAAAATCATCCAGTGGAAAACATGTAATTGAAAGAAGGAAGCTCATATGTTTGTCTCACTTTTTTAATCTTCATTCGCGACAAGAAAATGCTGCTTTCCATGACTATTGGGGATGAAATACGTTTTGATCAAGGAGAATATAAGATTGAGAGTCATTTCTCAATGCCAGTTGCAAGACAGATATGAAAATGTGCTTTTGAATGATAGCAGCATGATGAATTTGCAACACCAGTGTGTAATCTGTGAAGTGTGCCCATTATTTTTATGGAAAAGTTGGATATAAAATGTTATTGAGAGTTGCAGGGGAGGCTATTAGATGTGATTTCTTGGGCATTCTCATGCCAAGAAAGTATGTGCTATGTTTTGTTTTCAGCCCCGGCCCTTTGAATGATCCACAAAACTGGGCCACCTAAGAAGATATTCTTGAAAGTTCAGGTTGTGAACATGTTTTGACCATAAAAATTATGACACCAGTTAAAAAAATGCAATTGACAGATTTGAATGAACAATAAGGTCAATGACTATCCTTCAATCACCGAGGAAACAATTCCTGGCTATCGTGGATCACCAGCAGAAAGCTTGGTCAAGATGTAATCATGGAAATAGTTTGCTAGGTTTTGGCTGGTCTAAACTAGTTAACTGTCCTAATGGTATTCTGAATTTGTTGTTTATACCCTTTTGCATGGCTTCAATAAATCAGCATGCTGGAAGTCAGTCTAGCTTATGACAATCTCGAGTCGGAGCTTCCTACACGAAGTCTTGTATCACTATGGCCACTTCAAGGAGATCAACACTCAAGAAGTGCAGGACGAAGAGGGAATAAAACATCCTTCCTCAAGCATAGTGCTTCCTGGACAGAACATGCTGAGGACCGAATGAAAAAGAAGCTATTGATGGACGGTACACCTCTATGATTTCATTATTTTGTATGTGCTTGCATTTTGAATTCAAATTTTGTGTTTAAGAACATTTTGTAATTCCATTTAGACATGCTTGTTTGTGAAGCAATGAATCACCATGCATCTTAGGTTGGTAATCTTAATTTATATTGTAGTTTCCTTTAAAAGACATATGAATCAAAACATTCCACTATTCTTGGTTATAGACATGTTCTGGTTCCTGTGTGTTGAAAGACCAAACATCTTTTCTATTGAATACTTCAGCTTCTAATTATTCAAAACCATAATCCATTTCCATAACTAGAACGCCTATGTTTACAGATATAAACTATGTGAAATATTGTGTTTTCACTCGGATATCCTAGGATATGTAGTCCAAAATCTCAGTGCAGTTTCAATAATGGATTATAGTCCGCAGAAACTTGAAACTCAGAAAATGCATTTTGCTTTAAATCATCTGCTGATACCTGCAAACTGGTCCTACTCATCAGTACTTTCGATTCTGCTAACACTTGCACATATGCCTACTACATCAATATTTGCTTTTAATGTGTGGTCAAGAGAGTTCTTAAAATCTTAGGACATTCAAAGGATTGTTTGGGCCCTTGTGAGGCTGTATGTTTTGGGAGTTGGGTCAAGAGTTTCCTTTTGAACAATAATGCTTTTCAGGTTATTCGTTTCCTTCTTGAGGAATAACGCTTTTCTAGTCATTCTTAGTACAATTTCCTCTTGTAGGATTGTAAGATTTGCATCAGTCCCGCCATTCTTCATCGAATGTGATCTTGCAGTGAACTGGATATAGGTTAACACAAATGTTTTTCTAACAATGTGAATATATAGAAAATAAGGCGGCTCTATTTAAAAATTGTTGGAATTAGGGAGACAATTCCATATAAATATAGTGTTTTCATTTCAGTTTATTTTTCTCTCTTTGATGTTTTTTCCTTGCTTCACAGAGGTTCTCGCACAAGCATTTCCTCAATACATATGTGTGTGTGCTTGTAGTATATGTACATAGAAGCTGTTGCTCCGATTCTGAGAATTCAGTTATTTCACAGTGTAGTGAGACTCAGCTTTCTTAGATAGTCTAGCCTATTCATTGACCTTGTACCTGATTTTCAGCTTATGAAGAAGTTGTTACAGAGCTGCATATTATCATTCAATCCCCTTCTGGGCTATCGATTATTTCTGATCCCACTGAAGCTGTGTAGGCGACCGGCTTCGATCTTGCTCATGACTTGAAAAGCCATCTGGACGAGCCAAGAAAGGCCCTTCTTATGCAGGTTTTGGATTTTGGCCAATATCCTGAAGGTCTTGAATGCACCATGCCTTTCCTATTGTTGAAGGTGAACCATTCACATTTTCTAACGATTTGCTGCATGTTTCAGGTGACAAACTGCTTGTCCCACTGGTATTTCATGCTTCAAATGACCGATTTGTGGTGCATTGGGTGGATTGAAATCTTGTAGAGCATTTGCTGTCCATGACTTCTCTGGAGCCATTAATTATGAGGCCAGCTAAACAGCTGCTCGTGGGAAATTTAAAAAAAAAATTCTGCTGTATAGGAAGTTTTGCATCAAAGGAGGATTGGCAGTGGAAAATATATCCAGGAATTTTGCAGGTAGACATCATCTGGAATTCTGATCTAGATTACTGATAAATTTGTAAGCATCACAGTAGTTTGTATAGCAGGAAGTCAAGTTTTAAAAGTCTCTTCTTCAGTGCTTCTATAAGGACGAAAATAATAGCTTTGGACAGATAAAGCTCAACTGTTGAGCACTTGTCGAAAACATTTTTTTACTTCAGAAGATTGTATATTTCTCAAGCAAATGGTGCGACAAAGATTTTGTATGGATGTAAGGCTATCTTCTTAATATGATAAGTAGTAGCCATTATTGTTGTCATTGATTGCTAATTTGGATGACATGTTCAATTTGACTGCATAAAAAACAACCTTATTTATGTTGTGATTAGTCCTAGTTGGAGAACGTTGGATGTGATGATGAGATTCGAGAAAGATCTCAAAGCAAAACCCTTGAAAGTTGGGTGACCCGTAGGTGTTGACTACCTATTCATATGCCACATGGGCTAAGCGTGTCCCATTAGCAAATCCGAAAATGGAACCAACGTGTTTATGCTAGTGTCAAGAAAATGATGATACTGTAATTGCTCAGAAATAGCAAGTTTTCAAACAAAATCCTCGAGTTGTTTCTTCAAAATTATTATCTTACGTGCTAGGCTTGCAAGGAGTTGCACATTTGTTAAACATTGATGATTCTCATCAAACTCATCACTACTAGAATACGATTGCAAACATGATCCACAAACCACTCTCAACATTTTTTGTAGGAAAATGCATGTAGTGGGTAAGTTTTAAACCAGTTCCATTGTGTTTCTCAGGTGATGTGTTGGGCCTTAAAACCTGGATCCATGTTGTAGAAGCCACAACAAATGTATTAGCATTAAGTCATGTGAAAATTCAAATGAACGTGTCAGATGATTGGGCTAAAGTCATTATGCTGTGCAATATCATCATTGGTACTACCCTATTTTCATTTATGCAATCAAGAAGTATTTAAATGGTTTATTTACAAGGGCCAGAAGCTGAAAATATCATGAAATACCAAATTACATCGAGAGTCCAACCTTTGAGCTTGCTAATTGGAAGTAAATCTGTAACTCTATGAATCGACCTAGGTCTAAAGAAATCCTTAACAAACACATGAATCATTATCTCATTGCATGCAAGTGTGTGAAAAATTCAAAAAGGTATCTAATTGACCTTAGGGGTTTGTTAAAGCTTTTTAGTCAAGCATCTTGGTGTATGTAGTTGATAGGGCCATTTTGGGCTTTAGAAGTAAAATAGTCAAGTACACATGTTTTTCCATCATTAGGCCAAAAGTCAATTATGATGTAGCTCGAGCTAGTTACGAGTGTCAAGTTTAGATTTGATGAGTGACCCAAGTCAAAGTGTTGGCATGAGGTCAAGGGTCCAATCATAAGTGAGATTTTCATCACAAGGGTCAAATCAAATTGAAGGGGTGTTGTGTCACTCTTCTAATAGGATTAAAGAGGTGCTAGAAAAGGGGTCCAATAGGAATTGAGCATGGACTACCTCGAGATACTATTTGTAGATTGATTCACTTCACTATTGTATTGAGTTTTCGAGAGTAATATGAGATTTGGCAATTTGTGACTATTCCACTTTCTCTCTCTACTCGAGGCTCCATAGTGAGATTCTCTCTCTACCCGAGAGCAAGCAATTTTCATACTTACTTTTTTTCAAGTATCATGTGTGAATGTATTGCTTGTGTTTGTATGCTGTAGATTTGTGATTCTGCCTTAGTTTTTGACATAGATCTTGATTATTAATCTATAGTTGATCTAAAGTGCAAACACAAAGCTTAGGAGATAGGTGCTTGCAACTCGGCCAAGGAAGCTTGGGATTCACTCAAAGCTATCTATGCAATTATACATCGAGAGTCAAAGACATCCATAGAGAGCTTGCTTGTATTGGAGATTCCATCAAACAAAGTGAGCTAGTCCAAGTCGTTCTCAATGGCTTGAAAGATGATTATGACAATTTTGTCCAATCCTATGCTATCAAGGAAGAGCTACCTATCTTGGAGGCATTACAAGGTGTTCTTATTGCCAAAGAATCAAGGCATAAGAACAAGCTTATGAGGATGGACAAATTATCCCTCAACAATCATATTGGTGATGACAAAGCTCTATCTGTCAAAGACAAGCACATAGGGTGGAGCAAAAAGCAACACCAAGTAAAAGTCAAAGACCAAGATGGAGAGGAGGACACCTCTCATGCTTCTATTTCAAAGATGAAGAAAAAGAATATTAAGTGCTTCTTTTGTGGCAAGAAAGGCCACTATGCTACTAATTGTTTCAAGAAGAAAAACCAATTCAAGCAAGCCAACATCTCTAATGAGAAAGAAGATGATGCAAATGCAAGTGAAGGAGAAGGCTCTCTAATGGTATCTAGCTTATCCTCTTCCCCCTTCAAGAAGGATGGCTCTTGGTAATATTGATAGCGGAGCATCATCTCATATGTGGACTCTTATTCATTTATCATGCCTTATGAAGGAGTCAAGAAGTCTATATACACTGCAAATGATCAAAAGTGCAAAATTGAAGGAATAGGGACTACTTCCTTGAAGCTTGCATCTTCTAACGTTCTATCTTTTCACAAGTTTTTTTTTGTTCCTAAGCTTACAAAGAACCTTATAAGTCTTGGCCAACTTCTTGATAGTGGCCTTGATGTGAAATTCCATATTGATACTTGTGTGATCAAGAAGGATGACGAGATCCTTGCACATTGATCTAGATTTGGCATATACAAATTAGATTAAAGAGAAAGTGCAAATTCTTGTCATGTTCCTTATGTGACCAAGCTTTCCAAGGAGGAGTTATGGCAAGGAAATTGGAACATACCAATTACAAATTCATGCTTTCTATAATCAAAGAAGCCAAGGTTATTGGCTTGCCAAAGCCACTATTCAAGGAGATCAAGCCATGTGAGGCTTGTGCTATTGCCAAATCAAACAAGAAGCCATATATAAGATCTTCCATCAAGAGTACACTTCCTTTGGAGTTGATCCACTCGGATGGACATTTCTCATCAAGCACAAGCAAGGGGGGAGCCACTTGTTTTGTGACTTTTATTGATGATCACATGAGCTTTGTGCATATTCCCTTGGAAACAAGGAAGAAGATGATCCAAGCTCATGGAAAGGGATCATGGTTGGATACTCATCCACCAAGAAGGCCTATAGAGTCTTCATACTCTCTACTTCGAAGGTGATTGAGAGTAGACATATTAGTTCCTAGAAGCATTTGATCAAAGCGTATCTTCCATAATACATTTGGTTGATGAGGTCGAGATTTGAGAAGGAGTCTCCTTGGGTTTTCTCACCAAGGAGATTTGATGAGTGACCCAAGTCAAAGTGTTGGCATGAGGTCAAGGGTCCAATCGTAAGTGAGATTTTCATTGGAAGGGTCCAATCAAATTGAAGGGATGTCATGTCACTCGTCCAATAGGATGCTAGAAAAGGGGTCCAATAGGAATTGAGCATGGACTATCTCGAGATACTACTAGATCTTGATTATCAATCTATAGTTGATCTAAAGTGCAAACACAAAACTTAGGAGATTATTATCACACATTAGGGCATTCCCACAAGTGTGAATTTTCACAAAGTGTTGGTTAAAGGTGCATAAGATGCAATAAGGCACATCACACTATATATGAAGTTGACAATGTTAATGATGACACTCATCCCCATTACTTGGATTGCTTCTTGAAAATAATGTTGATACTTGGGAGTGAACATTTCAAGCCATGAAAAATGGATCATGGTATGGCTCGTACCTGGACTAAAGAAACTTTGGGATACCGAGCTAACCAACTAAGCCAAACCCGTTGGATCAAACTATGAAAATGATGAATGGGTACTTCTACTGACAAAAATTGATCTAAGAAAATCCTAAAATGCTACAAAAGCAATAAAGGCTAAAAATCATGGTTTGGTGGTACAACAAAAGAATCCATTTTTTATTGTACCTTTTTGGTCGTACATTTCACTTTTTGGGGATTTGGGAGGGAGCTTGATAGATGTTACCCACGAGTTAATGCAATGAAGGGCCTAGTAATGATGGGCCTATCCTCTTGGATTATTGGGGGGTTAAGTGGTGGGCCTACTAGTCTCTGTCCTCCAATAAAAAACATAAATGCATTTCTACTCAATAAAGGTAGTGTCCTTGATGTTGGGGTGCTCTCAAATAAATTAGGTGCGGAATAAGAAACAGAGTTCCAACATAGAGAACTTTACATGGTCTTTACCAAAACTACAACATCAACATTGACTTAGATCGAATGGAGGAATGTCTTGGTAGGTGTTAGAGACAACCATGAAGGAGCGAACAATCAGGTGTCTAAGACAGCCATGCTTCCTTTGAGATTAGACATTCCGAATTGAGTGAGTGTCAATTGAGAAAAAAGATTATGAGAAAGTATTCGTAGTGCAATACACATTAGGAAATAGAGAATCTAAATTAAGCAGTTGTGAATACAATGATCAGATCACAATCATGTGCCCAAGAATGGTTCATAGTAATGGCATGCTGTGTGCCATGATCTTACTTAGCTAGCTACAGATTAAATAACTATCTCTATTTCTTGAATAGCTTTCATCTTTCTAAGATCTCTGATCCTATGGAATCAGATAATTAAGACACAATGGAGTAGGAACTCTGATTCACTCTTCTCCACTTGCATGTGTGTTCATCACTGGTTATTGTATCATCATCACTTGTGTGAGTTGCCATTATGTATATATACACGGAACAATTACAATAATTGTGTGGGCAATGAGCGTGAAACAGTGCAGTAACCAAAATTATACTAAAGTAAACTGTGACGTGGTCTGCAACGGATAGGATAGTGTGGATGACGTGGACCTCAAACTCACTTTGAGTTCGAAGGAGGTCGAAGAAGATCTTGTGGTCCTCGAACTCAAAGAGTTCATCGTCGATCCTGTTTTTGCTCCAGTTGTTTGATTGCACAGACGTTCAACTAGAGAGTAAGATTGCAAGTTGTCGGAGAGAGAGAGAGAGAGAGAGAGAGAGAGAGAGAGAGAGAGAGAGAGAGAGAGAGAGAGAGAGAGAGAGAGAGAGAGAGAGAGAGAGAGAGAGAGAGAGAGAGAGAGAGAGAGAGAGAGAGAGAGAGAGAGAGAGAGAGAGAGAGAGAGAGAGAGAGAGAGAGAGAGAGAGAGAGAGAGAGAGAGAGAGAGAGAGAGAGAGAGAGAGAGAGAGATACAAGATTGCACTTAGTTCCTCTTGACAAAGCAAGACTGAAACCTTTTGAAGTCGTTATTATAATCCAACAAGGTAAAGTATAGCTGAAAAGTAAAATACAGTACTGAAAAAGCACCATAAAGCATAACCACTCTCAAGACGTCCAACTGATACCTGTCACTATCCCACAAAACAAAACCACTCAAGTTAGTTTAGTGAGGAAGATAGGTGTCATGGCTGAACGATAATTGTTATTCATGTCCAAAAGAAGTTATACTACTTAACAACTTTGAATAGCATTTTGAAACATAGTCCAGTATTCCCAAACAAACGATGTTCTAGTGATAGGCCAAGCCGTTATATTACCGTATTAGGGGGAGTGCCATACTGATTAGCTTACAGGCAATTGGTCCATATCAGTTTAAGCATAAAAGAGTATGAAAAGTTTTAACCGTTAAAGTTTTACTTAGCCAAAAGACCTGGTGTGGACACGTGTGCTGGTATCAGTGCAAATTCATGTTATATATACTAACCCAAGTGATCCTTATAGGGCGAGGTGTGTCACGCACTGTTGTCCATACTCCTGACCATATCCATGCTTTCAGTTGTATCTCACCAAAGGTCTAAAGTGATACTTAACAGAGTGGGATAAAGTAATACCATGATTGATTGTATGATTGTTTCTGAGCAAATCCATGCTATACAGAACTTATTATATCAACCATGGTATAGGGACCTTACTATGAATAGGATGGCTTATTATTAGCAAGGGGTCTCCAATGTTTTTACAAGGTATTAGAGCAGATCTGTGCCATTCTAACCCTTAAGTACCATCGAGTTATGAAACTAGTGAGGAAGAAGACATTTTGACAAAAGTCCCAAGGTATGCAGACACACCCACAAGCAAACCAACAACAACATCACAGAAGCAAGAGTTGGTAGAGTCCATCAACCCAGTGATAGCTGAGAAAGTCAAGAAACTAGCAGCCGAGGGATTGCGGCAGGTTCTATCAGGGCTCTTAGCGCAATCATTGCAAAAAAAACTTTGTGATGCATTACAAAAGGGACCAGTGTCAAAAGAGCAAATTGAAGGCAATTCAACACAAGCTCCAAGGGAAAGTGCAATCACGCAACTTTCAACGGGAAAGTGCAATGAGACTAAAGTTGATGATTGCCTCTCAACGGGCAAGATTCAAACAAAGTCTCATTGTTCCAAAAACAACAGACCACTCAACCAATGCCAAATCCGGTTATATCCCTTCTCAAAAGGCCAAATCCAAGGAATCCAAGCCCAAAAAAATGTATAGCAAGAACCAGCACCTATAATGACAACACCTTGTCCTCCATTTGTGAGATTGACTGTTGAGGAAAATCTTCAGGTTACAGCCTACTTTGAATAACTGGACAGACAAGAGAGTCAAGCAAGCATGTCGTATCCACATTATGAATTGGGGGAGTCTAGGATAGTGGGACCAGTTGCGTCGACCTATGAGAATCAACAGTAAGAGTTATCTTGGGACACTATGATGGAATGTCTCGATTACCCAATTGTCAATGAACAAGGTTATTTGGAATGGCCACCAGACCCTTATGGGTATTATTGAAAATCTGACAAGTCTAGGTTCTTGCTGATCACCAATTAATAAAGCCTCAGGTTTTACGTCCATATCCACGCTTTTCTTGAAACATCCATATCCCAACAATTAAAGGGCCAACAACAACGCTCCTCCACAACAAATGTAGACAAGTGCCGAGAGACCCGCACTACTTTGGGCCGAGGACCCTATTGTGGGTATTTGCTGTACAATAATAAAGTAGTGGGTCCCACCACTAAGACTACTATTGGACAAGCCTTACCAAGTGGACCCCGCCACAATACAGTAGAGCAATAAGTGTGAGGCACTGGCTTCTTGCGTATATAAGCCCAATCCAATGAGGACAAGTAATTAAATAGTTTAAGTTGTTTTCTAGTGACTTGGGCCTTAGGTGAAAATAAATTAAAATAAGTTAAAGGCCCAAAGTCTAAGTTACAAGGTGAGGTCAAAGTCAAATGGTCGTAGGTGGGGTGTGTTTCTTAGTACACCATTAGATCTTTTGTGTTTCTTTGGAAGGCTAGGATTGCAATCCATGCCACTTCAAGTAGCCAATATGATGAATGGGACAAGGGCCTCCCCAAGAATAAAAGAGCACCATTTGTACTCATTTGACATTCTCAATCCAAGGAGAAAACTTTGTTGTTTTCTCCATCTCTCTCTCTCTCTCTCTCTCTCTCTCTCTCTCTCTCTCTCTCTCTCTCTCTCTCTCTCTCTCTCTCTCTCTCTCTCTCTCTCTCTCTCTCTCTCTCTCTACGTTGGGACCGAATAGGTTTGGGTAGGTGTGATGGGGCAAGGGAGATAGAAGAACGTGAGCAAAGAAGAGAGCAGGAATATTGTGAAATAGCTCTCCCGTTCTAATCGGATGCTAGGTGCAAAAACAGTCTAATAGACAGCTTATGCTAAATGTAATCATAGCTTCAAGTGTTCTAATTGCCCAGCAGGATCTTAAAAATTAATTCATACTCTAAAATAAGAGTACAGTCCACCGAAGAGATTAGAGATGGTTTGTGTGTGGTGCTACTGAAATCAGATTCAATGTGACTTTTGATCCATCTTATTACTTGCAAAGTCTGAATCTGAGTAGCCAACAATGGATAAATTTTCACTTTTATAAAGTAGACCATAATCACAAGATGAAGATATATATCTTAGAATCCTCTTGGCCATCTTCCAATGACGGATCTTGGGATCTTGCATAAATTGGCTCAACTTGTGCACACAAAAGCTCAAGTCGGGCCTTGTGATGGTAAGACAAATTAAGGAGCCTATAAGACTCCTAAAAAGTGTGATGTCCCCAAGGATCTTTCATCACCTTTATTAGGATCTTTCACAATTTGCTCCATTGGAGTATCTATGCTCTTAGAATTTTCCATATGGAATTTTTTCAACATAGAAAGAGCATATGTAGATTGACATATAAAAACATAATCTTTATAAAATTCAATCTCTAGGCCTAGTATGTAGTGGATCTCTCCTAGATCTTGCATTTTAAATTCACTTCCAAGTGCTAGCTTAGTTTCTTCAACTAGCTTGATACAACTTGCACAAAGAATAATGTCATCAACATAGATTAGAAGAATGACAATATTACTACCAACAAACTTTAGATACATGAAATAATCATAGCCACTAAGGACAAATCCTAGTGAGATAAGAAAAGAGTTGAGTCTTAAATACCATGATCTTGGTGCTTGCTTTAGTCCAAGCAGGCACACTTTGGACTCATCCTTGATGAATCCTTGATGTTGTTCCATAAAAATATCCTCCTAAAGATAAATATTTAAAAAAGCATTGGATACATCTAATTGGGACACCTTCCATTTGAAAAAACAAGCAAGAGAGATAAGAATCTAGTATTGTCACCATCTTTGCAACGGGTGCAAAGGTCTCCTCATAGTCAAGGCCATGGATTTGAGCAAATCCTTTAGCACATAATCTTGCCTTGAATTTGTTGATGGTGCCATCATGATTGTATTTGATTCGAAATACGTACTTGCATCCAATCACATGCTTATTGGATGATGGATCCACAAGCTCCCAAGTATTGTGGGTGATCAATGCATCATACTCTTGCTTCATGGCATCATACCACTCCTTGGTATTGAGTGCCTCTTGAACATTCTTTGGCTCTTCATGGGAAACAAAGAAGGCATAATTAGTGGAATCAAGATTCACTTGCTTGCCTTTATCAACATATGAGAGCCTCTTGGGCTCAGATCTATCTCTCATAGATCTTCTTGGTGAAAAATTTCGAGGAGACTCCTCTTCAATTCTCGACCCCATCACTCACAATTGTCTTCAATAGCAATAGTTGGTGATGCATTTAGAGATGACTTGATCTCGGCCCCTTCAAATGATGAATGTTGATCTTCTTGGAAAATAACATCTCTACTTTCAATCACTTGAGGAGTAGAGAGCACAAAGACTCTATAAGCCTTTTTGGTGGACGAGTATCCAACCATGATCCCTTTGCATGAAGTAGGATCATCTTCTTCCTTGTTTACAAGGGAATATGGGCAAAACATATGCATCCAAAAACTCTAAGGTTATCAACCTTAGGCTTCTTAAAAAATAAGATCTTAGTATGGTGACTTTCCTCCAAGAGCTATATGTGGGAGTCTATTGCAAAGATAATTTGCACAGCTTATGGCTTGTCCCCAAAAGTCTTTTGGCAAAGATGTCTCAATCCTCATGGCTTTTGCACATTCACATAAGGACTTATTCTTTCTCTCAGCCACTCCATTTTGAGATGGAGAGTAGGCACAAGAGAACTCCCTTTTAATGCCTTCAAGCTCACAATAGTCATGTAATTTATTGGAGATATACTTTCCACCTCCATCACATCTAAAAGCTTTAATCTTCAATGATAATTGATTCTCAACATAAGCTTTGAAAATAAGGAAATGATCAAACACCATAGATTTAGAAGCAAGAAGATATATCCAAGTGAATCTTGTGAAATCATCAATAAAAGTTACAAAACAAGTGGCTCCTCCCTTGCTCATAGATGATGAGAAATGAACATTCGAGTGGATCAAATCCAAAGGATTCTTACTCTTGATAGAAGATCTTGTAGATGGCTTCTTGTGAGATTTAGCAATAGCACAAGCCTCAAATGGCTTGATCTCCTTGGAAAATGACTTTGGCAAGCCAATAGCTTTGGCTTCTTTGATCGTAGAGAGCATGGATTTGTAGTTGGGATGTCCCAACCTCCTATGCCATAACTCCTCCATAGATAGCTTGGTCACAAAAGCAACATAACAAGAATTTACACTTTCTCTTGGATCTAGTTTATAGATGCCTCCAAATCTAGATCCTATTACAAGTATCTCATCATTCTTTTTGATAGTACAAGTATCAACATTGAATTTCACATCAAGGCCATTATCAAGCAATTGGCCAACACTAATAAGATTCTTTGTAAGCTTAGGTCCAAAAAGAACTTTATTGAGAGAAAGAACTTTAGAAGATGCAAGCTTTAAGGGAATGTTCCCTAGTCCTTCAATTGGACATTCATAGTCATTTGCAGTATATATTGATTTCTTGGCTCTATCATAAGGTGCAATAGAAGAGAAAGAGTCTTTGGAGCTACACATACGTGAAGAAGCTCCACTATCAATATACCATAATCCATCCTTCTTGAAAGAAAAGGATGAGAAGATAGAGACCATAAGAGATCCCTCTCCATCACTTGCAATAGTGTCTTCCTTCTCATTGGAGATGTTGGCTTGCTTGAGTTGATTCTTCTTCTTGAAGAAATTGGTGGCATAATGGCCTTTCTTGCCACAATAAAAGCACTTGATGTTCTTCTTCTTGAGCTTAGATATAGAAGCACTAGAGGAATCATCTTCCTTCATCTTTGTCTTTGGATTTGGCTTTGTCCTTGCTTGAGGATTGTTGATATTGGCTCTTGATCCTCCCTTTGTGCTTGTCCTTGACAAATAAAACTTTCATAGATGATTATTCTAGATGGTCTAAAGTCATGTTCATTAAGCACAAATCTGAAGCCTTTGAATGCTTCAAGAGATTCAAGGCCATGGTTGAGACACAAATGTCTAGGAAAGTGAAGGCACTCCGAACTGATGGTGGTGACGAATACATCTCTAACGAGATGTTTGACTGCATGGATGAACATGGTATTAGAAGACAATTCACCACTTCCTATTCACCTCAACAGAATGGGATTGCAGAAAGGAAGAATTGAACTCTTCTCAACTCAGCCAGATCCATGCTACATCAAGCACACCTACCTGTGAAGTTCTAGGCAGAAGCTACTGCCACAACCTGTTACATACAGAACAGATCCAACACCAAAGCTGTCAACAACAAGACTCCTCATGAAGTTTGGCATGGGCACAAGCTTAGTGTCAGCCATTTAAAAATCTTTGGTTGTATATGTTTTGTTCACATTCCTGAACAGCTTAGGAAGAAGCTGGATCATGGGACAAATAAATGTATTTTCATTGGCTATCCTGATGAACATAAAGCTTACAAAGTTTATGATCCATCCACCAATGTAGTATTTGTCTCTAGCCTATGAAGTAAATGATTGGGAAGATTCGATGTACTTGTTATAAATGCAATTTAGCTGATAAAGTAGTGAATCTTGTTTCGGACATGGATAACAACTGATGCTTAGCTATGACACCTATCTTCCTCATGCGACTAACTTATGCAATTTTGTTGTGTGGGATGGTGGCAGGTAATAGTTGGGTGTCGTAAAACTTGCTTCGCTTTATGGTAATCTGTACTGTTAAACTTTATACATCCTTGTTTCTACCTATTATGCTATAAATTGAAGGGTTCAAAGGGTTTGGTCTTGACTTGTCAAGAGGGACTATGTGGAATCTTGTTATACTCTCTCTCTCTCTCTCTCTCTCTCTCTCTCTCTCTCTCTCTCTCTCTCTCTCTCTCTCTCTCTCTCTCTCTCTCTCTCTCTCTCTCTCTCTCTCTCTCCCTCCCTCTCTCTCTCTCTCTCTAACGATACTCAGTAATATTCTATCTTGCCTCGTCACTTGATTGGTGGCTTTTGAAAGTCTTTCTTAATAAAGCCATATGGTTTTGGCACCAAGAATTTGGTGGGTTTTAAATTAAAAAAAAAAAAAGCATTAATGGACTTCACTTTCCCTTCATGTGTATGTTGTCAAAAGACTATAAAACAGGGAGGCTTTGATGCCTTCTTCACAAGTCTTCCTTCTCCTCTTCATCCTCCTCATGCTTGGTAGCACCTATCTACGATCCGGCTTTCTACAAGATCATACAAAACAATAAGCTCTCTTACTTTTTTCAAATTGTAAATGTTGCCATTTTGATAATATGAGGAAGAAATACTTGTGTATAGTAGTAGTTCAGGCAAAAATATGAGGGAAAGTGGGTCATGTTTTGACTACAGATTGCAGCTTAATCAATAGTAAGGTCCTAAAATGCTCCTTGGAAAAAGGCCTTAATCGTATAGTGTTGCAGCATATTAATATCCAGAGTAGTGCTACTGAATTACGTGATGGATGGCTGAAACTCATGAGACTTTTACCTATGTATTCGAGTGCAGATATTGATAAGCATGCTGAGTTTTGTAAAAAAAGTGTCCTAGAACTTCTCAAGAACAAAAAATGGATTCAAGGGAATACCATCCCATTACATAAGAAAGAGAATGCCAATGATGAACAAAAATGGATCACCAAGCTTATATGCATATACCTCATATGTAACTTGCTTTAGAAAGACTTGATAGCCCAGATTTTATTCCGTTCCCTGATCTTACAAATAACCTCGTCTCAAGCTCCTTGGATTACATTAGCACCTCTATGTGTGAATTACTACTGAATGACTTCATCTACTCTAAAGAATTACCTTACTTACTTGGCACCTATAAGGCGCAGTTTTGTCAACGTGAAAAGTCGATTATGAACTTGATAAGCATTATCACCACACAAGTTTCTGGAAAAAGCTAAAGTGACGCATAAGGATGGAATCTAAAATTCCTTTGACATAATAGCCTCTTGGCCATATACCAGCTCAAAAAGTATGCGTTGTATGATAGGCCCATATAGCAGAGAATGACTTTGTTTCCTAGTCTAATTGACTGGTTTCTACTATCTTGGTTAAGATTTTACAAATCACTTTATTTGTAGACTCAGCTAGTCCATTGCATCTAGGATAGTACAGGGTACTCTTTCAGTGGATAATGAAGTAATGAGTCAGCAAATTGTTGATTACCATTCTATGTGTTGATTTGCTTGTTAAAGTGTTAGAAGAGAATTGAGAGTTTCCATATCTTTGTGATTTCTTTTTTAATACATTTTTTGTAATTCAAAAGAGTGCTTTGGGCATTGGAACAAGTTGAAAGGAGAAGATCAGGTCACTTCAACATGGCTACAAGTGGAGGCTTTATGTTGAAGAGCAATGATAGGCTTACCTCAATCAACTATTCTACTTGGAAGGTGAGGAAGTGAGAACCTCAATCACTAACAAGCTTGATTGGACAACCAAATCTTGTGATGATGTTCTCCTAGAGGAAGCATGCTAAAGACTTTGCGTCAACTTTGCATGTTGCTCTAGCCTCTATCCACTTTGTTGCATAATCGGTGGCAATCAAGATATATCGTGATTGCATGCCACGTGCTGCTGGACTAATAGGTCCAACAAAATCTAAACCCCATTTGTGAAAGGCTTCGCTTTCAAGTATTGGAGTAAGGAGATTGTGATCAGCATTTTGGCATTCTTGGCACGTTGGCAAATGTCACAACTTTTACATAAGCGTAAGTGTCTTTGAAAAGGGTTGGCCACCAAAATCCAGCCAGAAGAATTGCCCTAGCAGTAGCATCAGAGGAGAAATGTCCACACCCAATACCCTCATGTGTCAAGGCAATAATTAGTCGGACCTACTCAATCTAGGATGCTTTTTGTAGATGGTAAGGTAAAGTGATCCTTCCGCGTCACAATGTTAAGTGTCTTTAGATTGACACAAATCCGCATTTTGTCATTTTTCTTAGAAACAATGACTATGGGTGTGGCCCATTATATGTGCTTGATTTCATAGATGAAATCAACATCGAGCAACTTTTGCAACTCTTGCTTGATCAATTCGGTGTAGTTTGGATTGCAGCAGTAGTATCGGCTCACCTTTGGAGTTGCTCCTTCAACCAAAGGTATGGTATGTTGGACTAAAAATGATGAAATTATTTTTAAATCTTTGTAAGACCATGCAAAGTAGTCTTTCCTCCGTCAGTAGTTTCTGCAGGTTAGTGTAATGTGAGGGCATAATCTTGTCTTCTTCACCTAGCTCTGCTAGATTCATTGGTTGAGTGCGAGCCGCAGTCCCTCATAGACTTGTTCTTCTTTTTTTCTGATTTGCATCAGATTCTTGTTGCTCTTTTGGCATCGTGATCACCTTGCCGTCCAAGGTATAACTCTTGAATTTTTCTAGCACATCATGGGCTGGTGTGTTTCTTCCTTCAAAAGATTGATCTTAGTTCTATTTGTGAGTGATAGCTTATGCATTGCTTCTGGCATTCATGAAGCTGATGCCGAAGCTTAGTCGGATGACCTTTGAGCATGCAATTCAGCAATTTTCTTCTTTTCTCGTACATCATTGTTGGTTGTTGTTGCATCCTTTCTCGTTGTCTTCAGTTGAGGTCTTTGACATTTGCCTCATGTTAAAAATTCACAATTCTAGCTTGACTAGTTTTGGCCATATGACTTGTAAATAGTTAGATGGTCATGATGTGGCTTGTCACACGTGCCAAATAGCATAGGATTCCATTCATAAGGATGTTCTCAAGTAGACCTAAGTGTTAGAACCTTTGGAATGAGTCCAAATTATGCTTAGATACAAGGGAGAAAAAATAGGAGCTATTTTTGGTAATTTTTGCATTGTTGAGGGATCTCCAAGATTCCAACCCTAACTTGGTAGGGATGAAAGATCCACCAAAATTAGCATTAGGGATAGGTTTAGGGCTACTCATACCTGTCCAAAACCGTGATGGATCATGTATATATAGGTGATGATATCTCACCAAAATCAATCAAGCAATTTCATGTTTTTTCTCTCATAATGGTGCAATTGCTCTCTATGTTCATAATTGTTTGAGTACTTGTGATTACTAATGATTATAGGATTGAATGTAGGTCTGGTGTACAGTACTCAGACTGTGGGAGGCCGTACTTTCACACGTGTGAAGCCTTCTTCAAGGATTTGGGCCATTTAGTGAGGTTCAAGCATAGATTTTTGATGGATTTTGATGGTTCAACTTGTGCTAATCTTATGAAATCATAATCTATTGTTTCCCTAATCATTTCAAGTGTTTTAGGATCCTTATTTGCTGTAATTTTTACATGGTATCAGAGCCTAAAGGCTGAAATGAGCTAAATCCTTGGTTTTCATTCAATTTGATCACAATTTTTGATCTAAATCTTGTGTAGATTGGATTTCTAAGCAAGTTTTGGAGGTGATTTCATAGAGGAGGCTTTCTAGCATTCAAGGAGATGGAAGATCAGAGTTTTGGGGACTCTTCAAGGCTGTTCTAAGGTGTAGTAGACACCTCCTAAAGTGATTTAGGTTCAGTCCAACCATTGCTTGACTTATGCACCAAATTAGATCAATTTTTCATCAATTTTGATTCCTCGGCCATGAGTGTGCCTTGGAGTTCTTCAAGTATGGGTAGCTTACCCATAATTGCATATCCCTGAACCAAATTGTCAAATTCAAAGCTTAGTCCATTTAATATGAGTTGAACAAGCTCTTCATCCTTGATAGGGTCACCTATAAAGGCTAGCTCTTTGTTCAATTCCTTTACCCTTAGGACAAAAGTATGTGCACTCTCTCCTTTCTTTTGATAGCTTCTATAGATTTGATTCTTCAAAGCTCACATTCTAGTTTGGTTCTTGGATTCATAGACCTTTTGCAAAGTCTCCCAAGCATCTTGAGATGAAGTGCTACTTATACCTCTCTTAAGAGTTCATTTGCAACATTCATTTTTATGCAATGTAGTGCAACATTGCACCTCTTGATGTATTTGGCTTTTTCTTGAGGATGAATAGGTTCACCCTCCTTACCATTTACAATTTCCATCAGATCTTGCATGATCATGATAGATTCCATTCTAACTTTACATATGGAATAGTTAGTTTTGTTGAGCCTTTCATTAGTATCCAAAAGATATGCATTTATAGATGCCATCTAGTCTCCTAATCAAGGACTTGAAACAAATGAAGGTTACTTCTATTGATTTGATTGAAGGTCTACCTTATCCCACTTCTTAGGGACCTGAAAAGATCAGTAATAGACTTCCTATAAAGATCTAAGAATGATCTCTAACAAAATCAAATCATAGAATACTAGAAACAATGCACTTGCTTGATTGAAGTAGACAATATCAGTAGAATTGCCCCTCTTTCTATAAAGAGCATTAAAGCTTCCAAATGATCTGATCAAGAGTGAATTTCAGCAACCTAATATACTTCCAAAATCACTTGTAAAAGATCTAAATGGAACTTAATGAGGATGCAACACAATCTACTATCCAATCACAAGCGAAAGCAAAGCTTTCAATCAGAAGATCTTTGTTGATCTACAGAAAGATCCGACCCAAGGATCGAACAATCAAAATCCGACCCAAGGGGAACAATCAAATTGCGATCCAAGGGTCGAGAACAGCAACAAATCACTTTTCATTTGCTATTCCCCACACATTGCTAGCACCAAATCTAATGGAGGTTCATCCATGTTTTTAACCTTCATTGATGACTACTCAAGATATTGTTGGGTGTTCTTACTTTCCTTCAAGTCTCAAGTATTTGATACTTTTGTAAAGTTCAAGTTGTTTGTGGAAAAGCATCATAATCATAGCATCAAGATTCTTAGAAGTGACAATGGTGGAGAATTCATCTCCAATGAGTTCAAGGCCTTTTGTGAGGAGGAAGGGATCAAGAAAGAGACTTCTTGTCCTTACACTCCTCAACAAAATGGAGTTGCTGAAAGAAGGAATAGAACATTATGTGAATGTTCTAAGGCTTTAAGATTAAATGCTTGTTTGTCCAAATCCTTTTGGGGTGAGTCTCTTGTATGTGCAAACTACTTGATGAATAGGGTGTCTTGCAAAGCAATTGAAGGCAAAACTCCTTATGAGATGTTGTATGGAAAGAAACCCAATCTTAATCACTTGAAAGTTTTTGGGTGTATATGTTATGTGCATGTGTCATTGGAAACAAGAACCAAGGAGGATCCATCTTCCACAAGAGGGATCATGCTTGGATATGCAAGCTCAAGCAAGGGCTACAAAGTCTATCTCCCATCCTTGAACAAATTTGTTGTTTCAAGGAATGTCATATTTGATGAACATCATATGCATATGCTTGAAGAAGGCTCAAGTGCTCCAACAATCAAGAAGAAGATGGCCGAGGAGCAAGATCTTGGTTTTGAGGAGGAGCTCATGGAGGAGCAAGCACCAAACCCACCTATCACACCAAGGAGATCTTCAAGGGCAAAAGTGGAGCCATCAAGGCTCACATATCAAGGCAAAGGACAGCAAGTTGAGGGTATCTCATCCACTTCTTATGCTTTATCTAGTTTTGAAGAACCGTCTAATGTTGAAGATGCATTGAACTCCAAAGAATGGTATAAAGCTATGTTGGATGAGTATGATGCCTTGATTGAGAATGAAACTTGGTTGCTTGTTGAGAGACCTCAAAGGAATGTAATAGGATGCAAGTGGGTCTTCAAGCTTAAGTTGAATGCAAATGGGAGTGTTAACAAACATAAAGCAAGATTAGTTGCAAAAGGTTATGCTCAAGAGAGAGGGATAGACTATGAGGAAACTTTTGCACCCGTGGCCAAGATGGTCACAATAAGACTAATCATCGCACTTGCATCACATTTTGGATGGATTCTATGTCAAATGGATGTCTCTAATGCTTTCTTGAATGGTTTTTTGGAAGAGGATATCTATATGGAGCAGCCACAAGGGTTCATCAAGCATGGAATGGAGAACAAAGTATGCTATCTCCAAAGAAGCATCTATGGCTTGAAGCAAGCCTCGAGATCTTGGAATTCAAGACTACATTGCTATCTTATTTCACTTTCTTTTGTTCAAAGTGAATATGATCCCACTCTTTACATTAAGTTTGATGATGTTGGTATTGTACTTTTACTCATTTATGTAGATGACATCATCATTAGTGGAAATAGTGTTGATGGTATTGAAAAAATCAAGATAGATCTATCCTTAGAGTTCAAGATGGTAGATCTAGGGTGTCTTCACTTCATCTTAGGCATAGAAGTACTTAGAGGGTCTGATTTTATCTTTATAAGTCAAGTAAACTATGCTCAAAGTCTTTTGAAGAAGTTTAAGATGGAAGTATGCAAAAGTGTTGACACACCAATGGAGCAAGATGTAAAAGTGCCAAATGAAGATGATGAAAGATCCTTCATGGACATCACTTTGTTTAGGCAACTTATAGGTTCCTTAATGTGGATCACTATAACTAGATCAGATCTTAGCTTTAGTGTATGTAGGTTGAGCCAATCCATGCAAAAGCCATTGAATATCCATTGGAAAAAGGCTAAGAGGATTCTAAGATACATCTCGGGTACATTGGATTTTGGGATTCTATATAGAGGAGATGTGATTAACCTTCATGCATTTAGTGATTCAGATTTTGCAGGGGACAAGAGGGATAGGAAATCAACAAGTGCCTATTCAACTTTCATAGGAGAAGGTGTGGTTTCATGGCTTTCAAAAAAGCAAGAAACTATATCTCTATCTTCAACTGAGGCCGAGTACAAAGCTTTGACAACCACTACAAAGGAGGTACTTTGGATCAAGAGATTATTGGTGGAACTAAAGATCATGGATTCAGAGGAGGCACCAATCATCTACAATGCTTCTTGGTTTCCAAGGGGAGGCTCGAACCTGGGACCAAAGAAACTTTGGATGCCAAGCCAACCAACTGAGCCAACCCCGTTGGGTCAATCATCTACAATGACAATATATCAGCCCAACACCTTGCATCTAACCCAATCTTCCATGCAAGATCTAAGCACATTGAGATATGCCATCACTTTGTGAGAGAAATGGTGCAAGCCAAGGAGATTGCTTTGGAGCATGTTCCAAGCAATGAATGTGTAGCTGATCTACTTACTAAACCACTTCAAAAGACACCTTTTATGAAGTTCAGATCATCACTTGGAGTGATTAGTAAAGCAATGATTGAACCAAGCTAGATAGTGAGGAGGAGTGTTAAAAATTCACAATTCTAGCTTGACTAGTTTTGGTCATATGACTTGTAAATAGTTAGATGGTCATGATGTGGCTTGTCACACGTGCCAAATAGCATAGGATTCCATTCATAAGGATGTTCTCAAGTAGACCTAAGTGTTAGAACCTTTGGAATGAGTCCAAATTATGCTTAGATACAAGGGAGAAAAAATAGGAGCTATTTTTGGTAATTTTTGCATTGTTGAGGGATCTCCAAGATTCCAAACCTAACTTGGTAGGGATGAAAGATCCACCAAAATTAGCATTAGGGATAGGTTTAGGGCTACTCATACCTGTCCAAAACCGTGATGGATCATGTATATATAGGTGATGATATCTCACCAAAATCAATCAAGCAATTTCATGTTTTTTCTCTCATAATGGTGCAATTGCTCTCTATGTTCATAATTGTTTGAGTACTTGTGATTACTAATGATTATAGGATTGAATGTAGGTCTGGTGTACAGTACTCAGACTGTGGGAGGCCGTACTTTCACACGTGTGAAGCCTTCTTCAGTGATTTGGGCCATTTAGTGAGGTTCAAGCATAGATTTTTGATGGATTTTGATGGTTCAACTTGTGCTAATCTTATGAAATCATAATCTATTGTTTCCCTCATCATTTCAAGTGTTTTAGGATCCTTATTTGCTGTAATTTTTACACCTCACGGCTCCAAATGTCTTCATCCACTATTGTTATAGCCTCTTCGGGTAAATCGCTCCACTTGATCACCTGATTGTAACTTTGCTTTTGTTGATTTTTCTTTGGTATAGGTGCTTTTGGTGGTGGTGTCTTGGAGACTTTAGCACGTGGAGATTTCTAGGGTGGTTGAGCTGGTATTTGTCGGAGTCCTTAGTGTGTAGGATCCATGTGGTGTAGGACCTGCTTATCTGTTAGCTCAACTCGCTCGTCGTAAGACAATGCAATAGGTTGTGGAATAGGTTCTGATGACATCCATGATACATTTATCATGCACAATAACGTATCGTGTAGATTTCGACATGGGTGTCCAACATATTTTTGAAAATTTTATGACACATCAAAATTCGACGTCTAGGCAAAAAATCCAAAAATGGGAGTTTGGTGATCGGGAAATTGTGGCGGCAAGCAATTTTTGAAGTGCACGTCAAATTTGACTTGTCAGAGTCTAACATTCTGACGTGGATATGGCGTGGCATTTTTTTCTTAAAAAAAAATTACGTGTCATCCGACGTGGACGTCGAAATCCGATGGATGTTAGAATCCAACATCCACGTCAACAATCCAAAAGCTTGTCCACAACATCTGGCATCTTGCGTCCGGACATGGACGTCGGATTTCGACATGTTGGAAGATGTCGAAATCCGACATCCGTTTTATTTTTCCAAATTCACATGATCCAGTGCTTTCTTTCTCACTTTGTTTTGTGTAGATTGGAGCGATTAGGGTGAATGATTGCAATTATTGACATTCTTGAAGATCAGTTCATGCTTTTGATGCTTTGAGGTTGGTGCTTGAAGATATTGAAAGCTTTTGAACTTTTTGTTTTGTTTTTTGTTCATTTTTTTGAAAGAAAGTGAGAGAGAAAATATAAGTGTTTGAATAGATAGTGTTAAGTGTTTGAATAGATTTGTTAAGTGTTAAGTGTTTGAATATATAGTGTTTGATGGTATTGTGTAGTTTTAAGTGTTTGAATAGACATTGTTAAGTGTTTGAGAGAGAGAGAGAGAGAGAGAGAGAGAGAGAGAGAGAGAGAGAGAGAGAGAGAGAGAGAGAGAGAGAGAGAGAGAGAGAGAGAGAGAGAGAGAGAGAGAGAGAGAGAGAGAGAGAGAGAGAGAGAGAGAGAGAGAGAGAGAGAGAGAGAGAGAGAGAGATCATCTGCTTAGGAAGATTTGTTTACTGTTATTTCTACTTCTTGCTTACAAAACTATTTTCTGCCTGTTTAGAGGCTCGTTAGGCATTTTCTGGAATGTTAATTTCTTAGTTTAATACCGAAACCAGGCAGAAATGGACTGGTATCATCGTAGTGACAATGTCCTGCCTGTTAGAGGACAAACCAGATCTGTCTCTCTTGAACCATGTCACATGCAATCAAACCAACATGTAACCAAAATGTTCAACCAATAGATCATCATGCAGTCCAGGTGAACAAACCATGAAATCTACTTCTTTTTTGCTGCAAAATGAACTGAATCAGATCCTAAACATACTAAAACTAAACTACACCTACGTTAATCCACAAAATAAGAAACAAGAAATTAATTTATAGTATAAAACCAAACAGTCTTTTGATTATCCGACATCCCAAGAACATCAAAGACTAGAATGTCAAGAATGTGCAAGATTTACACCACATTTCTAGCCTCTATAGTTTACATGAATGCTGGAATCTACATTAATCCACAAGCAAGAAGGGAAATCTAATCCACTCTAGGAAAGCAAGAAAATTATTCCACTCTACTATCCACAGCCACACACAAAGGATGGAAGGGCAAGATCATGAATGCATCACTCAAGAAACAAGCATGATCAAGGAGCTCAATGGATGCACCAAACTCATGGAGGCTCTTCTCATTTGGACATGGAGTAGGTACATTCTTTTTTGCAGCTATTTCTTCCTTTGATCCGTTACTTTTGGATCTCTTTGGGCTTCATAAGAGGGGATTTGATTGTCATTGCTCCAAAGAGTTTCTTTTGATCATGATCAATCCGACTCAACTGTTGCTTAAGTTTTGTCCTTTCCTCCTCAGCTTCTTGGATCCTTCTCTTTATTTCTTCTAGTTGCTTTGCCTGCTGCTTAGATCTTCTTTCTTGGCTGACCAACCCATGTAGGTGGTAGTTGGTGGTCTTTGCAAGACATTTGCAATGATCTATCAGTTGCTTCGGTAAGACTATAAAAAATTGGAGATTTCTCAGAAGAATAGTAAACTAATGATAAACAAATAGATGGAAGGAAGGATGGTGGTGGTGGTGACGACGGTAGATGGTGTGGGTGATAGGCATGAGAATGGATGCAAATGTTGTGACAGGAGGGCTAGTTGAAGAAGGAGACTGATTTTCCAATACTTGTGCTTCTCTTTTCTAAAGGGTCTTCATCGTGACTGGAGTACTTCTTCTGATTATGCCTCTTTGGATTGCATTCTATCTTCATAGCCTTGTCGTTGTCGCCTTTGATTTTATGACCTTGGTTGTCGATCTTGTTGATGGTGTTGCTGGCAATGTGGCTGCTCCAATGGATGTTTGCATCTCCACTTGCCCCCCCCCCCCCCCCCAAAAAAAAAAAAAAAAAAAAAAAAAAAAAAACAAATCTGTTGGTGGGGATGTTGTTGCTGGTATCTGGCATGCTCAAGGTTGGATCGGCATTTGGAACATGTAGTTGAAACACGTTGATCATGAGACTGGACTAAAGATTGAATTTTTTTTAACTAAATTTGTTTCGATCTTGCTGTAGTTGACTCAAAGATGAATATGACAATGAGATGCAGAAATTAACTCTAACGTGATATGTACTTTGCAAATTTTCAGTATACTTAAAGGTCTTAAACTTTGTGCAAGGTGATCTAAAGATGGATAGATGAACGAAAATGTGTTCTTGAGATGCTCTACTGTTAGCCAATATTTCCGCACGAAAAATCGAACTAATATTGAAGCTTAAGTTCGCAATACTTGAAAAATCGGCATATAAAACCTGGTTATTAGAGAAAATCGGCACAAATTTGCCGTAGAATTGGGTCCCAGCCCGCCCCTAAAGTGGCTAGACACAGTTTAAAAGTAAGAAATTAACTTTTCAAAAAAAACAAAACGTCAAAAATATTATGTGGTCAAGTTTTGTAAGACCGAGCCAAGAGTGCCGGTCCACCTAGAATTGGGTCCTAGCCCGTCCTAAATGGGGCTAGAGAAAATTTTGCGGCCTTAGAAATGGCTAGTAAATATTTTATGGCTTTTCAAAAAAATGGCTAGTTGTAAAAAAATAGCCGGTATGACCGTGCTAAAATCTCACCATGTACTGAGTCCATTTTTACTAATATATGATCACTCAGTGTATTTTTCAGAGACATCGTGTTGTCGTGGGAGCCCTAGTCATGAATGCCGAAAAAGTCAACCACAAAAGAAAAAATCGAGACAGAAAAGTTTCGAGTAAAAACGGGACCGACAAATATGGATGCCAACTCCTTGTATTTCAAATGTTAGTACTTTTGTGTGTTAGTAATTTTAAGAGTTAGTACTTTTGTGATTTGATAATTTGAGAGTGGAGTATTTTTGTGAGTTGCTTGGAGATAGTGATTTGGAATGTTGTTGTCTTTAAGGCCTTGTGGGTTGCAAGGTATGGTGTTGGTTTGAGTTTAGGGAATGGAGCCTTGCATTGTTGTTAGGATGGTGAGCTTAATGAGTAAATTTGTTTGAGGGGATGGATGGTAGTTCACTCTCATATAGATTGCTTGCTTGAGTGATTGCTTGGAGGTTGTCTAGATGTGTGCTTTCATTGATACTTTTTGGTGGGCTGAGTGTGTATTGTTAGTAACAATGTCTTCAATGCATTGCTTGTAATGGGAAGAGTTACTTGTGAGGTTGTTGAGGTTAGGGTTCTTATCAGTTGTTTGTTTTGTTGGTTGATTGAGAGAGATGTTTGAGTGTTAGGTAAAAGTTGTGGGATTGTCATAGAAGTGTGTGTTGATTGCCTTGGGGAGTTTTTGTTGTCTTTGAGAACAATGTTTTGCTTCATGAGAGTATTGTGGTTTTGAAATGATTGGCATAGCCTTTGTGATGCACTATGATTTTGGTGAAAGTGTGAAGATGTAAATGTTGTGAGAGTGGTTGAATGATTGACTGTCTTTGGGATCAGATTGTGGGATGTTTTAGACATTGTCAATTGTTGAGTGGTTGTTTCAAGCAGTGAGTATGTTTGGGAGTGTCGAGGGAATGAGGTTTCTGGGTAAAGTTTCGGAGGTGTGGTTGGTGTGTGTGTCATGAATTATTAGAAGTCATTTGGCTGGTTGCATTGTAGGCTCATTGTCGTTTGGTTCATATCATTTGTAATTGAGTGATGTTTGTTGAACATTGATAGTTGATCGATTGTCTTTGGAATTGGCAAATGCGTAAAGTTAGATGCTTGCTTAAGTGAGCGATAACTTGCCAATGTGGATTGTTGGGGTTGAGGATTTAGTGGAGGAAGCTTATCCCATGACCTTCATTGCCTATAAACTTGTGGTCTGATTTTTGGGAGATCTACCAAGCTCTGTTGTCTGCCTGTGGAGTCACAATGGAACTGCAACGACTTGTCTAAGCATTTTGACGACTGTACCGGCCTCATTGGAGCTCATTGGCCCAGTCTCTGCTTGCTGGAACCTCTAAAGCCCTCGTTGGAAGCTGTCTCACCATTTGCTCACTGCCTCTACCCTCTGTGTGCCCTTTGAGCGGCTGTTTTCTGCCTGTCTACGGCTGTTTCGACCTGCCTGCTCCTACTGCTCACTGTCTACTGCATCTGCGGCCTTTGTCAGACCTGTCTGTGGCCAATAGGCTGCTGCCATGTGGCCTACAGCTATCAAAACGGGCCCCTAGCCTGTTGTCTACCTCTGTTTAGACCTGTTCTGCTATGATGTGGCCTGCTATCCTCTGCCTGCGGCCCACAGACCCTCGCTGGTGTAGCATCTGTTCTATCTACATTTTTCGGATCTGTGACAACACATAGTCTGCAGCTAGTTTGCAGGCCTGTGATCCTCTTTCGATCTCTGCCTTTGTTGTGGAAACTTGTGTGGCACTCCGTCCTAGCCTAAATTCTTCCATAGTGATGTATATCAGGGTTTTCCAAGGCTAATTCTCTGATTTCATGGACAATCCAACAATCTATGAGTGAACAGCAAGCGGCAAGTGAAACATGACTTGGAGTTTTAAAAGCAGCATTCATGACTAGTACTTCAACGATTTCTGGTCACCTATGCTCACACTGAGGTATGGGTTTACCTCACATCGATTCTTTTTTATATACGTTATGCTCGTGTTTACTTGCTTTCAGTTGGAATGTGGGTGCTTGACGTTCGTACTTGCTTTCGTTCATTAAATGGATGGTAGGATACTCAGAATTCATTGTGTAACTGTGTGAGGATCTAATCATTTCAATAATTATGCATTTGCCATGTCCCTATCGGGACCTAAACAATTGTGATCCTTTTCTTGAACAAGTAGACATTGAAGTATCAGATCTGTGCATATTTGTGGGTTTACCGGTAGTATGGACTCAGAATCACTTGCTTGCAATGGGAACGTTGTTTGCTTGAGTTCAGTAATTGAAATTACGTAACTAGTAAATGGATTGTCGTAGAGTATAGGCCGATTGTGCATTGTAGTGAATCGTTTTTAGCACAAATTCGAATTCAGTCCGGAATCGGAATATTTTATAAACAAATGCGGCATGGGTAATTAGAACAATTAGTGCTTATTTACAACTTGTTTAGTAAAAGTTGTTTAGTAAATGACTTGTTTCGTATTGATTTAGAATATGTTTTACGAAAAGAACCGTAGGTTGGGTATTTTATTGTTTGCTGAGTTAGATTTATTAACGGCTATACAAAATCTTCAAGTTGTGAAGCGTTTTCCTGTTTTTATATGAAGCGTATCAATTGGACCTGACCTCTGTGAAACACCAGAGCGGGTCGTCCACCATCCGTGGTTGAAACACACCACCTTGGTTAAGTGTTGCACTAGTCACACCCATCGTCGGACCCGACGATTGGCAAAAATACCACCGCTTATCAAACAAAGCGGTGCATATAACTTGCACCCACGAGCACATCATAAGCAATAAAGCCCATGTAAGATTTTTACTAACTGTAAGCCGAATTCAATGGGGAAGAGATATTAGCAAGATCCTAACCCGAATTAGTAATCATAAGTTCTATAAAATCGTAACCCTAGAAAGCTAGTGAATCATTGCACCAAAAGTGACAGGTGGACCCCCTCCTTACAACCGTATCTCTGAGAGCCTGGAAAACTCTCATCGGTTGGGGAGCACGGGGCAATAGAGAAGGCCATCAGGGTTGGAAGCGGCAAATCCTCTGTTGCTCATGTAGGGCCGAATCGCCATTAGAGGTGGGGCCCCTTGACCCTTTTAGGACATTTTGGCTGGACCAATCCCCTACCAAAAATGGCCCTGACATTGGTGCGTTTGCCGGGAGGAATTTGATAAGGAGCTATTGTTTGAAGGGCGATAATCTATATGTGGGGCTGTAAACGGTATGACTTAGCCATTTATGGTCTCTTATGATATTGAATTTGAGAATTTTATTCTTAGAAGTGTCGATCGCTTGATTAAAATCTTTTTCTAAAAATAAAAAATCTAATTATTGTCAAGTGATAGAATATTTATAGAAATGATCTGAGATGGGAACTGATTGAAAAATCTAGATCCAATTTCATTGTTTGATTGAAGTGATTTGCAAATTTGGCCGATGGAAGTCCAGATGGAAGTTTCACCAGTTATTGTTAGAAGATCACCTTGGTTAGAGATACCAAAGTATAATGAATTATTTGATCTTGTCAGATTTTTCAAAATCTATTCGAAATCATGTGAGGTTTATGGCAAAGTTTTTCCACAAGATAAACTTAAGCTATTCCCTATGGCCTTAAGTAGAGCATCACAAGATTGGTTTTATAACCAAGATGAAATAGAACGTGCAGATTGGGAAGTTGTTAAACATGCCCTCATCACAAGATTTAAAACAAGAAAGTTTATGGAAGATCCTTTCTACTTCTAAGTAAAAGAGAGAGGGATTGAGAGATTATATTGAATGGGTTAAACACCTCAAATCTGAGTGTGATCTCGAACTAATCAATGATGATACCATGATCATGTGGTTTTTAGCAGGATTACTTAAAAGGATTAGATGCTAGCTGAAATGCCGAATTGATTATGTTTCTATACAACATGCTATGGACGATGCAATACAAGAGGAAGATGAAGATTTTGATGATGAACCAAATATTGGAATGCTGCCACATGCAATTTGGGCAAACCACTAAAAGATCTACCACTATTGCATCCATGGATATCAACACAACAGTGTGAAGTTTTTAGCACGTGTGAACTTCACCATACACCTTACAGGATCTTACTGAGGTGTTGTGATTGCACAAAATTGATCAGAGAATAGATTACTTGAAAAATTTATGACAAGAGCACAATAGCATACATCAGACTGAAAAAACTAACTTCTCACTATGAGGAATGAATGTCAAAAATAATTCTAAGTGCTCAGTATGAGAAAAACAGGCTGCTCTCAAGTAGAGAGAGAAGATTAACACTAGAAAACTCGGGTAGAGAGAGAATGAGTCCAAAACACCAAAATCTCAACATTCACAATAAGGCAAAACATGCCAGGTTTTTTACAATGGAGTTGCATGGAAAGTCCACTTAACTAAGTTAACTCAACTACCAAGGATCCACATGTGTAATTGCATGCATGGATATTTGCATGTATTGCATGTCACCTCTCAAAATTGCCTAGACATGTATAGATCATAAAAATCACTTTGCATGTTGCATGCACTGATTGCATGTGGCTTGCATGCATACTGAATGACATTGCATGTAAATTAAACTTTTGCATGACATCAAATTTGAATCTACCTAACTCAAACTCGACCTATTCTAGAAGGCTATGTGCTCAGTTCACATACCTTTATGTACAATAAAGTTTACAAATGGAAATAACATGGTCATGGCCCCAAAAGTTGAGATAGGAAGATAATATTGTACTAATCTTCACACTCCTTAGAATATATGCTCCTATCTAACATAGACTTCGAAATTAGGCCAAGGTTAGACCTCATCTTGATAAAGACATTCTTGAGCAATGGCTTGGTGAGAATATCTGCAACACAATTTGAAGATCCAACATGCTCCAATAAGATCTCTCTCCCAATGACTTTTTCTCTTACAAAATGATGAGCTACCTCGATGTTTTTGCTCCTTGCATGCAACATAGGTTTGAAGGTGGTTATATTTTTGAGCATTATGTGTAAGTGTAAACAACAACCTGTCTCCAGAGAGAGCACATTATTAACTATACAAGAGCGAGCTTGAGCATTGCTGCCAGAGTGTCCGTTCTGCATGGATACACAGTAAAGTCAATATAGTAATCAGATCTGTGTTCTGCCTATGGATATAATTATTCAATATCAAGAATACACTGAGGCCCACCTGAGGCTATTGACCAAGAGCTGTGGAGCATAACGCTGAAGCCATTGATTATTGTGAGCGTGGAGACTGTGCCAGAATCCCACTTTCATCTCAGTCCTACCTTGACCTTTGGTTCATATCAATCTTGAAGTCTAATCATAAGGACATCCTAACTTGAATGCCACAAAAAAAACACTTGATCTTTGACAGCTTCTGCTTCCCATTGGATGTTGCAACTTGTGAGGCCTAAGCCTCACCACCTTCTTTGGCTTTGTCCTTCTTGAAGTGTTGTTGACCTTTGCCTTTGTCTCTTGACTTGTCTCTGATGAGGAGTTCTTTGTATCTCCACCATCTTTTAATGAGAGTCTGTGGATCCTCATCATCTTGTTCTCTTGCCTGCTTTCTTCAACAATGAGAACAACTTGCAGTGTCTCCAAGGATGGAAGTTCCTCCCTGACAGCATAAGTCTGCACAATATTGTCATACTCATCTCTAAGTCCATTAAGGACTACTCGAACAAGTTCAGTGTTCTTGAGAGCATCTCCAATACCAACTAACTCTTGATGAAGATCCTTTACTCTCATGACATATGATGAAGCACTCTCATCTACTCTCTGATAACTTAGAAAGATTTGGTTTCTAAGTGTAAGAGATCTAGAAGTATTCTTAATCTCATAGATTTTTTTTAGAGTGTTCCAAGCCTCCTTAGCAGTGGTGCATGTACTGATCTCTCTTAACACTTCATTTGTAACATTCATTTTTATGAAATGAAGGGCAATTCTGATTCTTTTATTGAATGCTACAGCTTCATTAGGTGCTGTAGGTTCTTCTTCAGCTCCACTCACAATGTCCATTACATCATGTAGAATTAATAATGATTCCATTCTAATCTTCCACATTGTATAATTGGAAGATGTTAATCTCTCAATGTGCTCCAAGAAATGTGAACCAGATGAAGACATTTTCTCAATGAGAAATTCTAGTAATGACAAAGATGGAGCTGAAAATGTTGCTTACTATCTCAACCTAAGATCTAGCACTTATAATGTCGACCCAACCTATGAAATCTAGCAACAGAATGTGAGATCCAGATCTCAATTGAAAAAATCAATCGATCTTGAATTTGAATCTTGCTTCAATCACAGAAATGAAGCACATGCAAGTAAGAAGTCTATCTCTCCCATGAGTTTCCTCACTTCTATCCAATTCTACTTGATTGACAATGAAAATTGAAGAAATTGATGAAAAGAACTGATGTGTGCTCACTTTGGCATATCCCACGAGATGAGTACTCTCTCAAACTCTCTGATTGTCGAAAACTCTTCTAAAAACAATCAAATTTATATACCATGTGAAGTTTTTAGCACATGTGAACTTCACCACACACCTTACTAAGGTGTTGTGATTGCACAAGATTGATCATAGAATAGATTACTTGAAAAATCTATGGGAAGAGCACAATAGCAATGAAAAAACTAACTTTTCACTATGAGGAATGAATGTCAAAATACTTCTAAGTGCTCAGTATGAGAAAAACAGGTTGCTCTCAGATAGAGAGAGAAAATTAACACTAGAAAACTCGAGTAGAGAGAGAATGAGTCCAAAACACCAAAATCTCAATATTCACAATCAAGCAAAACATGCCAAGGTTTCCCTACATCAAAGTGGCTCGAGTTTCTACAGTGGAGTTGCATGGAAAGTCCACTTAACTGAGTTAACTCAACTACCAAGGATCCACATGTGTGTGTGCATGCATGGATATTTGCATGTATAGCATGTCACCTCTCAAAATTGCCTAGACATGTGTAGATCATAAAAATCAATTTGCATGTTGCATGCACTGATTGCATGTGGCTTGCATGCATTTTGAATGACATTGCATGTAAACTGAACTTTTGCATGACATCAAATTTGAATCTACCTAACTCAAACTCGACCTTTTCTAGAAGGCTATGTGCTCAATTCACATACCTTTATGTACAATAAAGTTTACAAATGGAAATAACATGGTCATGGCCCCAAAACTCGAGATACTAAAGATAATATTTTACTAATCTTCACAAACAGTAGAGTTGATGATTAACAAATTCGAAAAACTTGGTCAAAAGTAGCAGATGCAACTGGACAAGATGTAGTCTCAATTTGACGAGAAGATGAAAGCTTTGGAAGAGGTGCATGCTAAGAGTGACAAAGCAATTGAAAAGTTTGCTAAGACTTTTCCTAGTCAAGAAAACGTCTGGTGTGCAATCTATGTAGGCAATCACACCATCAATGAGTGTCCACCGACATTGAAAAGACGAATGACAGATACTATTTGTCATCTGTGCAACTCTACGGGACATGAAACAGCTTTTTTCTCGTTTAATCCTCGGATTATCCAGCAAAGATATGCTAAATTTCAATATCCGAAACCTACTATCTATAAGGGACTTGATCCTAAAAATCATACTCAAAACTTTGGCCTTGTATTTCGTGAACAACTAGCTTTGCCAGCTCCACAAGCACAACATGCTCCTCCTACAAATCTAATGGAACCAGACTCTTCAATTGGTAATGAACAATGATATTATAATAATGATCAAGAAATTGGTCTTTTAGAGCCATATGCTATCTATGTTGCTGCACAACAACAACAAGCTAGACAATGGACTAGAGCAAAATTTCAAACTTTCAACAACTATAATCATTGATGCTGATTTTCTAGAAGAAAATGTGCTAGATATATCTCATATGCACAAAATCTACTATTATGCCACTTTTTACTGATATATGAATGTGGCTATGTTAAAGAGTAGCTATAAAATTCAATGGCAGGCTCAAATGTCATAATGAGTCTTCAAATGACAATTATATCAGACAAATTAGAGCTATTTTTAAGACTTTACTATTTTTAGTAATTTTGTTAAATGACAAAAAGCTATTTTTAACAACACTCATAAGTGACTTTGATGGATGATAAAATCGATAGTTGCTAATTAGTTTTATTAAAATGGCAATTTTTTGCCATATTGTAATGATGAAATGTACTTTATATTATGATTAATAAAAGAGGCCTTGGTACCTTTACGACACTGACTTAAGTTTCAAGGAAAGGTCCAAAGGCAAAGGGTCCTGCAAACAACGACAATCAAAGTTCAGTTCAAGACAAAGACAACCAATCAGCAAAAATATGACAATTAAATCAATGATCGTGACAAATAATACCCTTTTGAAGATTAAGGATGTCCTTGAAGAATTAGAACCATGACCTTATCATAAGGTCCAAAAAGATACCACAGTATAAAATACAGTTGGCAAGTTCAAAATTATTCAAATAGTAACTAACCACAATCCATCAAATATTATCAAAGAAAATTTGGAGTTCTAGCTCTAATCAAGGATTTAGTAACATTGCTTCACAATTGAAGGGGTTCTAGATAAAAGTTGATGAATCCTTATCGATTGAGGACACTGCAAAATATATTAGTCAAAATAAAATTTTGCAAGTGAAAATGCTTTATAAGACATTCAAAAAAAAGCAAGATACCATATCTCTCTCATCAGGTGAAGCCGAATATGAAGGACTTACTACCACAACAAAAGAAGATGGATCAAAAGGCTACTTTTGGAGCTAAAGACTATCAAGGACGATGATCTACCAATGATCAAGTGTGATAATATTTCGGCACAAGCCCTTGCCAACAATCCAATATATCATGCAAGGAGCAAGCACATGGAAGTTGCACACCATTTCGTGAGAGAGAAGCTCATTGGAGGAGAGATCTATTTGGAACATATTGACACATCATCATGTATTGCTGATCTACTCACCAAACCTTTGAGTAAAAGTTCCTTCATCAAGCATAGGTCCAACCTTGGATTGATTCCAAGATCAATGTTCAAGCCAAATAGATAACTTTTTTAGGAGGACTGCTGAAAATTAAAAAGCCATCTATCTTGACTTTTGGGGTTTGATGATTTTTCCATCATGCATGTAGATTTAGAAAGTGAAAAAGCCAATTTTGGCCTACTAGAAACTCGAGCCACTACACATGTGTAAGGTTTAGTTTGCCAAATGTAACATGCAAAACAAACTATAACTTGTATTGGCACATGCAAGAACATTTGTCATTTGTATTCTAGAAAATGACACACGTAGAAAGTAGATCATTAAGTAGATGTTGATTTTTCACATTGGCAAGATTGGAAATTTTATCTATTACCAACCCAAGATCATTTTATGGAATTGGATCTTAATTGATCTGAAATTCTTCACATGGTGTCAGAGCTTGTGTTGCGGGTTGTGAAAGGATCAAGTACATCTATGAATGACTTGGTGAATATATCAATGCTAGAGCATGCTAGATTGATTTCTATGCAAATCGAGTTTCTTGCATATGTAGATTGGATCTTTGGTAGATCAAAACTCATTTTAGGTTATAGAACTTGTTGAATTCTGATTTCACACCATACTTATTGGAAATAACCAATTTTGGACGCATTAGATAGGTCTCACTTGATGCTACAAGATTGCATATCAAGTTTTAGGCAATTGCATGCATTAGAGAGGGCCCTATAAGAAATGCCATGTAGGAGAGAGAAAATAAACAATAAAGTTATTAAAATATCATTTTCTAACTTCTTTATGCATCTGCCCGCACGATATGATCCGATACAGGGAGGAAAAGCTAAAGCATGTAGATTTATGGTCATCAGGAACATTGTATCCTATTGATCCATATTCATTGCAACATCCGGATTTTCATTCGGTGAGTCAATTAATAATCTATATATGTCATGGCAAAAATGGCCTTTTGGGTTACTGTGAGAATTTGATGCTCTATAAGAATGCACATTCAATGCAAAGAATACATTATTTGGAAGAAAAATTAAGGAAAATATCAAAGGAGTGTGAAGAAAATTTACATAGTTGAAAACTTGTTTGGAAGAAAAGGAGATGTTCAAAAAGGAGATCCAAATGTTGAAATCTTCTTTGCATCATTTTACAACTAGTAATGATGAGATAAAAACTACATTTCAATCCATGTGTATACCATATTTGTCTCTTGTTAAAGATATGAATGTGCTCAACAAAAAGGTCAGAAACAACAAGAGGAAAAGATTGGTAACCAAGAATATATGTGATCTATCATCCAAAGGAGGTTATCGAAAAAGTTGAATTTGTGCTTTCAAGTAAGTTATAGCTTATTTGTTTCAATATTGCTTGAGCTTTTAGATTCAATCATAATCACTAGTTCTGTTATTTATTAGTTTCAACTTTCTATTGATTTGTTTATTGTGCTGCTGTGAATACTATGATTGTCTTAATCTCTACTGATAGTTTTATGAACATTATGTTTGTAATGCAGATCAACATTGGTTGTTGAAGTCCATTTGGCCGATGAAATCTCTATTGGGAACTCACTAGGTTATATTTTGACTTCTAAGTCTATGAAACCAATGATAAAAAGTACCAAAATGAAAAAGATTAAGGCTTCAGTTATTGATACCATTATGAATGAAATTGGAAAAATATTGGACACTACATTGGTTCAGGTTGCATGTTGTTTTTCTAGCATTAGTAGAGAAGCATATGCAACAATGTTTAAGATGATATAGGAGGCATTTGCACAAGTAAGTATTGAAAAGTTTCCAATCCCACGTCCATTTTATCATCTAAAAAAAAAGACATATTGAACCAAGGTATGCAGACAATAGTTGGTAATCCATCTCATATCAATGAAGTGTATTGCTCAAAAGGAGAATGTCTAGCATATAACAATTTCAACAATTTATTTATTGACATTAATCAGTTACTAACATTCATCATAAATTTTTACGATATTACAAATGAGAATGTCAATAACAAGTTGATAGTTGTTCTCAAGTTAGATGAGCCAGAAATTATAAAAGGACAAAAAATGGAAAGAGTCAGTCTTATGATCATGAATGGAGCACTTTCAAATTCAGAAGGCTCAGGAGGCCTCAACTTCAATGTTCAATCAAAAAATGATATTTGGTGATTGGCTGCTTTTCAGGTATAGTAGTTCCTTCACATATTCAATAGGAATAATCTAATATGGATTTCATCTGGAAAATCTTCTCTGTGTTGATATTTCTCTAAAGCATTTTTTGTTTCTCTTATAGGTGATGAAAGAAGACCATGACATTCTGTCATGGATTTTAATAAAACGTCATATCCTTCCACCATCAAAAATCACATGGCATATATTGAACAAAAATTAGTAATATTATGACATAAAATTTATTCATGCTATGACGATAGATTTAAACTAAAAAAAAATAGATGCATATCGGAGATAAATTGTATATATCTTGAGAGATTTAATGGTTATCTCTCCAATTGAGCTTGCCCTTGTTGGTATTTCATGAACGACCTCATGAAGTAGAGAATCAAATTCTCTATGTGTATTAGTAGCTGAGTTTAGTTTTACACATAGGAAATTTGAAACTCCCTCATTTATTTTTACAAAAAGAATATTCAAGTTCCAATGTCGACTGCAATAGTCAAAATGAAAATCAGAATCCATTTGAACAGGAGTAATCATCCAAATTAAAGGCAACAAAAGCAAACTAGCCATTTTTACTTATTCTCATATGGAATTCCTCTTTTCCTTCACAACACCCATGAAAAATGGACTGACAACAAAAACAACTTTCTAGGTTTCAAAACTAATACTATGCTGCAAAAAATTTCTGTCGGCTTCTACAATAACATCTGTAATTTCTGAAGTTTTTTCTTTCAACTCTATACAAAATTTGGGACCTAATCTATAGCCTCTATTTGAATCTAGAAGAAAGAAATCAAAATAATTGCCAAGCATATCAATTTTATTAGCTAAGTAAGCCTCGTATTGGTCATAACGGTCAAAATCAAAATAAACCTGGTTAGGATCGTATGGAGTTCTGATAAAAAGATTATGTGCAGGGAGAGAAAGAGATGTAGACACAATATTTGCAGATTTTTCTGTTATTTTGGAAAGATCCTCTTGGGTTATCATCACTTTCGGTGAAGAAACCTTCTGAGGAGCTGGACAAATAACAAGAGGAGGAGAGGATGATTCTGCATCTAAATCAGATTCTCTAGCATCTGAATCAGAGCTCAAAAAAATGTGGGGTCTCTTGCCATGGATAACTCTAGGAGGAAAGGAAACAGCTGGCCTTCAAGATCCAACTTTCTTAGGGACAGCCTGTTTCCTTTTCTTCCTTGAGGTAGTTGGCAAGTCTAATCTATCCAGAGGAAGGTCCCTAGAGGTGCTGGCATTATCCACATGCAGATCTGAATAACGGTTCCAAAGTTTTTTGAGAATAACGAAATCCTTTGGCATGATGGTAAGATGCTTACCATGCACAGCCAAAAGACAGACATCCTTAAAAAACTGGAATAGAAAGTCTTCTGCAGCACCTTGTAAGGCATGCATGCTTGTCTCGGCAAAACGAACATCAAGCCCAAGTGACAGGGTGACATTCCTAACAGATCAACTGAAAGGAGATCTAGGAATCAACAATTTTGTTGATCTTTGGAGTTTTTTTATCTCCCTCAGCCAGACCTGCTTTATGCCACGTCTACGGCTAGCACCAGACAAAATACGGGCATGGGAGGGCTATACAGAGGTAATGGCACGGGCAGTGGATTTCGTCCAGGCCATCATTCTAAGATTCAAAAGAAGTAAATTTGAAAAAAAATCTCTGATTTGAATATTGAAACCAAGCACAGAGAATGAAAACAAAAAAATTGCGAAAGAAAGGCACTTGAAATCAATATCAGGATTGAATATCGGTTTCGAGTGCACGGATACAAGAGAAACAATGAAGCAGGAAGTTTCGCGTTTGAAAGCGATATCGGTAATATGGTGGTATCGGTCTTGAGCACGGGGAGTGCTGGCTGAAAATGAACGTACAAAGAGCATGCTTGAGATAGATATCGGGAGTCAAAAATAAAAAAATCTGTGAGAAAAAATGAAAATTTGGAGGGGGTATTTATTAAAAAAAAATTGCACGTGTGAAAAATGACTGTGGACATGTGGCATCATTTAAGTGGTCCACGTGTATTGTCCATACATGTCATTATGGCTCAATAATAAGGCCACGTGGGAGTAGGACACATGCATGAATCAGAATATGGCACGTGGCATTATGCACGTGACAAATGTCAGATCAATCCGACACGGATTTTCATGACACAATTTTTCATGATGATTTTGTAATTCGTCGAGGTGGCCAGAGATCCTCTGTAGGAGAATTTTCAAGAGATCATGCACTGGGGCATTATTTGAAGTTCTTCAAGAATAATGAGATAAGTGTTGCCCATTCAAAGTATCATCAACATGGTGATACAATGATTATGGCAATCAAGACACTTTCTCATTTTCTTGGAGGACATAATTTTAATAGGGTGCATAAAATAATTTTTGTTAAATAAAATATTGCACTTAAAATTTTAGGATATGGTCCAGTGAATTATATGCTCATATCATCTCATTTTGCATTGTATGTAGCCTACGTAGAGCTAAGTAAGCATGAAAACTACGAGCTCTTGTATCTTTATGAGAGAAAAAAATTGTTGCATGATTCTAAATTGCAACTTTCATTAGAGAAAGTGTCGAAAGCAGAGTACATATTGGATAACCGAACTTTGTAAAGTTTTTCATTTAATATACAAAATTTCTCTGTATGTCTCTTGCCTTTTTGAAATTTTTATAATCTGTCGATTTTGTATTATGACGAATTTGGATTTTTCTGTAAAGCCATTGGAAAAGTTGTTATATATAGTTGTTCTTTGTGCTAGTCCCACCATGTTGTGTACTTTTATGAAATGTCGCTCTTGCTTGCCAATGAGATTTTTCCATTCCTTGCGATGACCATATGCTAAAACTTCCACTATTTCTTGCAAAGAATGTCAAATGATGTCATATATGTGCTGCATGTCATAAAAACATAATCTAAATCAATACCAAAAGTATCTAACATATTTGTCTATAGTAGTGTAACATCGAAATCTTACCATATGATGTGTTATATGATCTACACCCCATGCACTTCAAACTGCATCCACAAATTCACTGGTTGTTTTCTGTATTATTTGTACATCATATTTAAAATTTATCTTTTCTCAAGTATTTCACCATGTCTAATTTTTTCCAAACTTCTACTTTGTGTATACGAGTAGAACCTTCTTCTTTGAAATCTTGAATTGTAGCAATAATCTCTTTCCAAACTGAGTATTGAATCTTGGTTTGTTTGCCAAAATATTTGATAAAAATCTTTGAGCTTTGGATCCTCCAACTTCATTGATATGAGATGGATTACCAACTATTATCTGCATACCTTGGTTTAACATGTCTGTTTTTTTTTTAAAGATGATATGGTCATGGGATTGGAAACTTTTTAATACTTACCTGTGAAAATGCCTCATGTATCATCTTAAACATTGTTGCATATGCTTCTCTACTGATGCTAGAAAAATCACATGCCCCCTGAACCAATCTAGTGTCTAATATTTTTCCAACTATCGGTAATGCTATCGGTAACTGAAGCCTTAATCTTTTTCATTTTGTTATTGTTTAACATTGATTTCATAGATTTAGAAGTCAAGGTAGAATCTAGTGAGTTTCCAATGGAAATCTCATCGGCCAAATGGTCTTCAGCAACCAATGCTGATCTGCATTACAAACATAATGTTCATGAAAATGTCAGTAGAAATTAGGACACTCATAGCATTCATACTAGTATAATAAGCAAATCGACAAAAAGTTGAAGTTAATGAATAACAAAACTAGCGATTATGAATGAATCAAAAAGTTCAAGCAATATTCAATACCGAATAAGCTATAACTTACTTGAATGTACGGATTCGTCTTTTTCTATAACCTCCTTTGGATGATAGATCACATATATCCTTGGTTACAAGTCTTTTCGTCTTGTTGCTTCGGACCTTTCTGTTGAGCACATACATATCTTTAACAAGAGACAAATATGAGATACACATGGATTGAAATGCAGTTTTTATCTCATCATTACTAGTTGTAAAATGATGCAAAGAAAATTTCAACTTTTGGATCTCCTTCTTAAACATCTCATTTTCTTCCAAACAAGTTTTCAACTTTGTAGATTTTTCATCGCACTCCTTTGATATTTTGATTGATTTCTCTTCCAAATAATGTATTCTTTGCATTGAATGTGCATTCCCATAGAGCATCAAATTCTCACAATAAGCCAAAAGGCCATTTTTGCCATGACACATATAGATTATTAATTGACTCATCGAATGGAAATCCGGATGTTGCAATGAACATGGATCAATAGGATACAATGTTCCTGATGACCATAAATCTACATGCTTTAGCTTTTCCTCCCTGTATCAGATCATATTAGAAGTTGACAATTTTGGGTTGCTTTGAATCTCTTGTCCTGAGCAGAGCATTATCTGGATCCAGATCTACATGAAGATGATAAAGCTTTGTCATCAGTACAGTAGTATAGTAATGAACAACACAATGACAATAACAAAGTTGGAGATGGCACTCAACACTTGCTCGTGACCCTGGAGATAGAGATGGCGCTAACCTGGAGATAGAGATGGCGTGGGTTTTGTTTCTGAAATGTCACTTCTAATTCAAATTTTTGAGTGTTCCCAACTATTGGGAGGGAACATTTCAGCATTTTGAAAATTATACTTTAACTGTGGTTAAGCACCAGTGAAGTTTGATGTGACTAAACTAAGGTGCATTCATTCACATAGAAAGTAGTGCAAGCAGATGCATAAAGAAGTTAGAAAATGATATTTTAATTACTTTATAGTTATTTCTCTCTCTCCTACATGGCATTTCTTACAGGGCCCTCTTTGGGCCCATATTTTCTCTAATGAACTGTCGTTTGATCAGCTAGCTTAATGGTAAAAGCTGCTAGCTTAATCTTTGAAAGGCCCCACTTTGCACATAGCTTTGTTGAAATCAGATTAATTCCTGAACCTCCATCTATGATGGCTGCTTCTTTAGAAAATTGTGTGTTGTATCGGCAGAGTGATATTTTTTTGTTCACTTTCCCAAGCCGCTCCGACATGGACTCACTTTGTTAGATTCTTCAAATCCAGCACAAAAAAATGGTTCTTGATGGGCTTTTGGTTCGATCTGAGTTAAGTTCTGCGCTAATACTTCATTTGCTTTCGGCACCAACTTCAAAAACTCTCCCAATGTAATATTCATCTTACAAGATAGGATTACTTTTTTGGATCAATATGATCCGAGTTACGAATTGAAATTATAGCCATTTGAAAATCCATAATAAGTTTAACTATTGAAAAGCGTATATAATATTATGTTATTAAAACATAATCTAGATTTTTATTTTATTTTATTTTATTTATTTACTACAGTTTTTACAACAGATTATAAATCTTTGCATTATTACTGACTATAAAAATATATCATTTACTGCAGACTATGGATTATATATTCAATATGAGCACATAAGTCCATTATTTCAAGATTCATCAAAACATGTACTTATTATTCATAATAAACAGAAACCGGTTTGCATGCTTAAAGAGATGATTAAGCCATAAAATTCAGCTCAAAAGTATAATGATTTTACCTCAAAATATTATGCCTGACTTTCTGCATCTTTTTCAATAGGCCACACAATTTCTTGTCAGACTGCCGGTTCCCATTGTTAAATTTGCCGGGTCATCTCTTTCACCAAAAATTGTAGGAAGAAAAAGATATAGAAGAGAGGGGGGGTCGCTAAAAAGAAATAGAGACAGAGCAAGAGCGGCGCACTGAGGGAGATAGAGAGAGAGAGATATGAGCATAGACAGAGGGGGATAGAGAGGGAGAGAGAAGGGAGCGGTTAACTGAGAGAGAGAGAGAGAGAGAGAGAGAGAGAGAGAGAGAGAGAGAGAGAGAGAGAGAGAGAGAGAGAGAGAGAGAGAGAGAGAGAGAGAGAGAGAGAGAGAGAGAGAAAGATTTCACATAGTCCCTCTTGACAAGTCAAGACCAAACCCTTTGAACCCTTCAATTTATAGCATAACAGGTTAAAATACAGCTGGATAAAGTATAACAATACAAAGTACCATAAAGCGAAACAAGTTCTAAGACACCCAACTGTTACTTGCCACCATCCCACACAACAAAACCGCACAAGTTAGTCGCGTGAGGAAGATAGGTGTCATATCTGAGCATCAGTTGTTATCCATGTCTGAAACAAGATTCACTACTTTATTAGCTAAATTGCATTTTTAAAAAGTACGTCCAATCTTTCCAATCATTCACTTCATTACTAAGCAATACATTCTTCTCTTTAACGAAGCCGTATCAGGGCATAAGCCATACCGATCAGTACAAGAGCAAAAGGAATGTATTAGGTTCACATTTACATTTTACATGTAAGCAGCTATTCTTCACTATACTGATGGACAAAGATTTGACTATGGTCACGACGTTAGGTACTAGAGCACTTTCGTGCTATACTAGCTCCCATGGATATCTCGTAACTGTTTTCCGAGAGCCCAAACACCGAACAACTTGGGCAAATCCATGTCATTCAAGTGTACCATTGTCAAGCTCTATATGAGTACGTGACCTTACAAAAAACACTGGGACACCAGATGCAAGCGAATTTAATGGAATAAAAAATACAAGCTCATGTCTATTTTTAACGTACATAAGATCAGAATTTTCTAACATTATTAGTTATTACCTTTAAATGAAGAAATTTCAGTATAATCATGCATGGATAAGACTTCTTGTAGTAACGAGTAAGGCCACCCACCGTATTGGTGCAGTTTTGTATAACATCATACCTGAATGATAGACAAAGTCATCTCTTGCGAATTATCCATCTTCAGCTGTTTTAACAAATCACCTATGTGCTAGAAGATTCAAACCGAAAGTATTGTGTTAAGCGTAAAGTACTTCTGTCACCCTCATAGTCTTTAACAATAGTTAACCCATCATTTTGCTGCAGATTATTAACTTATCATTCAACTTATTCAAGAGTAGTTCCTTCCCCACAATATCCACAACATACAGATAATCATGTTCTGTGTATACATCTTCTCAGAAAGAAACAATCAAACCAAGCATTCTTCAAGTTACACTCTTAGAAGCCAATCTACTCCTTATCAGAGGCAGCAATCATCATAGTTTGTATCATACAATTGTAGCAATCATCCAGAGCAACCAATTATAGCAAGTTACAGCCAATGGAATAGCAGGAATGCTCTTATCAATCACATATACGCATTCATCATTGTAATCACTAGAATCCATAAGTAAAGATACTGTAAAATGCGTGGAATAATGCATGCATGCAAGGCCATGCTTTATCGCAGTATCAATATGGAATCTATACTCAGAAAGTAGCGCTAGCCAGCGGCCCATTCCGCTACACAGATAGCACTGGCCAGCGACTACTAATCACACATAATCAGTGATACTTTTTGTATACACCTGGATCGCTGTCTAGCGCCAACTATAACTCAATCAGTGATAGAAAAAAATACCTGTAAAGGTGCCCACTATTGCTCCTTGAGGCAGCGCTTGATTGTAAGAATGCCGAATCACAGTTTTGCAAGCCAAAACTTGCTACTACACAACGGTAATCACAGCAAGTTGTAAACATTCATTCCTAATCGTAAAGTACAGCACAAAACCTTCATTATCAGCGAGCTAGCATTCCTCATAGCGTTCTCATCTTAGGTTGTAGTATCATTCACACGATTGCACTTCCAGTAGCTTTCACAAGTATTCCTCTTCAATAGCAATCACCGTAAAGAAAAGCACCAGTAGAGCAGGGCTGAAGGAGAGAGAGAGAGAAAGCAGAAAAGTATGAGGGAAAGTGAATAGGGTTTTGTGACTTGCCTCTTTATAGAATTAGAGGACACTTAGGTGTACTAAGTGCAAAGTGATGCTCACCATTAGATTGACTGTTTAAAATGTGCACAAATCTTGGCCCTTGGAAAGACTACCAACTTTCCCACCACCTTTTTTTTAGAAATTTTAAAAAAAGGGGTCTTCTATCATAGCAAGGCATTTTTCTTCCGCCCCGACTAGTAAAAAGGGTTATTACGCGACATTTGCATTCTACAGAGGTTTGCGAAGTAAATAGAGTAATATATTTACGTAACAGAGCCCATGAGAGAGAGAGAGAGAGAGAGAGAGAGAGAGAGAAAGCATAAGAAGAAGTGAATAGGGTTATGTTATTTTTTTTTAATAGAATTAGAGGACACTTAGGTGTACTAAAAGTGCAGATTGTTGCCCACCATTAGATTAACTGTCCATATGTGCACAAATCCTGGCCATTGAAAGATTTACAACTTTTCCACCAATTTTTTAAAAAAAAACTTATTCTATTATGTGGGGTCTTTTATCATAGCAAGGCATTTGTTTGCCCCCACTAGTAAACAAGGTTAGTACGCGACATTTACAATCCACAGAGGCTTGCAAATCGAATAAAGTGATATACGTAACACAGAGAGAGAGAGAGAGAGAGAGAGAGAGAGAGAGAGAGAGAGAGAGAGAGAGAGAGAGAGAGAGAGAGAGAGAGAGAGAGAGAGAGAGAGAGAGAGAGAGAGAGAGAGAGAGCCAACAGTACCCACATGTAGCAAAGTCTCTCAGGTGGCAGTTAGCACCCCTGAGATGGAGTGTTAACTGCCCACCAAAAGAAATTTAGCATTTTTGTGGTAAAGTAAACTTGAGTCCAGGGAAGAAATTGTGTAGGAATAGGTTATTTATAATCTCATCCAATCTTCCTCTCATGAAGCCATTACATTGAAAAACAAGAACGGTTTTTCTGACCTCATCCATAAAAGTATCATATTCGATACAACACTACATGGCAGCAATAATTTGAGCGACAATAACTTTATACGAGTTCATAATCAGCCTATTGGCAATCAAGTGTATATATTGAAAAAACAAAAATGGAAGTTCTCTTCTTTTGTCAAATTTTTTCATATGAAACTTACCTAATAAAGAATCAAAGGTAATGGTAATATTCAAAAAATTGACCATATTATCAGAAGCGTCGTCATTTTCTATAGAGAGGTACTCCAAGGGATAGATCCATAAGGCATTATCATCGACATGAGGTTGCTCCTTGTCCAGAAATAAAAGAGCATATGTGTTGTTTATGAAACAAATGTCATCACTATAACGGAGACTATGCTTGAAGGCACGTAGGTATTCCACCTTTCCAAGTCTGGTGAGTCTTTTCACAAAATGTAATTCATAGAATGACATATACCAGTTACACCATGTAGGGGAACAGGCAAAACCCATAGGAATACCACAGACCTGTTTCTAGTGTTGTTTCCTAATATTACTATGCAATTGTCAATCAGTATATCGTTACATTGGCAAAGAGATTCCATGTCAATCGCAGTCCAATTATCAGTTTGATTGTTTATCCATTTCCAATCAAATTGCTTAAGGCTCGATTTTCATTGATAAGCAAGCTTTTGTTTTTACAATCCAAAAAATCTCTGAAAAGAAGGGCAAAACTTCACCCTCCCTCTTCACTGACCAGCGCTGGCCCTGCTGCCCGAATTCAGCTCAAAAGTCGCCCTATTCTACTAAAAAATTTCCTCCGAAATTCAGATTTGAGGGCCACTGCTCCAGCGATGGATTTGCTCGCTGATTTTTGCTCTAAATCCGCTCAAAATTCAGGGAATAGATCTCCAAAAACAGAGGTAAACAGCTGCCTTTCCAGCGATTTTTCTACCCAAGGAATTCTACTTCCTATTATCATGAATTCTCAGCAAGATTCAAGGACTTTAAAGCTGCTCCTACAGCGAGTCTCCTCTTCTATGCTTTTCTGAAAATCTCTGGGATTTTTCCTATCTTCCGATAGTTTTCTCTACTGCTGCTACTAAGCTCCCAAATATGGAGATGGCTCTGATACCAGTGTAATAGTTACTAACACCACAGTAGGGCAAACACTAACTGATCCACCCAATCTTGCCTACTCCCTGATATAGAGTAAGCTCCTCCTAGCCCAATGTGAGGACTGGTAGCATGCAACTGCCAAGTGTCGGCCACGTGGCACTGACATGGCCGACTGCACGTCGGGACCCAACTGGGGGCCCTGTCCTGCTGACATGGTCCCTAGACTGTGTTAGGCCCGCCATGGCTATGGACCGTGCTGGGGCACACTACTCACATTGTCTTGCCCCATTGGTTGTGTACGCTGGACACGACCCTGACTGTGGTACCTGACCTATCTGTGTTCTCTAGGATTCGGCTCTGGTCACGAGCTCGTAGCATCTCTGCCCAAGCTTGTCTTCCTCCTTTTGAGCAACTCCTCACTTCTAGCTCAGATCACCTGCAAGAGACCCTCTTGGAGCGCGTGCACAAGCATACCCTTTCCAGCATGCTCTCTGAGGCTCCTTCGGCATTGCATTGAGCTCGGCTTCTTTCTTGTGTGTGTCATGGTGCCGAGGCTTGGCTATCAGCTCGGCTAGTTATTCCTTCCTTTCGATTGTCTTCGACCATCTTCACCACTGCTCTTCGTCTTCGCTTGGGGTTTTCTCATCCTTTGGCCTTGGGTCTCTCCAGGTGTGTTTGTGGTCACCCTATTGATGCTCTTGCTATCCACGTCCTCCGCTGTCCTTTTGGGAGTGAGCGCACAACTACGCATGATGTTGTCAGAGATGCAGCTGCCGCTATAGCCAGAGATGGAGGATTCCATGTCCTCAAAGAGCAGTCTCATGTCCTTCCTTCTTCCGCATCCCACTCTTCTCGCAGGCCTGTTGACATTGTCCTCTCTCGGGATGGGCTTCGTACTTTGGCAGATGTACGAAGCCTCCATATAGTACTGAAAAGGTCTACAAGAATGAACACGGTTCTTCTTTCTCACCAATGAACCCTCAATCCCCGCCAATTGAGCTAGGCCATTGTTGGTGATAATGCTCGTCTACACCTCCCGTGCCCACTCCTACATAATCAAATAATGATTACAAAACTTGCACAAATACAGTATAGAGAGAAAATGGGAGCCCAATATTTCATTGGGCGCCCAAAATGAAAAAAAAAAAAAATCCAAAAAAAAAGGTGGGAGCGGGCATGGGGTACAATCCCCCCCCCCCCCAATTGATTTAGGATGACTAACTAACGTGCAACTAACTAACATGCTGTAATCTTAGAACCTGATTATAGTGAGAAATTGGTTACTGGAATTCCAAACTGTCATGCATTAACGAACTATATCAAAGTCAAAAAATGTCGGTGAGATGATTACGGCTCATAGCTCATCATTAATAAGGAACAAACTTTTTACCTTTGAGAGCCAGTGCACAGACCCATAAGCAACGACTACATGCAAGCTTTTGCTGGGAAACAGACGCCTATAGAAAGAGCTAGGGATGCCAACAACAAAGTAAGATTGTTTTTCAAATCATTGGCACTATCACAGGAATTGCCAATGTAGTTAGGGAGCATCAAACCGAACAAAGTATTGAAGTCATTAGACGGAAGGTCCACAAAGAAGGCTTGAAAATCAGGCACTTTTGCTCCAAACCAAAGTTTCAGAAACCAAAACTACTGTCAAAGATAGGGATCTTAAGCCACTAGCAGAGTCCTCAGGTGGAAAGCAATCACGAAGGTGTTCATAGACCAAACCGGAGGGACCACCAACAGCAAGACGAGGACTACGATGGAAGGCACGAGAGAAAGAATCATGATCAAGCACCAAGTCAACATCAGACACAAAGTCCTCCACAAACAAGGGAAGAATGCCTTCAGAAGCAGGATGCAGAGCTTGGAGAGCAGCAACAGTATCAACAGAAGAGGGAGCGGGTGTGAGAGGAGCTAAAGCTCGAGCTGCACGAGAATACTCACTAACTTGCCCAAGATGTAGGGTGCGACGAAGGTGACGGTGGAGAGGTGGGGCGCCTTGAGGTTGAGAGTCCTGTGAGTTGCGAGCAGCAAGTGCCTGACAACGTGCAAAGTGTTCCTCCTGAAGCGTTTCCCAGTCTCCCGATAGAAAGCGACGAAGGCGAGCACGAGTTTCTCTATGACCAGCATCCCCACCCTTCGGAGGAAGAACTAGACACCAAAGGAAAAAAGAAGAAACAGATGCCAAGCCGCAATGTCAAAGGGGTCAATAGCCAAGCGATCAAGAAGAAGGCGCATAGCAACTTGAGTTTCACGACGGAGAGCGAGGGGAATAAACACTTTTACTAAGTATTAACTTATGTTTGGCAAGTATAACTTTAACAAGTTCGTCCAATATAAGGAGGTTACTCTTGAAGAAGCTGAGGAACAGATGAAAAATAGATGACGAACTGCAGACGGTTACCAAAGGTGGATGATGAAGACTGCAAATACAGGTGCTGCAGCTTTTGGCGATGTAGAAAAGGTTGGAGGAGAAGGGACGAGGATCGTGATCTTGATGAAGATTCTGACAAAGGAGAGGAAGACGAAGATGAAGAAGAAGCCAGAAAGAGCAGATTGGGAATGAATAAGGGCACCAAGGGAGGGGATGAAGATTACGTTGGCTGAAAAATCTTAGGCATGCAAGACTGATATGTTGTTTATGGCTTTGTGCAGTGTGAATTTTTTTTTTAAAAACTCTGGTCGCCCGCCCACTTCGTACATATACCACAAGAGTTGCATTCACTTCCTTAATGCTAAATTAATAATGAATCACTCACATTTTATATCATATATATATTTTTTGTTCTGCTTTCACTTTTACTCTATGATAGATACCCACCTGAGCTAACACAGCCCATTTCGGAATAATGGATCATCGGCTGTTGCTCATGGGCGATGCTGCTGCTGGTGCAACTGAGCCACCATCACTCTCTGGATTCTTAAAAATCGAGCACATAGTAGGCAAATCTGTTGCGACACGAGTTTTTGCTAAGTACCCTCTCAAATTCTTGATCCCCCTCAAAGTAATAAGTTATAACTCTATTGCCCTCTGCCTTTTCCTAGCTTGGTCAATTATAGATAGTATCTAACCCCAGCTACTGCCAATTGTAGCAAAGTTTGGATCATAATGCGGTTTTACTTCTCCATTGTTGGTTTTTGCTTCACCCATTTGTCGGATCTCATCTTACTTCTCCATTGTTGGTTCTCCATTGTTGGTTCTTGCTTCACCCATTTGTCGGATCTCATCTTACTTTTCCATTGTTGGTTCTTGCTTCACCCATTTGTCGGATCTCATCTCACATCAAGCAGTGAGAATTTTAAAAGGGTATTTTTTATTGTCCTGCAAGTGTTGAATAGTTATGTAGCTGTTGATAAGAAGTTGAATCGATATTGCAAATTGGCCCAAAGTAGGTGAAGTTTTGGCTGAAGTTTTGGCCCGAAGTAGTGGCTGTAAGGATCAAACCATGAGTGCTGGTTTCAAAATTCTGGCAAGTGGGCATAGAGATTTTTGGAATTTTCTACTGGAACTAAGTTCCAGTCAAGGTCATTCTATGCTGGATCCTTCACACAAATACAGATGACATTGGGTTCTGAATCCCATTACAACTTGAAGACATTATGGCTATTTTGTAGTCACAGGTCGGTCGGATTATGAAGACTGTGCAGAAAATTTCCTGCTTGTCAATGTATCAAATGTTGGATGCTCATCCACTGGCACTTGCTCTATTTGAATAAGTTATGCAAGGTCTACTGGCCACATGTTCAAAGGGTCTTGTTGGAATGAATTTTGCGGGATTCTTGAGCAATGACATTCCGGTCTTCTTGAAGAATGGTCACTGGCATCAGTCTCGACTATGGATTTCTTGATAAAAATGCGAGGCACAGAACGTGAGCAGTGGTGAGTAGTTTTTTGAGGCTGTAAAAGTGGACTGACAATAAAAACGATTGCCGAAATCCTAAGTCTTTGAGGTACTGGTCAAGGCTATGTGAAGCAAACTTTGGCAGGATCAAGAATAACGGTACCACAACAGAAGCAAGGAACACTAAAACTTTCCTAAGACATTCCAAAGAAGCACTTGGCTTTTTGGCATAAAGAGGTTCCTAAATTCCTACAATGGCGATAGAGTTGAGGGCTTCTCAGCTACCTGATGATATAGTTGCAGTTAATCAATGAATGTTTGAGGAATTGGACATAGATGTCGCAACTCAAAAGATGGAGTAGGAGCTGCCTCATGTACACATATGTAAGTGTTGCCCAATATGCCCAGTATGCCTTTTGCTTATTTTGAATGTTGTGGTGTCTCAATCAAAGAGCATTTAGGCATACTTTTGCTTATTTTGAATGTTGTGGTGTCTCAATCAAAGAGCATTTAGGTTTTGTGTCTTTCGTTTCAGTCACAGGTTGCCGTCGATTGACATAAGCCAAAACGCATTGCAGTATCAGGTTGCGTGGAGCATAATAATATATTACCAGGATATGGAGGGTTTTAGAGTTTTGGCTGCTGGAAGAATAAGGGGTCGTGCTGTGAAATAAGTGACAGAAAGCTTCTCGGCACCTTTAGTCTTGAATGAGCCGAGGGTAAGACAATTCAACTTCACACCGGATGGGCTGCTATAGGCCAAGCGAATCAAAGGAAGGACCCTGCGCAGAGCTTCATCTCAATGTAAAAGTTGAAGGTGATCCTTGCTACATATTTCAGTTCGATGAAGGTGATCCTTGCTACATATTTCAGTTCGATGAAGATACTCATGCTTTTATTAATGGTGAGTACTACATTATTTGCTTTGTCCTTTTTGGCTATTGTGGTGCTCTTTTTGCATTCACATCTTCAACCAAGTTGTACCCATTTGTGCTTAATCTGTCCTTCTTCAATGATGCATTTTACTCATCTACTATGTTACTTAGTTTTTGTTCTTTTGTGCCAGCTTTCATGATGATCTACCCTTAACCTCTGGAGAATCAATAGAAACCCACTATAATGATCTACCCTTAACCTTTGGAGAATCAATAGAAACCCAATATAATGATCTACCCTTAACCTTTGGAGAATCAATAGAAACCCAATGCTTTGGTCAACTATATTAATGAGATACAAATGCTAATGTGGATTTATGTTTGTGCTTGTGGCTTGCACCCCTTGTTGCTAAAAAATTTAGTAATGATGCCTCAACATTTCTCTGTTGACCAACTTGATGCTCCAAGACTATTATAATAAGACTTTGCGGTTTTGAAGATTGCATGTCTTTGTTGCTATCTTGGGTTCTATCTTAGACTTAGCATCAATGCAATTTTTTGCTATTTTGGCTCATTGAGAGCTTTGTCAAATCGTAGTTAGCTAGATTGTGTTTACCCTTCTATCCTTGGTGCAATTTGCCCAACAACTACGCATTTGAGTTAGATTTTGAGCAATAGTGATGACATGTGGAATTTTATTTATTTACGACGAAGTTGGGATTTCATTTGATCTACTTTCAAATTGCTCTTTAGTGATAGCCTTTATGATGACCAAGTCTACTCTTCACCTTCAGAGAAGTGAGAGGAACTTACTACATTGGTTAATTCTAAAAATATATGAATGCTAATGTGAATGTATGTTGGCATGCAATTTGATGAAGTGAGAAGGCTTGTCTTAGCATTTAGTCTTATGTGTCATGAAATTGATAATCTAAGACTTCGGTGGACTCCAAGAAGTTGACTATTTCAAAATCCTCTTTTATTATTTTGGGTACATGCAAATGGTTTTTTATACATGTAGAATCTAGGTTGTTTTTGGGGTGTACAAGTGGTTTCAAAAGCCATGGAGGAACATGGGAAACGGGTGTCTAAGGCCTTAAATGTACGCGTTCGAGGAGCAGCGTTCAATGATGACAATCTATTGGCCAAAGCCAACTCTTTCATCTCTTCTACTTTCTTTAAAAAAGAAGCGGTCATCACATCGGCCTAGAAGAGTAAATATCGGCCAATTGTGATCTTCATGAAATTCAAAGATCCGTGGGATTGTCAACTTGTGCTCCATCAACGAGGGTATATCAAAGGTTCGGAAGTGTTCATGGACAAAGACTTGACGCCTTTGCATGGAGGAAGCAAAAGCAAGGGGTTAGAAGGCTCTCTTCAATGATGGGCATCCGATCTTCGTAAACCCTCTCTCTCTCTCTCTCTCTCTCTCTCTCTCTCTCTCTCTCTCTCTCTCTCTCTCTCTCTCTCTCTCTCTCTCAAACCCCTCTTTTTTACGGTACTATAATCTCATGGTGGCCTGCACCTAACCATGGCCACATTGGCCTTTGGCCCGCCATTTGACTTTGGTTCGCAATCGACTTCGGGCCTCCTTCCCGACACCCCCCGCACTCCACTAACCCCTGTGATCCCCCCCCCCCCCTTCACAATCCATCCAAAACACCACCCACCAAAGGATCGACGAACTAATTTTGGCCGCATCTAAATATGTCCCGCCTTCGGCTGGCACACTTTGCTAGTCATCTTAAAAGTCATTACATTTTCTTATAATATTCTAATGACACTTAAGTATCAATTTATGATTCGTCAACCATAAAAATTTAGAATCTTATGATTCGTCAATCATCATTTATAGAATACTAAAATCATTCATAGAATTTTAAAACCATACTTAATCATTGAAAGATACAAGAGTATATGTACAACATACCACTCAAAAAAATATATAAATCAAAAACTCTTTTTCCCAAGGAAAATTATTGGATTTCAAGAATATTCTTCCAACTTGATCCTTAACAAAATTATGAGCTATTCAAACTTTGCGATCAATCAAGTAATTAAAGATACCAAAACCATTTTAACATTTGTCTTCAACTACATAAACTTTATACAAATTCCTAGAATAAAATCTAGAGATTACCAAATTCTACTGAATTCCAACTGAACCCAGCGGTTATTCTTAATATTTGTTAAACTCTATCATCCAATAGGAGCTTACTTGGATATAGTCAATGACTTACAACTATTTCCCATTTGAGAACCATTCTATACCAAGGATTTCCTATATTCTATGCACATAACTTTAACTGATGAATCCTAATGACTCACAAATCATGTGTCTTGCTTGAAAGCAATATAGATTAAAACAGACAGGGGTGAATTCTCTTCACACTACTTTTTTAATCAAGTATCCCGTAATCCAACTACTCAAGTCAATTGCTAATGATTCATAAATCTCGTATGTCTAGGTGCCTAATTCATTTATCTTGCAAATTATTCCAGAACACCACATTTAGATACTCTTCTAAACCATCACTAAGTTAACGAGTTATCTTTTTCACATAAAGAGTCATTAAATCACACACACACACACACACACACACACACACACACACACACACACATACACACACACATATATATATATATAAGTTAAGAAAACAATTTAAACACACCGACCGGATCAATCACCACAGCACAACATCAAGTGCAACAAGACAAGACAACAGAATAGCTCACCTCAAATTGTATATTCAACTAATTAAGCAAGTACAAAAAATAAAGTTACTTAAAAGTACTCAAAGGGCTCGTAAAAGAAAGATGGCCCGATAATTCTAGAACTGAGCACACGTGGTGCCGTCGAAATAAGAAAGCACTGTATAAGTCGATCATTGCTATTTTAACTCTCTCCCTCAATGATACTCTATTCATGGAACTACCTCCATGATAGTGTTACAAGTAAAGACTTTTTACACAACCAGATCTAAGCCAAGTTTGGCTCTAAAAGTCTCAAACTTTTTTTTATTTAAAGCTTTTGTAAATATATCAGCAACTTGTAACAACGTAGAATAGTGTACAATACTTATATCTTCAGATTGTAGCTTCTCACGCACAAAGTGATATTTTATCTCAATATGTTTTGTCCTTGTGTGAAAAACAGGATTCTTAGCCAATTGTATTCCACTTTGACTGTCACAGAATATAATAGTAGGGTTTACTGCTTCATGCCAATCTCACATAATAACTTACATAGCCAAACAACTTCCTGGATAGCAGAACTTAACGCTTTATATTCAGCTCCTGTAGAAGAAAGAGAAATAGTATCTTGCTTCTTGCTAGACCATGAAAAACAACCGCTACCAAAATTGAAGGCATAACCTGTTGTTGACTTTCTATCATCTATATTTCTTGCCCAATCAGCGTCAACATAATCATGCAACTTAGGTAAAACACTTTGTCTTTTGTAAATTAGGCCAAGGTTAGGTGTACCCTTCACATACCTCAAAATCCTTTTCGCAGCTTTCCAATGGTCCATAGTGGGTGATGACATGAATTGACTAATCAAACTTACAGCATAGCAGATATCAGGACGTGTACTCGTAAGATATATCAAACTCCCAACTAGTTGACGAAATAGAGTAGCGTCAACATATGCACTATCATCAATACGAGATAATTTCTTATCAGCTTCGCAAGGGGTGATGGAAGGTTTGCACTTTGTCATGTGAAATCTCTCCAATACGCCCACATACTTGGTTTGACATAACCTGATATCACTGCCAGTTTGTCATACTTCGACACCCAAGCAATAGTGCATAAGATCTAAATCAGTCATCTCAAACTGCTTGCATAAGTTGGCTTTGATAGAACGAGTGAGGTTCTCATCATTGCTCGTGATAATGATATCATCAACATAAAGTACAATCAAGACAAAGTTATCATTGTTTATAAAAACATAAAGATTTGGATCTGAATTTGTTCTTACAAACCCATGAGAAAGAAAGTATTTGTCAATGCATCCATATCATGCGTGTGGCGCTTGCTTAAGGCCATAAAGTGCTTTGTGTAGTTTACATACCTTCTGTTCTTGCCCTTTTGCCATGAAGCCCTGCGGTTGGACCATGTAAACTTCTTCCTCTAAGTCACCATTAAAAAATGCGGACTTCACATCCATTTGATGGATCTTCCACCCAAAATGAGATGCTAGGGCAATGATAAGACGTAGTGTAGTCCACTTAGCCACTGGAGCAAATATCTCTTCATAGTCAATTCCTTTGCTTTGCTCATAACCCTTCACTACTAGGCATGCCTTATGCTTTGCTATCGTGTCATCCGCATGAAACTTTGTTCTAAACACTCATTTGTTGTCAATGGGTTTCTTTCCAAGTGGTAGATCAACCAACTCCCATGTATCATGTCTGTGGATGGATTCCATCTCATCCTCCATTGTCCTTTGCCACTCTTTGTGATCTTTTGCCTCATCAAAGGTTGATGGCTCTCGACACTTCAAAATGTCACTCATTAGGGCATAGTTCACATGATAACGATCGGGAGACTTCCTTTCCCATGTTGATCTTCTCACTTCTTCTTGTGTGCTAGATCCTGGTTGATTTAGCTTTGCGTCCTTCATGATCTTCTCATACCATTTTGGTATCTTAGATTCAGGTGATACACTACGTGGAGAGTATGTATCCCAAGGATTGTCCAAGTAATATCTCTTACTTCCAACCGGTTTCTCCTTTATTGCTCCTATTGGCAAGTACCTCCCCCTAGGCTCTTGAATAGGTGGTGTCCTTTCATACTCGCCCTCTCGACTCTCATCTTCACGTGCAACATCTTGTGGAGCGTCTTCTTCATCTTCTTCTTTATTGTGGGAAGTCTTTTGATGCTTTCACCACTTGCATGGTCTTCATCTTCATACCTATGCGTCTCATCAAAGATCACATCTTTGCTAATGTGAATCTTGTTCATTACAGGATCAAAACACCTGTATGCCTTCGTCCTCTCGTCATAAACGACGAAGATACACTTGATTGCTTTGGCATCAAGTTTCTTTCGCTCCTCCTTTGGCACATGTACATAGGCTTTACATCCAATGATACGAAACTTGTCGATTTTTGGCTTTCTTCCTGTAAATGCTTCTTCGAGAATCACATTTGGAACCACAACTGTAGGGCTTCTGTTTGCAAGAACGTTGCCGCACTGCACACTTCCGACCAAAGTGAATCGGTCAAGCCCATTTGCTTCATCATGGAGCGTGCACTCTCCATAATAGTCTTGTTTTTCCTTTCAGCTACACCATTACTATGCGGCGTGTGTGACTGTGTGAATTGTCTTTTGATGTCGTGTTCCTTGCAAAAGTCTTCAAAATCATCAGATTTGTATTCGCCCCCTCTATCAGATCTTAGCACTTTGATGCGTGCATCCAGTTGGTTCTCTACCAAAGTCTTGAACTCCTTGAAACGAGCAAAAGCGTCGGATTTCTTCTTCAAGAAATAAATACATGTCCTCATAGAGTAATCATCTATGAAAGTCATAAAATAATATGCTTTCCCAACGACATGGTCTTCATTGGGCCGCACAGGTCGCTGTGAATAAGTTCCAGCGGTTTCTTAGCTCTTGCAGCTCCACCTTTCTTGAAAGTCTCCCTGTGATGATTTCCCATGACACATCCTTCACATATTGCATGATGATCATCCGACAATGCCGGTAACCCTATTACCATCTTCAGCTTCGCCATCAATCTCAAACTCCCATAGTTCAAATGACCAAGTCTTTTGTGCCACAACTCAGATTGAGATGCTGTTGAGATAGCCAAACCATATTCTCCTGGTTTTGCAGCATCCAATTTATAAAGGCCACAGTTACTATCTCTATAACCTTTCGCCACCACTTTATGATTGTGGTTCATATCCCTCATAAGGCGTCCATCCTTGACAAATTCAACCTTAAGGTGTTGATTAGCCATTACTCCAACAAAAAGCAAACTCTTTTTGAGTCCAGGAACATAAAGCACATTAGGGATGTTCTTGATTTTACCATCAGGAAACTACACAGGTACATTGCCCACACCCTGTATTTGGCATTCCTCCCCATTGGCTTGAGTGACCTTGTCCCCATCATGGATTGGTGAGAATTTCTCAAACCAATCACGTTTCCCGGTCATATGCCTTGTGGCGTCTGAATCTATGATGCCAAACCATCTGGCACCATCATCAACCTGGGATGCCAATGCCGATGAGAAGACACTTGTCTCGTCATCTTCTCCATCATCTTCGGCAATGTTGCCTTGTTGAGTCACTTTTCCCGCCTTTATGTCCGCTTTCTTCTTGTAACACTTGCGTGCCCAATGACCCGGTTTGTGGCAATAGTAACATTTGTCTTTCTTCTTCTTTTTTTCTTTTGATGACGACTCTACCTCGTCATCATCATCCTTGGATTTCTTGGGAATCCTTTTCCATCCTTTCTGCTTGCCTTTAGCAAGCAAGGCTTGATCCTCCTATGGGGTTTGCCTTGACTTCACCACTTCGCGACGCTGCTCTTCCTGCAACATGATTCCGTGGAAGTCTTCAAAAGTAAGCAACCTCTCCCTCGAAGCAATACCTCTCACAAACATCTGTAACCCTTCCGAGACACCGCTCATTGTGGTATGTACCAATTCAACGTCCCTAATTGGTTCTCCAATTGCCACAAGTTGATCTCTCATCTCCTTTATCCTGGTGAAGAAAGATCCCACTGATTCACTTTCTTCCATCCTTACTGTGTTCAATCTCGACTTCAAGAACATGGCCCGAGCTGGATTGCAAGTTTGAAATTGCATTCTAAGAGCTTCCCAAGCTCCCCTAGCCGTCATGGCATCACTTATATGAGTGATCACATGGTCTTTCACCGAAAGATTGATTAAGGACAATGCTCTCTGTGCCTTTTTTATCAAAGGCCCTCATGTCACCTGGAGTGGTATTTGGCCGAACTTCAATACCTGTGACAATCTCCCATAACTCTTTCTCCATCAAAATGCTCTTTATTTTGAATTTCCAGATGTTGTAGTTAGAAGCCCCATCAAGTTTGCTTGCATCGCCCAAAATTGCCTCATTGATGTTTGCCATTTCCAAACTGCTTGAAACTCCACCTGTAGGCTATAAAGTGTATGCCGAAGCCAACCGTGAGGTCAGAAGTAAAAAATAATGACCTGCAATTTTTGGCTTACCAGGCCACCCGCTGCTCTTTCGCCAAATTGAAAGCCAAACTGGCGTTGCTTTCCGAAATGTTTCTCGTCACCAACTCCCAACTACCTGCCCAGTGGAATGGTGAAATCACTGGCGCGCTCCGAACACTTTCTTCGCGGCAATTACTCTGTTTTGGTATACCGTACTTGCAGGTACAATCAAGGTGCCCTTTGTTTGGAGGCTATAGCCTTTCGTTTGGCCACAATAGGCTAAAGGAGGTAAAAATAAGGGCAATTTGGGTTTTTGAACTGTTTCTTCAGTGTGAAGAAACTTCACCTTTCACAAAACTTGGGACCCAACAATTTTTTTCACTTTGAAAATTTTTAATGAAAAGAAGGGTGCCTTTGCCCTTCAGATCTTCAGGACCCTTTCAAAGCCCATCTAAGGGTGATCCTCAATCTTGCGGCTCCCAGTCGCTCTCCCTCTTGCAATCTCTACCGTGGATGTAAACTCTATGAGCTCTGACGGCTACAACTGCATCAACGCATTGATCCCCACACTTATATCCGCGGGCCCCTTCCGAACACTATAGTCCTACTCGTGTTGGCCACGCAATAGACCCGCGAGCTCCTACGATCCTCCATCTCCAAACTTCTTCACGCTGATTTCCAGCGATGGCCGCCCTGCTGATCGCTCTATCTCTTCCAATGCTCCACGACCGCCCACGGCTTCTTGTAGGCTGATTTTCCTTACTAGGGCGCCCTTCTCTAGCTCTTCACAGCCACAAAAACGGATTTATATTGAGAGAAAAAAACTTTTTCCCTTCTTGAAACCCTAGCTGTCAAAGAAGAAGGTATTTTTGGGCTTTATCTGATCTTCTTGAGAATTTAACTGAGCAGCTACCTATGCGTCTGAGGTCGCCCTACAACAAACAATATTCTACTCCAACCTACTCTTCAAACGGTGTTCAATTGCATTCAAACCAATCACAAACACTAAACAACCCTTCAGAAGGATTTCCAGCTTCAATCTTTGCTTGCCCTCTGATTCAGCCGACAATCCTCTGCCTCTGAATCTTCTTACAGTTTCAAGCTATTCCAAGAATCTCCACAGACTCGGTTTTGTGCTTCCTAGCCAACAAACCGTCGTGAATTCGCAGCTCTCTGTTTTTGTCTGGTGATTTTTGCCACCAAGGGCTCTGATACCAAGTTAAGAAAACAATTTAAACACCCGACCGGGTCAATCACCACAGCACAACATCAAGTGCAACAAGACAAGACAACAGAATAGCTCACCTCAAACTGTATATTCAACTGATTAAGCAAGTACAAAGATAAAAATACTTAAAAGTACTCAAAGGGCTCGTAAAAGAAAGATGGCCCGATAATTCTAGAACTGAGCACACGTGGTGCCGTCAAAATAAGAAAGTACTGTATAAGTCGATCATTGCTATTTTAACTATATATATATATATATATATATATATATATATATATATATATATATATTATTTTCAAAAAATAAGTTAATATTGATATTTTTATAATCAAATACATGTAGCTACATGATGATGATATGATATAATAAAAATTCTTGTATACTCAATTTTAAAATAAGCTCATATTTTTAGCTACGACTGTTATCAACTACTGTAATGCACAAATTGAACTTCACTCACATTACAAAAACATTTCAATATTCATTCTCAAGAGGTTGGTGCACTAGGATACACCTTAGGTAATGTTTATGCACTTTACTCGTAAAAGCTTGATACTATTCAACACCTCATGATTGCTTACTTAATTTTGTGAGGGAAAAAGAAAATTTCATATAATATCAACATGTATGATATCAAGGAATGTTTGCTCATCTTTCTTTTCAATCTACAAAACTTCCTTCCCATTGCCATTCTCTTTTTGAAGTACAAGATCAAAATGATACACACCTGCAAAATTTCAATTTAATCATGATTAAAACCTTTTCCCATGATGTGACTAAGTAATGTGAGTTATTGCACTTACACAAAGAATGCATTAAGAACCTACATTCAAGTGCTCTAAATCATCATCCAATCAATCATAACCATTATCCTAGAAAATATACTATCATTGGAAATGTACAAGCAAATAGCAAGTGAAGCTGATAAAGAAAAGGTGATACCATGTTCAATCATACATATCTACGAAATGAACATGACAAAGAATCATTATGACCAATTGCTAATCAATAAAGTGAATACAAAGTAGAACTTACCATGTCCCTTACCAACCCTTCTAAGTTGGCTTACATACTCCGATATCTTCTTGATTGATTCAACCTATGCGGAAAGCAACGTTGTATTTATTAGTTAAAAAATAGAATATGTTTGTCAAATGCAAAAGTGTTGTGGTCATGATGTTTAATGTGCTATTATACATACAGTTTCCTTAACAATCATCTAAAAATGAGCTACTTCATTTCGAACAGTTCTGCTAGTAAAATATCAATTTGCAACTTGCATTCTTCTTTAATCGTTTGTAGCAAAAAGAAAACTTATCCATCTTCAAATCAAATGTCAAACTAAGTATCCCCATCAAAAAATATTCAACTTGCAAATTCATGAAAGGAGTACAAACTTGAAACCCTCACAAAAAGCACCCAAATAATCAATTGAAAACAATTCACCAGTTTTTTTATTACTTTAACAAAAAAGTACTTTCAGCATAAGTACTTCATTTCCAATTGATAAACATGTACAACAAACAAATCCATCAATCAGTCTTCACTCTACCTTCACTCATAATCATCCGCCTCAGAAGAACTACGTACTTACCTTTACAATGTGAGTATGTTTATTTATACAAGTTTTCCTTATATGCACTTATGTACATGATTTTGTGATACCTGTTCCTGAAGATATTCACTCTCAATAAAATCCTGAAGCTGTGGATCACCATTTTCATCAGCAACCTGCTCCAAATCAACCATAATCATTTCAGAGCATCACAATTTGAACAAATCTGCAAAACAATGGCCTCTGTGGGCAGCTATGTACCTGATTGTTTTAATCTCTAGAACTACTTGGGAAGAGCTATTATACCTTGTGAAGGGCAAGTAGCTTCTCATTGGTCAATTTTTCTAATGAAAGGGCTAATTCCATGGCTGCACAAGCAAAGGGAGAGGAAAGATCCTTTTTAGAGGATGTCACTTGCACAAATTCTGTAATGATTGCTGGAACATGCTTAGCACAGATCAAGCAAGTTAGTCTCTGAGACTTTCGTTTCTTATGCTGATCTGATCGTACCATATAGAGCATCTCCTTTCTCTGGATGATCAAACTCAAATGAAGCTGGTTGAAGTATGGAATGCAGATAAACTCTTCCACCTCTAATATTCTGGGAAACAATAAGCCCGAGTTAGCTTTCCAAACAAAGAACAACAAGAGATCTTCTGTTTTACTGCCCAGTGATGCCATAGCTGAAGGTATTTTCATGATTGATAAAAGAAGAGAGTAGCACTTACTTGATATTTCATTAGTTTTTCTGCGTGCTCCCGTTCTTCCTCGCTAGACTCTTTGAAGAAGCTTCAGCACGTTGGAAACAGTGGGTTCAGTAGAGAGAGGAGGAAGAAGAAGAAGAAGAAAGAGTAGTTTAAACCTGTGCCTATTCTAAGAGAGAATAAACTCACTGTGCCATTCCAGGCAAGGCGACGTTATCCCTGTCGAAATACGCAAACAGAGCATGGTAGATGTACGAGACGCTATACTCCACGCTGCAATCCATCGCAGAAATTTCCCTACTTAGTGCTACTTGAATAAAATCTTATCATATTTTCAAATATAAACACATCAGAGTAGAAACTCAGAAATGATCAGTGTTAGCATGTAAGGAGCTAAGTTACTTGATCTGCTCGTTGACTCCTGCTTCACAAGCAGACGCATATCGTTGGCGAGCCAAGGACTGGGACGTGCTCAACGGCACCTGAACTAACGGATTCTTGACTATCTCCTGGAATGGCTCAAATAACACTCCCGTGAGTACAGTCGCCTCTGCCTCTGCCGACTCGGCTGCTCTCACAACCCCACGCCTCGCAGCTGCCAGCAGCCTCGGCCTATTTCCCCTCGCCGCTCCAAAAGACGCCCTGCATCTGATACTACTTTCAGAATCGTTTGCTCGGCTCCCTGCATCACCACAGGGGCTGCAAAAACCTACAGAAGATGAAGCAGCGGTTGACGCACGAAGTAACATTGTCAAAGCACAAACTCCAGACTAAAAATCAAGCCAAAGAATGCAACAGCAGCAGCAGCAGAGGAGATCCACAGAGACAAAGGATCGGAAGCAGAGATCGGTAGGTCGAGATCGAGAGAGAGAGAAGGGGGGGAATGCTTTGTGAAGAAGAGGGGGAATGCTCTGTGAAGAAGAGGACGTATCTATATACCTGAGTAGAGCTACTTATTCGTACTCATACACGTATTTCCTACGTATATACGACGATTGTGAGAGCGTACGATTCAGTGTATTGAGCCTAGTTCGAGAGTAGAGTCGTCAGAGGGGTTTCGCCACGTGGACGGTGGCACGCAGCTGGCACATGCCTGTCGCCAATCATCTGCTGCCACGAAGAAGATAAGGCATGAGGACTCCACACGCCTTAGACCAATCGCGAGCGATTTCGTTGACTCGTGGCAGGCACACGCCGGTCCAAAAAGGTATGAAGATAATATTGCCACGTCCCCCGTCCGTACCTGACCCCTTTGTTTTAGATTATTTCAGTGTCATTGTCCGTTGTAAGTTCTGGAAGGTAAAATAAAACTATATAGTTCATTTGGGGGGGAGCTTCCGGGTTTTAACCTTGGTCCTTTATTTACTCTTGCTCATAAAATCTTCTTGAAGATTGCTTCTAGAATCAATCTTCAGGAATCATGTGTTTAGTTGAAGGTTGTTGAGATTTCAAAGTTGTTGCTTTCAATATTGTAGTCATGACTTTTGTTGGCTAGAATAATTGAAGTACTAGAATCTCTCGTAAAAATATTGTGTGCATAACGATTTTTTTGAAGTGTGCTCTAGTATTTGTGAATTGCATTAATTTGTGAAAGGATGTTCCGAAAACAGGCTTTCGAAGTAGGTATTGTTTTTGGAGTAGATATGGCCACTATGGATTTTGAGTCTTATCTTTCGGTCTCACGAATGCTCTAGCAACATTCCAAAAAACATGATGAGCTTCATCCATTCTTCGAAAAGTTTGTCATGGTTTTTTTTTGATGGCATACTAACTTATGAAAGAGCATGAGGCGTATTTTCATACTATCTTAAAGAGTTTTAGGCAGGAAAAACTTTATGCTGAAGAGTCAAAATGTGAATTTTTTTATACCAAAACTTAGGTACTAGGCCATATCATATTTGATCAAGATATTGAGATCGATTATGACAAAACTGTTTGGGAAGTAAAATCTCTTTTGGATTTCATAGGTATTTTCCATAGATTTATTAAGGACTATGCCATTATTGCATTATCACTAACAAAAAGTTTTTAGGGAATAAAAAATATTCACAAATGCAATCGTAAGAAATTCAATCCATCGATCCATTGGAACATACCTTGTTGAAAGAGGCGCTAATGATTATGTCGTAGGAGCAGCCTTTTACCCAAGATGATACATCCGTAGCCTTTGAGAGCAAATAATCAGATCGTGCTCAACGTGGATGTTCTATATATGACAATGAGCTCTTTGCAGTTAAACATGTGCTAAAGATTTGGCACCATTATTTATATGGATCCAGATTCGCTGTAACGATGACCAGTCCTTAAGTATATATTTGATGTCGTAAGGCCAGGTGGTTGAAACTCATTCAGGAGCTTGAGTGACAAAGTATCATAGAAATGCATCAAACTGTGTTGCTAATGCTTTGAGCTAGATTGAAAAGATAAGCTATGTATGCTTTGCTAAAATTTAATCTACATTGTATATTTCTCATCGAGATCTTTATCGAATTGATGTCATGTGCTGTATGAAATTGGCCCATGAGCTTACTAATGAATTACCAAAAATAGCCATGAAGCTAAACTAGACTAGAACTAGTCATTAGAATTGTTAATAAAAAGGCGCAAACAACCAAGCCACGTTTGTATTGGCGGGAATTATAATAATGGTTGTAAGGCCCAAACTAAGGTAATAAGGTCCCAAATGTTAATTAGAGTCATTAAAGGCCCACTATGATTTTTGAACTTTTGGAGATCTTTAAGCTTCTCTTTGAGAGCTTTTTTGATAGTATTGATGGTTCATGTGCCTACAATCACATGAGAGCTATGATCATGCTCTAGTTTCAGGCCTAATCTTGTGAATGATCAATAATAATGAATAATGGATTCTATCTTTACCCATTTTGGTGAAGTTTTGCTAAATTTAGTTAGTTTCTTCAATTTTGACTAGTTTCTTGATTTCTTGTATCTCCATTGTAATTTGATGTTTAATGAATGGATTAGATGTTTGAATGCTAAGATCAGCACATGACAATTTTGGTATCAGAGCATTAGATCCTTTCCCCATCAGATTTGATGTATTTGATTAAGTTTGGTAAAGTTTCTTGTTCTAGTTTTCTTGTTTTGTCAATTTCCAACAAGTTTTGGTTCAATTTTGACCATCTAATTTTCATTGTGTGTGTGTGTGTGTGTGTGTGTGTGTGTGTGTGTGTGTGTGTGTGTGTGTGTGTGTGTGTGTGTGTGTGTGTGTGACTTCTTATTGTAGATCAGTCGATCTCTTGTTTAGCTTCTTGGAGGGATTGAGATTTTTTGATTTGGAGCTATAATGACCAAGTTATGGCCATTTTAGTGTTTTCATTCCAATTTTAGGTAGTTAAGCTTGAATCTGAGCCAATTTGTAATGAATCTGGTTGAAAATTGAGAGAGATATGGCAATTCTTGTGAAGGAGGTCTAAACTAGTTTTTGGTAGAAATTTGGGAGAGAAGCACTTCACCTTTTCATTTCTGAAATTTTGCTTCTTTGTTGATTTTTTCTCAATTTCTTCATTTTGAAGTTTTTGCCAGATACGTTTAAAAACATTCTAACCTAAACCTATGCCCATCCCTAATTCTAGGGACTCCAGAAACCCTGGAAAAAAAACCCTATCTACAGCCCAACAACCGTTCTCCCGCCCGAGCCTTCTCTTTCAAAAAATTCGACCGAGTCGGAAATCGCTCAGCGTTCGACCAAATTTTTTGGGCTCAGCGTTTGACAGAATTTTTTTTTGGAGTCAACATTCGATCAAGCTTTTTTTTGGGTCAGCGTTCGACCGAATTTCCGGGTCAGATCTCGACCGAGTCAGGGCTCGAATAAATCTCAACCGGACTGGATCCGCATAATTTTTTACCGACACTTATGTTTCAATTTTCGACCGAACCACCATCTTGACATATCCTTAGAGCTCCAAAAAAAAAAAACACCAAAAAAAATTCCCAAAAACACAACTTATACCAATAGAAAGCCCTTTTGATTCTGACTCTCCCCCTCGAATTCCCTATTAGCAAAAAAAAAATTAAACAATCTTGTAATAAAAAGCAAAAGTAATAATTATATCGAGTTCAATAAAATGGCACCAAAAAAAATGAGTAATACTGAAGATCTCCTCCAGACGGTGCAACAACTTCACGCCATCTCTTGTACCTTCCGTCATTTCAACATCATCCATGGAAAGAATACCTTCTTCGAAAACAGGAGTGGTAGAGACGCTAGGTTCTCCTGGGCACCATGCTATAGGAATCGGGTCAATCATCATAAGTGGGATGATGGGTGTATCAATGTTTATACAAGATGAGAGAATATCCACAGCTTATGCAGCAGTTTCGATACGACATCGATTGGAATCAGCACAGTCCACAGTGGCTAGTGCATGTCCCTAATTGATTATGTCCGTTGATCTCGTATAGTGGCCTTTGGATTGGATCGGGACACTATCTGATTCGTCATATGTTGTTGATGACCAATCATCATAAACTTTATCAGGCTTGACATGGCCAGTTGAGTCAACAGTGGCTCGTTTGTCGTGATTGCCAAAGGTGATTTTGCTATGCTTCCAATCTTGGACAACACCTACCATCTGGAGCCAGGGTACCAAGGAGGAGTTTATAAGTATTGGCATCTTCTGGTAAGTCTAAGATGATACAATCAATCACAAATTTGACACCTGCTATTCGAACCTTAATATTTGATAAATGACCAGCAAGGTCGGTAACTCGTTGATCAGCCATACGAAGTTTGTATCGTGGTTGATCGAGGGTATGGAAGCCCCATGACTTTGCTAAGGACAAAGCCATTATATTGTCCTAGCTCATTAAAGATCAACATTCTGAATCAGGGATCAAATCTACAATCTATCTACCAAAATCAGGGAACAAAACAATGACAAGATTAAGCTACTCAGCAAGAAACAAGAAAACTAGTTTCCTAACAGCACTCTAGCAGCCCAAGGATCAAGAAACACCCATTTCTTGATGCTTGGAATGCTCAAGAACAATCAAGGACATGATTGTTAGAAGGTATGCAAATCAGATCCACAATCTCAACTTCTATAGTTTACCTGCATGCTGAAATTACAAAACCAAGAAACAAGAAAGTTAATCCACATCTACGTTTCACAAACAAGAAAGTAAGCAAGAGATCTAACTACTCCACAAACACAAAAGGAAATCAGAACATGCTCTTAGAAATTTCACTCAAGAAGATTGCCATGAACAAGGAGCTTTACAATCATCAAGAACTCGTGGAAGATCTTCTTTATTCACTGAAGAGCACTTGACAATACAATCAAAAGCTCCCTCACAAGAGAGGGGGGCCCTTAAATAAGCAAGAAGGCTACCCATGTAGAGCCCAAGTGGCAATTCCACTAATTTGGAAAATACAAGTGGAATTTGCCCTTCCACTAGAGGTCACCATCAAAAGGTGGCTCACTCTAAATTATTTAAGGGGATCTATGCTTATTTACAATGCCTAGGAAATATTACTAGCTCCTACATGGTCGTTCCTTCTCTGGGATACACCATATAGGCTCACATAGATAATTCACTGTCATCCTAGCTAGTAATTTCTCGGCTCTCAGCTTCTTCTGCTCTCCTCCTTTTGAGACCTCCTCGATCATGGGTGAGAGATAATCTATGTCTTCAGCTTGGCTCGGCATCTGGGAATTCCCTGGAATTCGCTAACAGAGAGATCCTAAGATTAGACATGAATTGATTTAATGTGCTAACAATGTATGCCAGGTCTGATCTAGTACACAACATTGCATACATCAAAGATCCTATGAGTGAATGATAAGGGTACTTCTCTATGTCGATTACTTCACTATCAGAATCAGCACAAGTAGATTTAGTCAATACTATACTTGGATCCATTGGAGTATCAATTGGTTTGCAATCAGACATATGAAATTTTTTTAAAATATCTTTTAGATATGTCTATTGGCTAAGATAGATCTTCTTCCGAAGTCTATTTCTAGTAATGTGAATTCCTAGCAAAGAATGGACAGCTCCTAAATCAGTCATGTCAAATTCCTTTGACATATCACTCTTAGTAGTGCGCAGAAGAGAAGTGTCGTTAGACAAGATAAATGCATCATCTACGTAAAGAGCTATGTGAACTGAATTGGTGCCTATATGCTTTGAATAAACATTACAGTCAACTGAACTATTTGCAAATTCCAATTGAATGAGATAAGAGTTGATTCTATCGAACTATGCTCTTGCGGCCTATTTCAGACCATAGATTGCTTTGTGCAGCTTGCACACTTTGTGCTCTTGGACTTTGACTTCGAATCTTTTCGATTGGAAGGTATACATCTCTTCCTCGACGTTGTCATTGAGAAATGTTGTCTTGACATCCATTTGGTGCATTTTGAAGTCTTCCGTGGCTGCTAACGCAATCAGAGCCCTAATTGACTTCATCTTGACGACATGACTAAAAATTTTTTGATAATCCACTCCTTGGACTTGAGTGAATCTTTCAGCCACCAGCCGTACTTTCCATTCAGCAATGGACCATCAGAGTTGATTTTCTTCTTGAAGATCCACTTGTTGTCAATAATTCTCTTGTGAGTGGGGAAGTCGACCAGTGTCCAGGTCTAAGAATCCATGCTACGTAAAATAGGATGAAATGACATAACATCGTTTATCGATGGTTGTTTAAAATCATAGTATGTATGTTCTTGAAATATTACATCCCTAGAGACAAATACTACATTGGTGGATAGATCATAAACTTTGTAAGCTTTATGTTCATCTGGATAGCCAATGAAAATACATTTATTTGTCCTATGATCCAACTTCTTCCTAAGTTGTTTAGAAATGTGAACAAAACATATACAACCAAAGTTTTTTAATTGGTTGACACTAGGCTTGTATCCATGCCAAACTTCATAAGGAGTTTTATTGTTGACGGCTTTGGTGCTGGATCTGTTCTGTACATAACATGTTGTGGCAGCAGCTTCTGCTCAGAACTTCGCAAGTAGATGTGATTAATGTAGCATGGATCTGGCTGAGTTGAGAAGAGTTCGGTTATTCCTTTCTGCAATCTCGTTCTGTTGAGGTGAATAGGAAGTGTGAACTGTCTTCTAATACCATGTTCAGCCATGTAGTCGGACATCTAGTTAGAGAGGTATTCACCGCACCGTCATTTTGGAGTGCTTTTATTTTTGTAGACATTTGTGTCTTAGCAATGGCCTTGAATTTTTTGAAGCATTCAAAGGCTTCAAATTTGTGCTTAATAAACATGATTGTAGACCATCTAGAATAATCATCTATGAAAGTGATAAAATAACTTGCATCTCCTAAGGACGGAGTTGACATTGGACCACAAAGATCGCTATGTACAAGATCCAATACATGCTTTGTTTTGATGGAATGTGATTTGGGAAACTTGCTTCTAGAGTGTTTTCCATAGATGCATGATTCACAAAAAAAAGATTTTCTATTCAATGAAGAAGGGAAATACAATCCATTAACTAAATTATTACAGCGCATATAAGAAAATGATCTTGTATTCACATTTTCAAATGGACTATGCCACAAAATAGCATTATCGTTTACATTTTCATGAGAGATGCTAGCTAATGCAACTGAATTAGAGAGTACGTAAAGATTTTTGACTCTAGTGCATGTAGTCAGAGTAGTATCTTTATCGAAGATTGTACATTGCTCATATGAGAAAGTAATAGTGTAGCCCTCATCAGTCATCTTAGAAACTGACAACATGTTCTTTGACAACTGAGGTACGTGAAGAACATTGGTGACATAAATAGAAAAATCATTTTTGAACGCGATCTTGACTGTCCCTTTGGCTTCCACACGTATGGTGCTTGAATCTTCGAGGTAGATGAATTGATCTCTGCTGTAAGCTGCATACTCGATAAACCATTACTTGCGAGAGGTCGTGTTGGGTAGTGTCGTTGTCCAGGTACCAGCTATCATGGTTTTCTTCGTCACTATTGTAAGCCATTAACAGGTGTGTATATAGCTCCTTGAATTCCGCTGCATTGGAGGAGTCTGGCTGCTGTTGTTGTTGTTTCTTTGCCTCGTTGTAGATGCGGATTTGACACTCTTTGATATCATGATTGGCTCTCTTGTAATATCTGTAGAAAAGCTTCTTGTGTGATCCATTATTCTCGCCTTGAGTGTGAGGCTTCTGCTGTTGCTGCTGCTGCACTTGATTCTTGCCCTTGGAATAGTCTTTCTTCTTGGTGTACAGGGCCATCGATTTGTCTTTGATGGACATGTTGCTGGTCTTTCTCCGCATTTCTTCTTGAAGTAGATGGCCGATAACCTTTTGAAGAGTGAGTTCGGGTTGTGTGGTGATCGTCACCACAAGTGCTCACTTTGGAAGAGAAGAAAGCAAGGTCATAACGACATCATCATCTTGAATAGCACATCCTACAACTGATAACTAATCCAATAAAGATTTGAAACTGTTCATGTGAGAAGTGATGACAATAGAATCAGACATGCTAAGAGTAAAGAACTTCCTTCTAAGATGTAATCTAGTGGTTACATCATGAGTCTCATAAAGATTTGATAACAAATTTAATACATCCTTAGAGGTTTTGCATGTGGTAACATGAGATATTTGGGCCAGATTGAGTGTGATACATGTTAAGGCCTTCTGATCTTTGATATTCCATGCTTTTGCTTGATCACCATCTTCTGGTTTCAGGTCAGCAACTTCTACTACATCCCAAAGATCTCTATCTATCAATATCATTCGGAGTTTTAACTTCCAAATGTAGAAGTTAGATCCATTGAGCTTGTCAATGACTCTAACTTCATTGGATGATGACAAAGAGTTATCAATATGAACATGCTAATAATAATACAAATAGAAAAAACTTAATCTCTCGTTTTATTTGAGCTATGCTCTGATACCAATCTGATGGGGCAAGAGAGTATGGAGAACACGAACGGAGAAGAGAGCAAGAATATTTGTGGAACAGCTCTCCCGTTGCAATGGGCTTCTAGATGCAAAAACAGTCTAATAAAATGTTTATACTAAGTATAATCACAGCTTAAATGTTTTGTTGTCCAACAAGATCTTATAAATTAGTTCATACTCACAAAAATACAGAAATGAGTACAGTCCACTGAAGAGATTAGAAATGGTTTGTGTGTGGTATTACTAAAAATTGGATTTAGTCAGAAGTTTAATTCTGCAATAGATTGAAAGAGCAGTGTGATAGCGCAAGTTCCTCAAGCATCAAAGACAGCCAAAGATCAGAAATTGAGGAGTTGTAGACGTCCATGTTTTAATCAGTGTGAGTAAACAATTGTTATCAAATAGCAATGAAGTGCATTCAAATCACAAGAAGCATTCATCTACGTTATACACATATAGAAAAGTGTGCTGCTGCTATATGACACTAAAGCACAACAAAATAGCAGTTACAACCAAAATGACGACGTAACTGGGAGACTTTATGTTGATGATATCATTATCACAGGCAATGATGAGAACCTCACTCGTCCTATCAAAGCCAACTTATGCAAGCAGTTTGAGATGATAGATTTAGATCTTATGCACTATTGCTTGGGTGTTGAAGTATGGCAAACTGGTAGTGATATCAAGTTATGTCAAACCAAGCATGTGGACGAGGTATTGGAGAGATTTCACATGACAGAGTGAAAACCTTCCATCACCCCTTGTGAAGCTGGTAAGAAATTATCTCGTATTGATGATAGCACATATGTTGACGTTACTCTATTTCGTCAACTAGTTGGGAGTTTGATATATCTTACGACTACACGTCCTGATATCTGCTATGTTGCAAGTTTGATTAGTCAATTCATGTCATCACCCACTATGGACCATTGGAAAGCTGCGAAAAGGATTTTGAGGTATGTGAAGGGTACACCTAACCTTGGCCTAATTTACAAAAGACAAAGTGTTTTACCTAAGTTGCAAGGTTATGTTGATGTTGATTGGGCAAGAAATATAGATGATAGAAAGTCAACAACAGGTTATGCCTTCAATTTTGGTAGCAGTTGTTTTTCATGGTCTAGCAAAAAGCAAGACACTGTTTCTCTTTCTTCTACAGAAGCCGAATATAAAGTGTTAAGTTCTGCTACCCAGGAAGCTGTTTGGCTACGTAAGTTGTTATGTGAGATTGGCATGAAGCAGTAAACCCTACTGTTATTTTCTGTGACAGTCAAAGTGGAATACAATTGGCTAAGAATCATGTTTTTCACGCAAGGACAAAACATATTGAGGTAAAATATCACTTTGTGCGTCAGAAGCTACAATCTGAAGATATAAGTATTGTACATTATTCTACGTTGTTACAAGTTGCTGATATATTTACGAAAGCTTTAAGTAAAGAAAAGTTTGAGACTTTTAGAGCCAAACTTGGCTTAGATCTGGTTATGTAAAAAGTCTTTACTTATAATACTATCATGGAGGTAGGTTCCATAGAAAGATGTAGATCATTGAGGGAGAGAGTTAAAATAGCAATGATCGACTTATACAGTGCTTTCTTATTTCGACAGCACCACGTGTGCTCAGTTCTAGAATTATCGGGCCATCTTTCTTTTACGAGCCCTTTGAGTACTTTTAAGTAACTTTATCTTTGTACTTACTTATCAGTTGAATATACAGTTTGAGGTGAGCTATTATGTTGTCTTGTCTTGTTGCACTTGATGTTGTGTTGTGGTGATTGATTCGGTTGGGTGTGTTAAACTATGTTTCTTAACTAATCCGACAAGCACAACCTACCGGATTCCACAACCCAAAATTCCAATGATCGAAAGACAATCCGACATGGACGTCGCAATGCGACGTCCAAAGACATCGCAAAAGGTCCGACGTGGATGTCGTATTGCGACGTCCAAAATACCTGTCGGATTCCGACGTTTGTAAATATAGAATGATCCAAAACTTTGTCCGACGGATGTCAAACGCCCATCCGATGTCCATGTATACTGGGATTTCAGATTCTGACGTCCCAGATAGACGTGGGATTCCGACGTCTGTTAACAAAATGATAAAAAAAAAGGTCTTACATTTGTCCCTCCCTTTTTTATTGGCAATTATATTACCTTGAGGATCCACGTCATAATAAGGATTTGTGGATGACTCTTCGGTGGGGGCGGGAGCCACAACCGCTTGTGAGGAACCACCTTCATCTCGGCTAAGCATACTTTGCAGTTGTGTTTTTTGCTCAGGGGTTAATGATTCATATAAATTTTTAACATAGTCTCCCGAGTTTTCACCACTGAATGACCCCGACATGATTACTACATTCATAAACATACAATACATTACAATAAACCCTAATATATTGAAATGAAGTAGAAAAAAAAATCGACTACAGAACTTTAATGCATGTTGGAGTGAGACTTTCATAACTGTGTTAACAAAAAAAAAAGATATGCGTGTAGAGCTTGCACCAAGATGCAAAAGAATCATATAAGCGACAACGTATAAGAATAGTACTATCTAAAACTTAAAACATTAGAATCACACAATAATTTTATGCTATTTGTGTTTTGTACTTATGCATATATGCAGTTTATCACAACGAGATGAATTACATTCAGATCAGTCTAGCGATGAAGACACTACTCAAGTTAACAGGGTAAGTAATAAACATGCATGTTTTCTTGTTCATAAAAACTTTGTTATTATAAGTTAAACTATTGTGCTAAAGTGACATGTACTTGATTTTTGTTTCTCGTAGAGAAATTATTTTCAAAATACAATATGGTGTACATGCCTCAAGTGTAATGGACAAAAGATGTGTGAAAGACGCATTGTTGAAAATCATTTGTGGAAGTTTGGACGAAAAGAAGGTCAACCATAGAATTTGGAAGACGTTGAGGTTTGTTAACTTTATATGATTGGTTTTTATTATAATCTTCGTCAATCTATATATGTCACTTATGGAATTTGTTTCATGTGTGTAGCCAATACATCAAATGCCATTCCACGGAAATGATCCATCCGTGTTTAGTTACAATCAACGTCAAGTTTTGATAGACATGAAAAAAACAAAGAATGAAACAAATTGAAGAGGCAAACACAATTGAACAAAAGAGTAATCAATTTGATTATAATGATTATGATGAGAAGGTGCAACACGATGAAGCAATGCACAACATGTTTGAATCTTACTTTGAAACAAATGATAATGATGATATGCATGCATCTTCTAATGAAAACAGAGATCACGAACAATTTGTAATGGATGAAGACGAGATTCTATTGCGCAAGGAGGCAGACACTCCTCTATATCCTGGAGCATCCATTTCGAGACTAGCTACATCAATTCTTATTCTAAACCTTCAAGCAACATACAAATGGAGTGATCGTAGCGTGACATCTTTATTCGGGTACTTAACGCATAACACAACTATTATACTTTATAGCATATTTACATTAAGTTAATTTTTTTTCTTTTCTAACAACTCACATTGCTCTTTTTTTAGGTTGTTGCATCGAATACTTCCGAAAGAAAATGTGATACCTAAAACACGAAAAGAAGCACGAAAGATGATGACCATGCTTGGAATGGATTACGACAATACATGCATGTCCAAAAGACCATGTTCTATATAGAGGTGAGCATTCAGAAAAGCTTTAATGTCCAATGTGTAACGCTTCACGTTTTCGAGATGATGTACAAGGGGATAAAGTGGCACGAAAAGTGTTACGACATTTTCCAATTATCCCATGATTGCAACGTTTATTTCGATGTAAATCTTTGGCACAACTAATGGATTGGCATGTCAAAAATTGATCTACGGATGATGTCATGCGAGTACCGAGTGATTCACCTGCATGGAAACATATTGAAGACCAATGGCCCGAGTTTAAAAACGAACCTCGTGATTTGAGATTTGGCCTTGCTATAGATGGTGTAAATCCTTTTAGCGTTCAAGCGTCAACTTGGTCCACATGGCCAGTTGTGCTCGTTAATTATAACATACCTCCGTGGTTGAGTATTAAAACTGTTATTGGCTTTATTGATTCCAGGAAAGTACAAGGCCAAGAACATGGATGAATATCTTGCACCTTTGGTCGATGAATTGTGCATTCTTTAAAATGATATTCACGCTTATGACATCTCGAGACCTTTACAACAATGGAATTTCGTTATTCGTGGAATTTTAATGTGGACGATGCATGACTATCCCGGTTTAAGCGAATGTTCAGGTATCTATATAATGAATCTAATCCGTTTTAGGGTTTAACGTTTGAGTATATTTAACTAAGCTTATGTTTAATTTGGTTTATGAACTATGTAGGTTTAACCGCATCGAGTGGTGTACGAAAATCATCGCAAATACTTGTCGCTTGATCATCATTTTCGAAGGTTGAATAGGCAATTTTTTGGAGGGCGAAGAGATAATCCTCTAACTACACCACCACCCCCATGCATGGGAGTAGCAGAATGGCATCGTGAATGGATTAAACATCACGACGTTAATTCTTCATGGAATGAATCCATTGGTGGTATAAAACGGTTGTTTGTTTTTCATGAATTACCCTATTGGAGGAATTTATTGATAAACCATCTATTGGATCCTATGCACATATTCAAAAACGTCGGTGAATCCTTATGGAACCACATCATTGGCATAAAAGACAACTCCGCAGCTCGTAAAGATCTACAAGCGGCCGATGTGAAAAGACCATGTTGGATTCAATACACCGAAGGTGAAGATGAGATTCTACCTAGCGTGTCATGGATTCTTACAAAAGAGCAACTCTCATATGTTAAACATGTCATAAAATAAATGAGAACTCCAACACGCTATGCACATTCTTTATGCAAATCATTTACCAAAGATGGTAAATTAAGTGGATTGAAATCACATGATTGGCATAAGATGTTGCAATTCATACTTCCAATTTCTATTCGAGGTCTCTTCAATGATGACGTACAAAATATGCTTTACAATTTGTCATCGATGATTAGGTTTGTATATTTTTTTAAGAACTTATATAAATATGTGTTATTTCAATGTTTTTATGTGTTAAACAACCTAATGTACTATCAATCTTGCAAGTGGATTTTCTCAAAAGAAATAAAAAATAGTGAATTGGATTCTATAAAAATCCAAATGATCGAAATGGTATGTTTGTTGGAAAGAGATTTTCCAACTTCCTTTTTCGATATACAAGTTCATCTTCTAGTGCATTTGGTCGAAGAAGTATCAATTGCAGGACTTGTGCACACGAGATGGATGTTCTACCTTGAGCACTTTATGAAAGTTTTGAAGGGCTTTGTGAGACAAAAGACAAGGCCAGAAGGTAGCATTGCAGAAAGTTGGCTTGTACAGGAATCTTTTTTTTATATCACCGAAATAATCTCACAATTGCATCCTGCAAGTCCAAAAATGTGGTGTGAAGAAGAAGATGAACATGTTAAGGGTGAAGTACCACAAGGAAATGGTGTGCAAAAAAGACTTTCACCTCAATTAAAAGAGAAAATTGACACATTCATATTATATAATTTTGGACAGATAAAAAAGTGGATTTCAAGGTATGAAGAATCCAAAAAGAAAAGAAACATAACATTGAAATGAAGAAGAAATATCAATCGAAAAAGAAGGAGGACGTTGGAAGAATGACAAACCTTTGGAGCCTTTACCTTCAAAATGCTCTTGTGAATGGGTTTTTGATACGATGCTATAAGCATTCGAAAACGGAGAAGAAGTGACCGAATTAGAATGAGAATTTGTTTGCGGATGTGGATGAAAGGTTAGTATAGTATTGTTTTTGTGAAGTTTTGTTTTTGTACTACTCAATAAATGAATAGTATTTCTAATTACACACTCTTTTTTTTTTGTGTGTTTTAGTATACATCATACACTACCATGTGGGCATATGGACACCATTACCGTGTTGAGAGAGTTGACAACAAGCGACGTACATATGATTGTGGTATAATGACCAACTTTCAACAAGAGAGTCATTCTAGTGCGAGGGACCCTAATGTCATTTCGGACGACCTAGACTATGTCGGCACATTGCAACATATTTATGAAGTCGATTACGAGACTAACAACAAATACTTTATTTTTGACATAAAATGGTTTAAGGTCATCTATCGTGGAAGCAACGCCACGATTAGAAATGATAAAAAAAATTTTAAATCGACTCAACAAAATGTATATCGATGGACTCTCATGACACTTTAGTAATGCCATGACATTGCGAACAAGTGAGACTCTAAAATTTCAATGTCATTAATATTCGCAATCCAATTATTTATGTATCAATCTTATAAGACTAACTTAATTTTTTTTAATTCTTTGGCAAATTATATTCCATCCAGATCGAATAGACCCAAGATGGTGGGATGTGATCCAACTTAATGCAAGAAAATGATGTGTGTTTGAAGGAAAAGATATTGTTGAATTGGATACACACGGCGAACCACCACCCAATTTTGGCGACGTTTTGGAAGAATCTAAACCATTCATCCAAACTCCAAATGATGTCGAAATGATGGGAGAAGAAGGTACAAATGGAAATGATGAGATTCCTACGATCGTACAAGACCAAATTGGGGATAATTTGAGGCCCCACGTTTGGATGAGATAGAATTAGAAGAAGAGAAGATTGAATATGAGGGTAGCTCACATCATCAAAGAGACACGATCGGAAATTTACGATTATACTTAAATTCACTTGCACTTATTGTTTTTTTATATTCAAGGGAGGCATGTTAGGATTAACTTGAAGGGATGTGGTGTCTTCGGCCTGTGAGGCTTATTGGAAATCCTAGTTGAAGGTGTGTTCTCTGCCAGTTTGGAGGTCGAAGTGTGGAAATGAGAGCTGGAGCTCCCAATAGTCAAAGGTGGAGGCAAATTCGATGAATGGAAAATTAGAGATCTGGCATGGATGGATCTGGGACAATGGCATTATAATGTGCCAAGGCCGCATTGTAACAGATGATGAGGGTGGCTGGGTGATATTGATGGCATTTGTGGTAGAGGGCTCTGAGATTGTTATAGGCGAGACGAAGAGTATCAAGGAGGGTGGCAGCGGTGGTGTGACAGTGCTTAATGTGCTCTGTGAAGGTGTCGATCGGCTTCTTTGCTCCTGTGGGCTGGTACTATGGCGTGTCCTATACCTGCTGGTGTTGTGAAGAAGAGGGGATGAACGGAGGTGGAACGAAGAGGGGGGGGTTGATGCATGTGATTTAGCTCCAATTGAAAGCATCGATCTTGCGAAAAATTCATAATGGTACAAAGGCCTGCTACAAAATAGAACGGAGGACTCCTGAAAACATCGCAAAAATAGTCGAAATCCTTAATCTGGACGAAGCTGGTAAGGATGACAAAAACAAAGATATTCTTATTCATCTCCAATGCAATCTGATATACATGAATGAGATCTGAATTGGAGAGGGAGGGAGTTGAGAATAGTAGAGAAAAACAATAATAAGCTAATATAATTAGATACTGAAAAATCAAAGGCAAATTGTCGTCTACTAGAGCAGTGAAGGCTCTAGAACAGCAAAAATTGCTTTTTGAGGGTGCGCAGCTGGCCTTCGATCGCCTTGAGTGCGTGCTCATCCTCTGGAGCGTGGCACGTAGAGTGGCCAGCTCGGTGTCTTTGGTGTTGAGCACCACATCATGAAGCTTGCGTTGATCTTGGTAGGTCTGTAGCACTCGGGCAGAGTGATTCTTGTAGTACTCGGCGTGCTTCTTTTGCAGCTTCTGGGTGGCCAGTGTGTCTTCTTCTGCTATTGCTACCATTTGATTCAGTGCATCTTGGATAGCCTGCACTTGTTGGTCGGCCTGTTGAACTTTCAGCTCCAGGGCTACCTGTTGAGTCGTGAAGTTGGCATGGGCTCTCTACATCTATGTCTACTCCACATTGTCCTCGAGCTGGCAGGCAGTCCTTGAGCGATCTCTCATTGGCTCTGATAGATTCGCACTCTTGCTCTAAGGCCAAGTGTTGGCGGTCGGATTGGTAAGTTTTCCGCGCGGTCCTTTCTTGATCGAGCTCGGTCTGAAGTTTGGACACGAGGAGTTGGTGCTGCTGAGCTATTTGTCCCGCTTTTTTCATGTTGTGGGTATTTCCTGCACAATAATAAACAAGTGGGTCCCACCACTTAAAATATTGTTGGCCGAGCCTTCTAGTGGGACCCGCCACAGTACATTGTAAGTAGGATAGTAAGTGCGAGGGCACTGGCATCCTGTGCGTGTAAGCCCAACCCAATGAGCACAAGTAGCAAGTTGTAATTCCTAGGAATAAGAGACTAGGGGCTTCAAACTCTAAAATGACATTAGAGGCCCTAAGTCAAGCTACAAATAAAAAAGCTAAAAGGGCCCAACTTAAAACTCACATGAATCATGTGAGTGCCCTTGTGCTTTCTTAGCACCAATAGATTTAAGTTGTGTTAATTTTAAAGACTTGGATTAGAATCATCGCCCCAATGAAGTGGCCAATGAGAGTGAAGGAGGCTCACCTCTAAAATCTATAAGAGGGAGCCATTTCCTTTGTATTGTATCATCTTCCATTCTCATTCTAATAAAACTCTCTTGGTTTCTCTCTCTCTCTCTCTCTCTCTCTCTCTCTCTCTCTCTCTCTCTCTCTCTCTCTCTCTCTCTCTCTCTCTCTCTCTGAGCCATTTCCTTTGTATTGTATCATCTTCCATTCTCATTCTAATAAAACTCTCTTGGTTTCTCTCTCTCTCTCTCTCTCTCTCTCTCTCTCTCTCTCTCTCTCTCTCTCTCTCTCTCTCTCTCTCTCTCTCTCTCTCTCTCCACTCTCTTTCTCCTCTCTATTCTCTCTACTCTCTCTCTCTTCGTGCTATGCAGGTGAAGGCGAGGTTGCCGCTCCCAGCGACGGACTATACTACATCGACGACACAACAGTGGGGCCGTTGCTGGGGAGCGCCACACACTCACTTCGTCACATAGTTTTCTTAATCTCTTCCTCTCTCTCTCTCTCTCTCTCTCTCTCTCTCTCTCTCTCTCTCTCTCTCTCTCTCTCTTCTTTTCTTTTCTCTCACCATTCTTTTTCACCTAAAAAATCAAAATTTTTGGGGTTAGATTAGTGTGAGTTAGTGTTAGTTTTGCCGTTTTTTTTGAGTCGTGTTGATTTTTTGTTTGGAAGAGTTGTAGGGAGAGATTGTGAGGTGGGAGGATTAGACCAAACACCCAATCCCTTCGTTAATCCATAAAATCCATAAAAATCAAAAAAAATCAAAAAAAAAAAAGATTCAAAATCTGTTTTTGGAGAAAAAAAAATTGAGCCAAAATCCCATCAGATTTGATTTTTCTAAAACCAGTGAGCATGAACCTTCGCATGACTGGCAGCAGCTCCAGGGTACTGTCCCAGACCTGCATAGAAGCTTGCGAAGGTTACTTCCCAGCAGATTTCTAAAAAACAGAGAAAAACCCAAAAAAAATTTAAAAATCTTTTGTAAAAAAAAAAAAAAATCAAAACTCAAAACTAACCTTCGTAGAGCTATCTGAAGTTCCATCTCATTGAGACAAGGACATAGAGAAGTCTGCAAGAGTTAGATCCCAAAAAAAGTGCCCCTCCCAAGAGCAAAAAGTGGTCTAGAACCTTCTCAGACAATAAATTTTTGAGTTTTCTTGGGAAGTAACCTTCGCAGAGCTCTCTGAAGTCCCATATCACTGAGACAAGGACACAAAGAAGTCTGCGAGAATTAGATCCTTTCAAAAGTGCCCCTGTGAAAGTTCCCAAGAGCAAAAAGTGGCCTAGAACTTTCTCAGAAAACAATTTTTTGAGTTTCCCTGGAAAGTAACTCTCGCAGGTTGGTAAGCAGGTGGATTTGACTCAGATACAAGCACATACCAGCCTACGAAGATTAGTTCCCAGAAGATCTCAAAATTTGGCCAAAAAACCCCAAAAAAATGTACTTTTTTCATGATTTTTTGAGTTTCCTTGGGAAGTAACTCTCGCAGCTTGGTGAGCAAATGAATCTAACTCAGATACAAGTGCATACTAGTTTGCGAGGGTTCATGCCCAGAAAATCTTAAAATTTTGCAAAAAATTCCCCACAAAATGCACTTTTTAAAAGATTTTTTTAAGTTTCCGTGGGAAGTAACTCTCGTAGCTTGGTGACCAGGTGAATCTAACTCAGATACAAGTGCATACCAGTCTGCAAGGGTTTGTTTTCATGAAATCTTAAAATTCTGCAAGAAAACCCCAAAAAAATGCACTTTTTTCAAGATTTTTTGAGTTTCCTTGGGAAGTAACTCTCACAGCTTCGTGAGCAGGTGAATCTGACTCCCCTTCCCCCCCCCCCCGCCCCCCCCCCCCCCCCCCAAAAAAAAAAAAAAATACACGTTTTTCAAGATTTTTTGAGTTTCTTTGGGAAGTAACTCTTGCAGCTTAGTGAGCAGATGAATATAACTCAGATACAAGTGCATACTAGTCTGCGAGGTTTTGTTCCCAGAAAATCTTAATATTTTGCAAAAGAAACCCCAAAAAAAAATGCACTTTTTCCATGATTTTTTGGGATCTGCTGGGAAGTAGCCTTTGAAAAGATTTTTATAGATAGATCTAACCTAGATCTGGCTACTGTGAAATTTTTGTGAAGATCCAATGGTTAGATTTAAAAATATCTAAGAAAAAGTGCCGAAAAGTGTCAAAAAACTGAATTTTTTCAAGATCCTGACAAATCTGTCCATCAAAAACTCTTGCGTAACTCACATTATCTAGAAATGATCCAGATACAGCTATTGTAGGAAGGTTGAAGGTTATATTCACTCAGATCTGAAGAAATCTCAAAAAAAAAAAAAACATAAAAAACCAAGAAAAAAACACTAAAATCACACTGTTAGCCAACTGAAACTGATCAGATCTTGCCAAATCTAGCTTGCAGTCACAACATCTATTAAGACCAACATCCCTGGATTGAATCAAGTGAATGAACCTCAGATCAAGCCGATCAGTTCCCTCCACATCAACCACTATCCATCCATCATTCTTTTGTCTTATCTCTATTCCACCTTCTATTTCCATCTCTGTTAGATAAATCCATTTCTGTCTCTATTCTCATCCATACTGATCCATCGTTTACCGATTCTCTTCTCTTCTTCTTCTCCTCCATCTCTCTCTCTCTCTCTCTCTCTCTCTCTCTCTCTCTCTCTCTCTCTCTCTCTCTCTCTCTCTCTCTCTCTCTCTCTCTCTCTCTCTCTCCCCCTTCCCCCAAAAAAACAAAAAAGGTTGGAACACTTGAGTCATTGAGCAAACCTTGAAGCAATTCACCAACCAGCTACTTTGCGACATTCTAGTGCTGAACTATGGAGACCGCCCTTGTAAGATTATCGAAATTAAAAAAAGTTTCATGATGAAACAATCTGGACTACACCTATCGGATCTATCATCTAGTGAAGGATTGTGATCCCCCGATTTCCCAATAGATCATCATGGCAAAATACTATGCCAGACTGCCCAAAAGGATCAGATCTGGTATAGAAGAGTTAGCATCCTATGTATCGCTTGCACAACTTTGTAAGGATGTTGCCTTGATGGAAATCTCACTCGGGAAGAAGGATTTTCCCTATCCAGATGGGGAATCAGAGGAACAAAGGTCGACAACGAGCAATGATCCAACAAGAATGGAACCCCATGCAAGGCAACAAAGTGCAGCAAGGTTACTTGTTCTACTTTGGAAACCCACCCTATATATCAATTTCATTCGTCAAATTCCCCATTTATCAAGTGCAGCGGAAGACTAAGAACCTTGCACTTCAAACTATCAAGAAGCTTATGCTCGCTCTATTAAGTTTCTTGAAAAGGACGAATGTACCTTCTGCTTTGGAGATGATCCAAGTACCAAGTGTCCAATCAAGAATCTGTGCTTATCAAAAGGACAAAATACAGAGCAACAAGTTCATCGACAGCAAGATCCAGCGGTTCAACGGTCAGAAGCAGAATCAAGCCAACAAGGAGCTCACCAGAAGGATTGATGTCAGATTGATCCATCTAAATCACAAGTTTCTTCAACAAACAGTGGCAAGGTAGAAGTTTTTGTTATATCCTCTTGCATGTCACCGAACTCAATAGAGGACCATAACAGCCTATCCGTGTATTTTGTGGAAGATCCAAAGGAAAATCTGTTACCGGTGTATGTCTATCAAATTAGAGGCGATGGCATACTGCACTCAATTAGGTGCTATGGATGCGGAGGAAAACACCATTGTGCTAAATGACATGCACCTAGAGGCACCCTTCTACCTCGAACGTAATACAAAAGAAAAATCTTAGTGCCACCGGTTTATGAAGCGAGTGACGAAGAGGACAATCTGGAAAAAGTCCCAAAGTACACAAAGATACCTTGGGCAAACAAGTAAAACCATCACAAAAGACAGAGATGGTAGAATCCATCACGCCAATGGTAACTGAGGAAGTCAAGAAATTGGCATCTGAAGAAGTCCAACGGATTTTACCAAGTCTCTTGGTGTAGTCACTGCAAAGAATTCTTAGTGATGGACTACAAAGTGAACTAGCGTCAACAAGGCAACTTGAAGGCAATTCAGCACAAGATCCAAGAAAAAGTACCATCACACAACCTTCATTGGGAAAGTGCAATGACCAAGGAAAGACTAAAGTTGATGATTGTCCCTCAATGAGCAAGATTCAACCAAAGTCTCATTGTTCCATAATGCAGCAGCCCAAACCAACGCCAAATCCGGGTATATCCATTCTTCAAAGGCCAAATCCAAGGAATCCAAGCCCAAATAGGCCTCCAGTACAACAAGCACCAATGCCTACAATGACAAAGCCTTGTCTTCAATCTATGATATTGACTACTGAGGAAAGTCGTCAGGTTATGGCATACCTCGAATACTTGGACAGACAAGAAAGTCAAGCTAGCACGTCAGATCTACCTTACGATTTGGGAGAATCTATAACATTGGGACCAGTTGCGAAAATCTATGAGGATCCAATTTTATCTTGGGATACTCTGATGGAATGCCTCAACTACCCAATTGTTGATGAACAAGGTTATCCGGAATGGCCACCAGACCCTTATGGGTATTATTGAAAATCTGGCAAGTCCTAGTTCTTGCTGATCATCCACTAATAAAGCCTCAAGTTCTACGGAAGCGAATTCTATCCACGCTTTTCTTGAAGCACCCATGTCCCAACAATAAAAGAACCGACAACAGCGCCCCTTCATGACAGTCACAACCTAGTGTCGAGGAACCGACACTACTTTGGGTCGTGGACCTGTTGTGGGTATTTCCTGCACAATAGTAAACAAGTGGGTCCCACCACTTAAAATATTGTTGGCCAAGCCTTCTATTGGGCCCCGCCATAGTACATTGTAAGTAGGGTAATAAGTGCGAGGACACTAGCATCCTGCGCATGTAAGCCCAACCCAATGAGCACAAGTAGTAATTTGTAATTCCTAGGAATAAGAGACTAGGGGCTTCAAACTCTAAAATGACATTAGAGACCCTAAGTCAAGTTGCAAAGAAAAAAAATTAAAAGGGCCCAACTTAAAACTCACATGAATCATGTGAGTGCCCTTGTGCTTTCTTAGCACCAATAGATTTAAGTTGTATTTATTTTAAAGACTTGGATTCGAATCCTTGCCCCAATGAAGTGGCCAATGAGAGTGAAGGGGGCTCACCTCTAAAATCTATAAGAGAGAGCCATTTCTTTTGTATTGTATTATCTTCCATTCTCATTCTAATAAAACTCTCTTGGTTTCTCCATCTCTCTCTCTCTCTCTCTCTCTCTCTCTCTCTCTCTCTCTCTCTTCTCTCTCTCTCTCTCTCTCTCTCTCTCTCTCTACATTGGGATAAAATAGCTTTGGGTAGGCACTCAAGCCCCCAAATCCTTTCTCAACCTAGGTGTTCTCTCTCTCCCTCTCTCCACTCTCTTTCTCCTCTCTCTTCTCTCTTCTCTCTACTCTCTCTCTTCATGTTATGCAGGTGAAGGCGAGGTTGTCGCTCCCAATGACAGACCCCTATGCTACATCGACGACACAACACTCCAGCTGGCCTGTCAAGTGGTGGACTCTCTGTCCTCTCTTTTTTCCTCTCAATTTTCAACTACGCGACCTGATCAGTGAAAGGCTACAAAGTTTGCCTCGCCGCCAATTGGCCGCGAGACTGCTCAATAGCTCATCGTCAAGAGAGCATCTGGTGGAGTTGTTGTTGGAGGCCCGTTAAGACAGCCTAGCAACCTAGAGCCTGAGTATTCCAGCTGGCCAGGCCACAAAGGTGGCAGAGTTACAATGGGTGGTGGAAGAGGTGTGGTGACAGAGGCGGTGGTAGAGAAAAGGGTGATGATGGAGGTGGTGAGAGCGGCGATGGTGGAAACAACTGTGGGACGAACGAGAGAAGAGGTTAGTGAACATAGACTGAGGGGTGATGTGGCGATGGCAAGAGTGGTAATAATGGGGGAGAAAATAGAAGTTGTAACAATGGAGGAAATGGGGGGAAGTAGTGGCTGGGCGAACGAGGTTGTGAGGTGGAGATACGATTTGAAGGATTGGGGAGGAATGTGTGGGACTGGTGTGCATGGGGGTGGATACGTAGGAGATGAGGCAAATGAGAGCAACTGCTAGCCTACCAACAATGTCGTAAGTGCGTCCTTGGGAGTGGAGCTGACTGATGGGGAGGATGGAGTTGGCTGATGGGGAGGATGGCATAGGCGTTCGGACACCTATGTTTTCCATATGAGTGTAGGCTATGATAGTAATCAGACCACCGCAGGTGATCTGAGTCGGGCACTTGAAAGCAGCCTGCAACTCCTTAGCGAGAAGCGAGGCCCAATCATAAACAGTCGTCGGTCCCTCCATCATGGTCATCATGACTACAACTTGCTTGGACACGCATAGGGGGCGGTGGGAGCTCACAAGGATGGTGGCGGACAATAATTCCATCGCAATACGGAGATTCGGATTCACGGTATGCGTAATCAAAAATCCATCAGTACATCAAATTTTTACACAGGCAAAGGCACTTTATACAGAATGAGATTTTCTACTTATAGGGTCCTGTTGACACTTTTCTAACTTGCCTAACTTGGTTCCGATCTATCTTGAAACTATTGCTTATCTACGCTAAGGGGCAGCTTCCTAATTTAACTGGGTCAATCTACAAGTAAATCTAACCTAAAAAAACTAACTTATGTAACTCGTCTATTCTAGACTGATCTAAACTAGTCTACACTACTAGCTAGCCTATCTAACCACCTAAATCTGCGGATCATGGTCAACTACTATTCTAATCTAAGGATCGGATATGGGACTTCTATGATTAACTAGATCTACATCTACCCTAAGAGTTGAACTAGTCTAAAATATACTCGATTAACTATTTGTCTAGATTTGATCTAAATGCTACCTTCCTAGGCTGACTTAACTAACAGATCTATCTAAACTAGGATCAACTACTTAAAAAAATCTAATCTGGCCTAACTTAATCTAAGGGTCGCGGTCAACAAGTACCCTATTCTATGGGCCTTGATTAGTTACTCTAAGATTAATTGGTCTAAAACCTATTCTACAGATTGGGATACCTAGATCTAGTTGGCATTCCTAGATGAATCCTAGTTACTGGGTCTGGGATCAGATCTAGGACTTCTAAGGTTAACTAGATCTACATCTACCCTAAGGGTCGAACTAGTCTAAAATCTACTCGACTAACTATTTGTCTAGATTTGATCTAAATGCTATCTTCACTCTGACTTAACTAACAGATCTATCTGAATTAGGATCAACTACTATGGGTGTTGATGGTTCATTGTGAGTAGAAGAAGATGACAAGGATGGCGCTTCTGGCACATGCCTGAGCTCAACATCGACAAAGTAGTAGCGACGCAACCTACTGCCATTGATGGGCGTGTCGAGCAAATTGCCTTACAGGTCGGCAAGGATGACTGCGCCAATAGGTCAGATCTCTACTACCTTGTATGATCCTTCTCCTTGAAAATTAACTTGCCTTTATGTGCCTTGGCGTTATATAACAGGGCTAATTCCTCCCTTAATGAGGTCCTTGGTCTTGATATTCCGATCGTTCCAGGGCCTTCCGTCGCTATCTTGATATTCCATCTCTAACAGCTAGGGCATGAAGTGCTAGGAAGTGAGTTTCATGAAGTTGAAGAAGGTTGTTTATCTCCTCTTGGTGGATTCCTCTATACAAAGTCATTCAGTGATGGCGACTCTCAGACTTGGAACAACAAACTCAGCAGGACATTATGGCTTCTTGTCCATACACCCATTAGAAATTGGAGTTTGTCTAGTACTCACTTTGAATGTGGTTTTGAAAGCCCATAAGGCTGCATAAGGTTGTGTTCCCAATCCGATCACGAAGCTTCAACCATCTTCGTGATAATTTTGCAGAGGGCCTTGTTCGACGATTCTGCTTTTCCATTGCAACGCAGGACA
>CM055102.1:16626677-16692222 GCA_029204225.1 Diphasiastrum complanatum
CCAAGCATAGTAATGGGCAACCTTGCAAATCTGGTTTAGAAACTTTGCTTATGCTTTAAAGTAATCAAAGTAAAGCAATAGCAATCAATAAATCACTCGTAAAGCAATTGAATATGCAAAAAATAGCAGACTCTTTTGCCTCTAAACTTCCTGCAAAGAAACTAATGAAAACTATGAAAGAAGAGACATCTGTGAACTCCTGCAAATGCACCTCAGTTCTGCCCTCCAACGCTCCCAAAAATCTCGTGATTATCTGATGAAACTGGGTGGAGGGTGAGGGAAAACAGATTTCCTCACCCACCCAAGTAGCGGGCCTCTCTCTCTCTCTCTCTCTCTCTCTCTCATTATTGCTATTTTTTCTCTGAAACCTAAAACAACCCTAATCTATAAAAAACAGCACCTCTCTCTCTCTCTCTCTCTCTCTCTCTCTCTCTCTCTCTCTCTCTCTCTCTCTCTCTCTCTCTCTCACACACACACACACACACACACACACATATGATGCAAGCGTCTCCTTTTCTCTCTTGCCCTTTTATACCTTTTCTCTTTCTAGAAATTTCTCTTTCTCTGAATTTCTAAAGTCACATGTTTCTCTAGAAATTTCTCTAAATGCACATGTCATTTTCAAGCATTTCAAATGCACTTCAAATGCCCTTCAAATAAAGTTTTAGGGCAAACATGGACCAATGAGGATTGACAAACCCTTTTTGTCTATCATTGCCCACATTCTCTCGGGTTTGGACTTGACTGTTCATTGTGTGAAGAGAGGCCTGAGGAGTGACTCAAGGAGAAGAGAAAAATGGTGAGAGGGGGGGGGGGGGGGGGGGGGGGGATGTCGTGGCATTGAACTTAAGTTTTTTTTTGTTAAACTTAAGTTATGCCATGCATTAATTGGTGTAATGTGGGGGAGGTGGTGCTATGTTAGGGATGTTTCTTAATACTTGTAACTTTTCCTCAAGGGCTTTTCTAGTCATATTGGAATTGTTATTTTATATGGCAATAGAACGTAACAGCTCAAATGATTTAATGTTGTTTTGTAATCAAAAGTGTAAGATTTTGTTGCTTCTCAAGTTCTATAATGTTGTGTTGTATATCCTCATTGGTCCATGTTTGCCCTAAAACTTATTTGAAGGGCATTTGAAGTGCATTTCAAATGGGTTGAAATGAGGTGCATTTGAAAATGACTTGCATTTAGAAATTTTTAGAGAGAGAACATGTGATTTTATTCCTAAAAATAAAAGTTTGTTGACTTTATTCCTAGAAATAGAAGTTTTGTAGAAAGAAAGGTATCAAGAGGGCAAAAGAGAGAAGGAGATGCGTGCATCAAGATATATATTTTAGGGTTTTTTTTAGGTTTCACATGAAGAATAAAAAATAGCAATAATGTAGAGAGAGACTGACTGACTGACTGTGGAGACGCGTGGTTTGCATCGGATGATGGAACGCTGAGTATGTGCATGTGCATGTGCGCCTCCTCTTAATTGCTACTGATTCTGCCAACGAGCTGCATGTATGTGCGCTCTTCCATCGTAGCAGCAGCATTCTATTCCTTCTCATTCCACATGTCTATACTGCATCGGTCGAGATTGCATTTTCCAAATATACTCCGACTTTGTTAAGTATACAAAGATCGCTGCTGCAGTGATCAAATCTTATGTAATCCACCTTATCTAGCCTCGTAAGCCGAATTCAATTTTCCAGTTTTGCCTGGAATCTTGAGAAGTCTGCCTTTTGCATTGAGGATTTGAGCGTTTGTAGTGGCTGGCAAAATGGTGGACTGGGCTTCGGTTGTGATAGGCGTGATTTTGTTTGTGTTGCTTTCTCCTGGTGTGCTATTGCAGATACCGGGATCGGATCGGCCAATTGAGTTGACAAACTATAGGACGAGTTTAAAATCTGTCATCATGCATGCTCTGGTTTTCTTTTTGTTGTTCGTGTTGTTGCAATGGGCGTTTCGAGTTAGAGGCGGTTCTAAGCTGCACTGAACTCCAGCACACATTAGTGAAGACTACACGAAAAAGGATGGAAGTGCTGAGATATGTCTCAGTTGTTTCTTCCTGCTGCAGCTATCAATGCCTCAAAGCAATTAAAACATGATGTTTTTCAAAAATTGCTTCTGTTAGAAGAAAACATTTGATCTGGTTGATGTAGATTTGGAAATTGGGGTTGATTGTGAATCAAGTTCTTGCCTTGTTTCTAAGTGCCATTGTTTTGAATCTTTTTGGTAAAGGTCTAGCAACAATATTATATATGAAGCATGTGATGTCCAGTGGTTAGCAGTTCCACTTTGGTTTGTTGATTTTTGGGTAGTAGTCAATCAGCATGTGAATCTGCACTATTGATGATTATTCTGTAAGTTTCACTGTAGATTATTCTATGGACTAATCATTGTTGGACCTAAAACTTTCACCGTTCACGATTTTTCTTCCCTCGTTGTTCGTGGTTTAGTATCATCTTTGTTCTGACCAGCTAATTGCATACCCAACTTCCCTTCATGGCTTTGCTTGCTGCTTCTGATCATATGTCAAAATAGCAATTAATTGATTATGTACAAAACTAGATGATATTTTTCACAACCCTCCTTTGTCAAGTTTGAAAAAGCGTTACAAAATGTGAATATTTCTTGATAAATCTACGATAGTAGTTGGCCAGCCCAAGGAGTGACTACACGTCTGAGGTGGTGAGATTTGTAGGCCATTAACAATCACCTGCAAGTTGTTTGAATCCATTCGTGCTTGATTCTTAGAAAGCAAATGCTTGAGGTGTTCTACCTCTTGCATAATGAAGTCACTTGAATTCCTTGGCATATATAAGACCTACAACACAATTCACAAAGTGACATGTGGGCATCTTCTTAGGTATGAATGATATATATCATCCATCATGCATTGCAAGGTTGTTGTGGCACATTTGTTAACACTAGAATTGAAATGAAGAGAACTTTTCGTTTTAGCTCTACATGAAAATAAGATAAAATAAATAAATTTGTTAAGTGAATCAATATTGTTGTTCAAACACAAATTGTTAAAAAAGGAAAAATGGAATAAAAAATTTAAAAATAATGCATGTTGTAGATTTTTTTTACCATAGCATGTACCCTTATTATAATACCTCATAATATCTCCGACGTTTTTGACATTGTAAAAACATTATGGTGCAAATTTATAGCTATATTATTTTTAAAAAAAAGGGACATTCAAACTTTGACTAGTTGAATTGAGGACATTCATCTTGAAAGACCCAAATTTTGAGTGGTGCCTTAATTGCAAAATGCCTAGACCTTGTTCAAATGGTTGTCTTCTAGACATACTCATCGTTTATGAATCTATACCTTTTACAAAAATAACCACCACTTTGGTGCAAATTTTTAGCTATAATATTCTATGAACGAAAAGTCATTCAAACTTTGACTAGTTGAATTTAGGACATTCATCTTCAAAGACCAAAATTTTGAGTGGTGCCTTAAATGCATAATATGCCTATACGTTGTTCTAATGGTTGTCTCCTAGATATACTCATGATCGTTCATATAAATTTAATAATTTCCACTTCTCAAGCAACCTATCAATTAAGTCACCTTTTCATAAAACTAGTTAATACCCATTTTAAGATTCTTTGGTCCACATTACCATAACAAATAAAAAACAGAAATCCATGTCATCTTTTTAATGATGTGGAATTTTCCACCCCTCTACTTCGAATAGTATGCCATTGCCTGATGAAGGCAATGCAGATCTTTGGTAGTTCGTTCAACAACGTGATGACTTTCGGCAATTAACTTGAAGTGTTGCCTTAGATAGTTATATAGATCTTTGTAGCCCTCTATACTTGCTCACAATATTGTACCTCTTCCCAGCACTTTACAACATAAGTATCCATCACGTCAGTTCCTTCACCATCCTTAGTTTCACCTCGTTCTAACCATTCATTTGCTCCTTGAATTAGCATGTGGATCCACTATATCACATCATTGTCCATCCTCTATTATTACACCACCATCGTCACAATCTAATTTTAGCTCTAAAGCCTTGATCTAGTTTCAGAGTTTCTCATCACCCTTGTATGTCTTTGTTTTCATGAATTTATTTTGCACCAAGTTTATAAATAGTAGGAACTCATTTCAATAATTGTTTATGGGTGCAAGGCCCACATGTCATCTCTTAGAGGTAAACTAGTCAAACCGGCACCTATGGGTTAATACACATTAGGTCACCAACATATGAAACATGGTAATGATGTCACATATACCTTGCCAATTATATCATTCTGAAATTGTACTCGATGAAGTTCCAAGTCTGAAATACATATTCATTTCATTCTAGAACATTGAACCTTAACTTAGATGTAGATGTCTATGAGAATGGCCTTCGTTTCTAGTATTTCGGAATATGATAAGAATATGTTAAAAGTGATTTTATTAAGACCTCTATAATCCATAGAAAAGCGAAATAAGTCGGCTTTTCTCTTTACTAACAAAACATGTGCACCACGAGGAGAATTACTAGATTAAACCCAACAATTTGAGCCACAAACTTAGACGTATTCATTGTAAATCTTAAAGTTGAAAATTGATATGTAAATTATACGAAAGCTGAAGTGAGATCAAAAGATGTAGGCCCCACAATATGCATATCATTTGTAAGGGAGGGAAATATACATGTGAAGAAGCTATTATTGTAGCAAGCAAGAAAAATATTGTGCCAAAGAAACAAGTGGCTCACCCAAATGATTGCCTTGTCGAGTCCCAATAGTAGAAAAAGTAATAGTAACAACATTTGCTTGAGAAGCCCTGAGAGCGAACAGATTGACTGAAAGAAAGTTGATTAAGAGGACTCTATGCACCATGAATCTCTTACATATGCACAAGCTCATATAAAATTTTGCCTTACACATGCACACGTAGCAAATAAACTAGTCATTGATTGGGCTTTCTTCATATTGTTGAATTAACATCCTTGCAACACTTTGGTCATCATGTGTCCATACTGTCACATGCTTGACCTTGAATCATTGGCTATCATCCAAATTGAACATAAGTGTTGCTAACATTCATTCTACTTTCTAGGAATGTGCCTTATGCATGTTGCCTGATGGTCATCTATGGATGCATGTTGGCATTATTTTCTGAGGTTAAGATTGCATATTACTTGGATAATAATGAAAGTAGAAATTCCATTATAACCGGTTGTATTGCAGCTATAGAAAAGGTGAAAACAAACAACTATTGACCCAACATCATGTTAGAAATCAATGATAAACTTCATTGTTACTGTTTACAATGTACATTAATGTTGACAGTTGTGACCAGCTGTCATTAGCCGTAAGCTAGTCTATTAGTCTACTCGTAGGTTTTCTCTCTCTACCAGAGCTCATGGTTTATTTGTACATTTTACATTCCGTATGAGTTATGATGATTGTGAGATTGTGCGTGTTCTACTTTTGCCTTCTTGTGGTGAGATGCAATTATTTCCTATCTTTCAGATTCAGAAGGACCAAAAGAAGCGTGGGATACATTGAAGGCATTGTTTGAAATGACAAATACATCTCGAATACTATTTTTGAAGACGAAGTTGCATACATTGCGGGATGGATGATGGTGTAACTATTGCCGATCACATACTGAAGATCAAAGAGATCCGTGACCAATTAGCAGCAGTTGGAGAGTGAGTACAAGATCGTGAGATCGTGCAATTGACATTGAATAGTGTGAGTGAGTCACATCAGATGTTTGTGACGAGTATAGCCACAAGAGAAAATCTTCCAACCTATGAAGAACTAGGTGGATTGCTTTTGCAAGAAGAGCAATGTCAAGAGAACTTGAATCATTGTAATAGGAGCTATGATCAAGCTCTTGCAGTTAGAGTACGAGGTCGAAGATTTGGCCATGGAAGGTATCAATTGAGAGGAGGAAACTCAAGCCGGGAATCGTTTCAACAATTTCATGAGCAAGTCAATGATAGTCCGAATCGAGACAATTGGAATTAAGGGCGAGGTCAAGGACGCGGCTATTCAAAACAAAATAAACCTGGAAATTGTAGGTACTGCAACAAACTTGGCCACTGGGAGCATGAATGCTTCAAGAAACAGAAGGAGATGGAACAAAGAAAAGACAAATGGCAAGCGAGAAATTATGCTGATCAACATCAATTTGATGACTATTATTATGAAGACAATTATACTGATCAACATCAATACGATGATGATCAATATAAAGATGATACAGGTGAAAGTTCAAATTTGTTTATTACAGCATTAATGACAAGTGATGAAGCCAAGAATACCTAGTACATTGATAGTGGTGCATCCAAGCACATGACTTCAAGGAAAGAGTGGTTTTCCGAACTCAAGGAAACTAACAATGGTGATGAAGTTGGACAAGCTAATGACAAATTGCTATCTATTAAAGGAGTTGGAGTTGTACCAGTGAAGTTAGCCAGCGGGAAGATAAAGCGGATAAGCAATGTGCAATATGTACCTGGCTTAGCTAACAATCTACTATCTGTTGGGACGATGGCTGATCAACAACTCAAGGTTGAGTTTGACAGCGACAAATGTCTCATCAAAGACATCAAGAATCACTACAAAGTGATTGCTACATGAGCTAGAGTCAACGAGAATCGACTCTACAAATTGAATGCGAGATCTTTTGCTCAAGCTATGGTAAGCACGATTGATAGTCGAAGTAATCTTTGGCATCAACGATTCGGTCATATTAGTGCTCAAAGTTTACAGATTCTCAAAAGAGGTAATCTAGTTATAGGATTGCCTGATATCTCTTTTGAAGGAAAAATTTGTGAAGGTTGCATTTTGGGAAAACCGCATAGAGAGAGATTTCCCAAAGATGGAGCAAGAAGAGCCAATGACATTCTTGATCTTGTTCATAGTGATCTGTGTGAACCAATACAAACTAGGTCCATTAGTGGTTGTTACTATTTCATCACATTTATTGATGACTATAGTAGACATATCTGGATTTATTTCATAAGCAAGAAATCTGATGCTTTTGCCAAGTTTAGAGAGTTCAAGGCTCTAGTTGAAAAACAAACAGGTTGTTATATTAAGACCCTCAGATCAGATGGTGGCGGTGAGTATTTTTCAACAGAGTTTATAAATTTTTGCAAGGATCAGGGGATCAAGAGACAAACTACTACACCCTATTCACCACAACAAAATGGAGTTGCAGAATGGAAAAACAGATCCATTGTGGATATGGCTAGGGCAATGCTTAAGAGCAAGGGTTTGCCAAATACTTTTTGGGCAGAAGAATACAACACAACTACTCATATCTTGAATCTGTTTCTAAGTCCGTGGAGGGTAAGGCACCTTACGAAGCTTTTACTAGAAAGAAACCTAATGGTTCTCATTTACGAGTATTTGGTTGTGATGCTTACGCTCATGTGCCTGATGAAAAATGAAAGAAGCTGGATGCAAAAGCTGTTAAGCGTATTTTTCTTGGATATGATGAAAGAGACAAGACATACATGATGTATGACATAGATGCACAAAAGATCATGATTTTCAGAGATGCTACTTTTGATGAGATGGGTCAAAATGACCAGATAAAATTGACAATTGATCTCTTTGATGATAAAGTTAAAGTGCAAGTGAAGGAAGAAGTTGGTGTTGATATGGAATAGCCAATGGAAAAAGATAGGCTTAATAATGAGACTCCTAGGAGAGTGCCAAAGTGGTACTTGTCAGTAACAAGTGATGCTAATAAGGGAGATACTCTTGAATCAAGTGAGCAGGGAGAGGTTAGAAAATCAAGTAGAAATCGAAAATCTCCTACAAGATTAGAGATGAATCTAGCCCTGATGGGCTCTGTGCTCAAGGCTCAAGAACCAAAAACTTTTGATGAAGCAAAGGAGCACAAGGAGTGGCGTGCAGCTATGGAAACAGACTGGAAGCCATATTGAAAAAGAGGACGTGGAATTCGGTTGAGCTACCTGATGGTAAGAAGCCTATCACTTGCAAATGGATTTATAAGATCAAATATGGAACAGATGGGCAACTCAACAAGTACAAAGCATGGTTGGTTGTGAGAGGATTTGAGCAACAAGAAGGTATTGATTTTGAGGAAACCTTTGCACCCATAGCTAAGATGGTGACTGTACGCTCTATCATTGCTATTTCTGCTTTCTATGGTTGGAAAATCCAGCAAATGGATGTTAAATCTACTTTTCTTAATGGAGTGCTGGATGAAGAGGTGTACTTAGTACAACCTCAAGGATTTGTTGAGCCAGGGAGAGATCATTTTGTTTGTAAGCTCAACAAAGCCATTTATGGATTGAAGCAAAGCCCCACGGGCATGGTACTCTTGCATTGATGAGCACTTCAAGCGAAGAGGAATGGTATAGAGTGATGCTGATCCTAATCTTTACATTCTAAGGTAAGATTCAGATATAGTGTTCATTGTCTTGTACGTGGATGATCTGATTATTATAGGAAGTAATGAGAAGTTAATCGATGAAATCAAATCAGATATTTCCAATGCTTTTGACATGCTTGATCTAGGATTGATGCACTATTGTCTTGGCATTGAAGTATGGTAAAAGGAAGACATGGTCTTTCTTACACAAAGCAAATATGCACGAGATTTGCTTTATAAGTTCAATATGTGGGATTGTAAGCCTTTGAGTACACCTATGGATGTCAACATGAAGCTTACTGCATATGATGAAGATGAGAAAGTGGATGCTTATTTATATAGACAACTGGTGGGTAGTTTGATTTATTTGACACACACACGAACCGACCTGATATTTCTTATGATGTTGGTGTTGTTAGTCAATTTATGCAAGTCTGCTAAACGTTTTCTCAGATACATTCGAGGGACATTGAATTTTGGTTTGAAGTATGATCAGCCTGAAGCGCCAATGTTGGTAGGTTATACAGATGCCGATTGGGCATGTAATATTGATGATAGAAGATCTACCAGTGGTCATACATTCAGTTATGGTACAACTGCAAATTCATGGAGCAGCAAAATGCAACCTACAATAGTCTTATCATCGACGAAAGCTGAATATCGAGCACTCAACAATGCTACACAAGAAGCGGTATGGTTACGAAGATTGCTTGTGGATTTATGTCAACCACAAGCGACTACTATATCTTGCGATAATCAAAGTTGCATTCAATTTGCCAAAAATCCAGTTTTACATGTTCGAACCAAGCACATCGAAATCATACTACCATTTCGTTCGAGAGAAAATTCTTGATGGAGCCATTAATCTTGTTTTTTGTAAATCTGAAGATCAAATGGCAGATATTTTTACTAAGTCATTAGGTAGATGTAAATTTGAGAGGTTTCGTACTCTATTAGGAATAGAAGAACGTAATTTTATCATTGAGGGAGAGTGTTAGAAATCAATGATAAACTTCATTGTTACTGTTTACGATGTACATTAATGTTGACAGCTGTGACCAGTTGTCATTAGCCGTAGGCTAGTCTATTAGTCTACTCGTACGTTTTCTCTCTCTATCAGGGTTCAAGGTTTATTTGTACATTTTACATTCTGTATGAGTTATGATGATAGTGTGATTGTGCGTGTTCTTCTTCCGCCTTCTTGTGGTGATTGCTTATGGTGAATGCTTGACGTTGCATATCTAATTCTTGACACATCAAAGAAAAATTTCCATCTCCATTTTCAAAAAACATAAAATTCAAAATTATATGACTGTGCTTATAGAGAAAGTTACAAGTTTGAAAAGTCGCGTTATTGTTCTTATGGCATATGAAAAATCAAGAAGTCCATAAAGAACTTCGAATCTTGCATAACAATGTCTTATACGATATTGGAAACAGGTTACAATTCTTAACAAATCATAAATTGCGTAGGCGAAGGCCTTCGTCTGGGGGGGGGGTTGTTTTCTTTGTCGTTGTAACCACCTGGTTTTTTTTTAAAATAGTCTATGATTTTAAAAAAATAGTAAGTTTAATAATTTAGTTTTCTAAAAACAACGATGAGTACATGATGATGACTTTTAAAAAATACTAAGAGTACCTTACATAGTGTAATGTGCTTTTATGAGAATAATACATTACACATTTATTACTCCAATTCTTGGAATAATAAATTCAGGTGTAATATTGTGCCTATTAAGGTTTCACCATAATACACTCTGAAAAAATCAGTAGGTTGTTACGTGGCCCACAAAACATTTTCAGCCATAAAAAGAGATCTTGACCCCTTGCCATCCTTTACATTTAATAAATGTCCTTTGTAGGTTTGTACGCTTGATTTGACGTCTTTTTAAATTTTTTTACATCGGCTTAAACAATTGCAAAATTATAAAGAGGTAATTCGTTTGGCAAGGCATAACAACATCGCCATAATTTGAAGACCATTTTTTTTTTTTTTGGCTTAATTGGACTATCATATATTCACAAATATACAAGTACAGAAAACGACATCCATGGCCGAAAACAAAAAGAGTGCATTAGTAATGTTTTAAGCCCTCACGGCAGTCCGCGTAGCCTACCACGCAGGGTAGGAAACAAAAATCAATTGTAAGTAGTACTAAAAAAGAACATAGCCAGCCGAATACATGCCGCCGCAGACAAAGAGGGGAGGTCCCCTTCAAAAACTTGCAGGTTCCTAACCGTCCAGATCTTCCATAACGTCGCTAACCTGCACACATGCCAGAATGTAAGAGTTGAAGAACCTGTCAACAAGGAATCCCCTAGGAGAATGGTGCCAGTGTCCAGAGTGAAAGTGAGACCCCACCGCGAGAAGATGTGACTCAGCTCCAGCCAAAGAAGATGATGGTATTGAAAAAACAAATGCTCCATTGTTTCTTCAGCCAGTTGACAGAGCAGGCAAAGCCTATCAGCAATGAAGGGCCATTTAGAGAGCAGGGGGAGGGATTTGGTAAGGATGCAAAAGGCCAGGTATCTCAGCTTGCCTACAGGCAGAGAACAGGCGGTATTGAGGCGACGATGCCAATGAGTCGGAGAATCAGAGGTCGTCCAGAGGCCGTTAAGGTAATCCGGGAAAAGGGAGGGAAATTGTCGGCGGTGCAAGGAGGGGTAATCAAAGAGGGAGGGGGAGAGGGTAGGGTTCCACCTAGACGGATCGAAGGGCAAAACCGGGGAAATGTGAATCGAAATAGCACAAGAGGCGGCCAAGAAGATCATGCTAGTTTCCAAGGAGGAGAAAATAGGGCCAGGGAGGACTTGACAAGGAGGGACGTGGACCAGCTAGGCCAGAGACAACATGCCTTTGGTGGCAAGAGAGAGACAAAGACGAGGATGAGAACGGAAGAGGGGCTGTGCATTAGGCGGAAAGAGAGGCGAAGTCCAAATGGACTCAGAGGAGGGAAGGGTGGAGTCATCCCTCCAGGAAAAGAAGGAACAGAGGTGAAGCAAAAGATGTACCAGATTGGTCAAAACAAAAGGGCCTTTAAACTTAAAGGAGCACCCAAAAGCGAGAATGCCTGCAAGACTAGGAGGAGGGCGAAGTAGAGGAGGTACCATAGCCGAAGAAGCCATAAAGGAAAGGAGAAGCGCATGCCAGTGCTGAGAAGGGAGAGCAAGGGACAAAAGTCGGCGGAGAACCAGAGAACGGTTTTTCATAGCCGGGTCCGGAATACCAAGGCCTCCATCCCGGGTAGGCGCCGTGCACACCGACCAGGGGAGAAGGGGCGCTTCCTCGCGCGGTGGAGGGCCTTAGCAAGAGAGTTGTGCAAGACACGGGTGGAGATGACGATAGAAGAGAAAAAGATCAACTGGGCCGAAAAGACGTGGCAGACCAGTAGAACCCGAGAAGGAAATGAAGCGAGAGTCCCAAGCGGCGAGCTTGTCCGAAAAAGAACGAAGAAACCAATGAGAACGCTGGGCAGAAGACAGATGAATACCAAAAGGAATGCCAAGAAGCCGGGTGACTGTACCGTGAGGAACAATACGGAGACCGAGAGAGGAGACCCAAGTGGGCACAATAGGATGGACCTTCCTAAGGTTAAGAAGAGAGGAAGAGCAATAACAGAATTCGTCAAAAAGAGAAAGAAGGTGGAGGACATGGGGTTCTGAAAGGAGGGAGAGCAGGGTTACATCATCAGCAAAGAGCTGATGAGAAAGCGGCCCCAAAGGAGTTAGGACCGGAGAGATTCGAGAGAGAGAGGCCGCTTTGTGGAAAGCACATGAGAGAGGTTCCGTAGCGATGGCAAAGAGCAAGGGAGACAAAGGACAACCTTGGCGGATGCCAGAAGTAGGGGCAAACTGAACAGAGAGACAACCATTGAAGAGGATCTTGGCCGAGGAGGACTGGTAAAGAGCTCGAACGAAGTTTAGAAAGGACAAAGGAAAACCAAAGGCCTGACAAGTGGCCCAAATATAATCCCACCTGATCCTATCAAAGGCCCTGTCAAGATCCAGACGGAGATAAGAGAGGGGATGGCAGAGGTAGCAAGAGTATCAGCAGCAGTCCAAACTTTAAGGATGGAATCCATAATGTACCGGCCCTTCACAAAATCAAATTGCTCAGGGGAGAGAAGGGAGTGAAGGAGGGGAGACAGGCGGCGTGCCATGGCTTTTGCCAAGATTTTGTAAGAGGTGTTCAACATAGTGAGAGGACGGAAGTCGGAGATCAGAAGAGGTGAAGAGACCTTGGGGATAAGCTTGACCAAGCCTTCAGAGATAGACGTGGGAAGAACAGAGGCAGAGCAAGCAAGGTTAGCAATATGGAGGAGACCCGGGCCCAACATACCCCAAAACTGGAGGAAAAATTCAGGAATGACCCCATCCGGACCTGGAGTCTTGCCCAGGGGTAAGGAGTAGAGGGCATTCTGCAACTCAGATAAGGAGAAGGGCTCGTCCAACATGGAGACCTGGTCAGGAGAAAGCAGGCGCTCAGTGCGACAAAAGGATTGAGACGCAGGGGGTTCGGGAGAGACACGGGCTGAAAGGACTGAAAAAGGGAGAGGAAAGCATGGAGTTTAGAGCGAAGCATAATGAAGACCATTTTAATTTTTAAGGGAGTAAACTTGTACAAAGATATTGTGCTAAGAAGAACATTTTCCACCCCATAGGGACAAGCCTAAAGGTGTCCCTCTCTCAACGAGGTTTTAGATGGTGATGTGTCCTTACGATTTGAGGACACCTCCAGAGTTAGAAACTGCCACCCGCCCATTGCTGACCGGCACCTGCAAGTCTCTTGCATGACGTGGCTTTAACACGTGGCGAACATCCAAGTGGGCCAGCTATCATCCATCACCGTCGATTTTAGTATACATTCTCTCTCCTATTGGAAAAATTGAGAAGAAGTTTTCTCACAGTTTTTGCTTTGCTTGAAATTGTGAAGGATCGCAATTCACAGAAAACTGGGTAGCAGGAAGACGAGGAGGAGGAGGAAAATAGGAGATCATGTCGAATCCGCAAGCCATTCGAGAAGAGAAGGCTGGAGATGAGAAAGAGGGTGCTGGATCACTTGGGTCTTCAGCTTCATCGGAGGGAATGGGTCGCTCACAAAAGCTCGAGGGTGAAAAGCAGCAGCATCTGCCTGACAAGGAAGGGGGTGCAAAGAAAGCTCAACAACCTGATGACATTCTTTTCTTTCATCGCTCCGTTCATCAGACTGACTCGTCTCTGGAGTAATTTCGCAATTTTGGGCTCACTTTAAAACGCAGTAAGTATGCTGCACAAACTGGTATATAGTCCGCACATGCATTTGGCAATTGTGAAACAAAGCGATTTTGAGTGGCTATCTCACAGTAATAGTTGTAGAGAGCTTTCAGCTGGACAGTTTATCCGAGCTGTGTGGAATACTAATTCAACGACAGTATTGGAGTCTTTAAGGTAAGATAATAAAATTGTGAAGTTATTCATAGTGATCTCTGCTCTGTAATATTGTGATCTTTACTCTAATGGAATTTGTGAGTGAAACTAGGCTGAAATGATCTCTACTCCGTAGAATTGTTGTTTTTCTAGATTTACATTTATGTGTTGGTGAATGAATTTCTGAAAAACATCATAAAACCAACAACTATTCCCATGAAACCAACAACTATTCCCATGTCACTGAAAATTATTTCTTTAGTTTGCAATATGGGGATACATATCTCTAGGACCAATATCATGGACTATAATGGTTGTTTGGAGATCCATTGTAAGGATATAGGAGCTAGTTCTCTCCTCTTGTGGCGAGACGTGAGGATGAGCCATTATATTCTTACTATGACTGACAAACACCCAACGAAAATCTTAAAATAAATACCCAACAAAAATCTTAAAAGAAACACCCATTATAATACATAATGTATGCCACGAAAATCTTAAAGGAAATAAAAGAAAAATAATTTCAAGATTATGCCAATGCTTCCATTCGAGAGGGCTACGTATTTTTAAGATTCCATCCTTGAGGCCTATGTTTTTAAAGATTTCATTGATGAGGTTTAAGTATTTTCAAGATTCCATCCATGAGAACTTTTTATTTTGAGGGCCGAGAATTAGAGCCAATCAATTTTGTAGAAAATAATGAGATCCTATTATTATGCCCTAGATAATGTTGGTTTCAGACTCAATCTGTATCTTTGAATCATATAGGATTTGAGTAGATACACATTATGGACTTTGATGAATTAAGTGAATCCTTTATTTATTATATATGTACCTTTATGTCTTTGTAATGGAATGGATTTTCTAAGACTCTTTTTTGCGAGGCAAAATAGTTTCTTATAAAATGAGTGGAAGTTTAATGTGGTGGAAATGTCACTAGAAAATCATTTCTTAGGTTTGAAAGATGAGAAGACAACTCTCTTGTAGGATATTTTATGGCTACACTTTTTGACCTTTTACAAGTTTAAGACCATATGTCCTTTCAATGTTCAAACAATTCTCATTAAAAAAAATTATTAAGAAAGGGAGCAATGGGCTCCCGAACTAGCAAATGCAACAGGTTGTAATTTTTTTGAGATGTGATTTTTTTGGATAGTTTGAATTTTTGCAATAAAACAATATACACTTGACAAGTAATTTCGTTTTTGTGGATGTTTGTGTTGAACTCCTTACCTCAGAAAGAGGTAATAAATTTTTTACCAACATACCACTTATTGGATAACTCAACCATGTTTTCTTTTTCCCCTTGAGTGTTGTCATTCTCATTCTCATTTTTTAGGTTGATTCCAGTTGAGCTGACGACTATTATTAGAGGAAACCATGTTTTCACCAACCTATCTCTTATTGGAGGCTTCTCTACTCTATATTCATGCAAAATAGTTTTTGAACATTCATCAATTACAATAATAATGAGGCTTTTAGGTTATTTTTAATGTCTAAGGGCTCACGAACTAGAGTTATGGACGCTCTAAATTTAAGAGTTTTTGAAAGGTAAAGTGATTATGAGAGAAGGGCCCATGAACTAGACTTGGAGACAAACCACCAAGCAAGGCCCAATTTATGAGTAATAATCTCATACATAATGTAACAAAGAAAGGATCGTTGTCAATAATGGATCATATGTTCTATTATCATAAATTTTCCCAAAAGAGGAAGCTCTCCCAAAATGTTGAAGTTTCTCAAAAATGTATCCTCATAAGTTATATCATCCTAAGAAAATCATTTTCTATGCACTTTATTATTCCTCAAAATCTTCATAGCTTAGACTGTTTGCAACTCCTAACAAAATCAAATTAGAATCAAGTTTATTCAAGGTAATGTTTTTGTGTATGAATAATGGAATACAGAATTCAATATCATTTTAGACGTCTTCAATCAATTTAACTATCATAATATAGAGAAATGACTAGGAAGGTTGAGGAATGATCTATGGAACAATAGTAAGATAAAAATCAATCATCATACTAAATATTTGTATGGAATGAGCCATTTTAAAATGGATCAATAATAAAAACGACTCATACTTTTCAAGAGCATGGAAGGTTGATAAAAAATAATAAGCAAATTTATTTTTGAGATAAGTACTTGAGAGGTTTATTGCTCTTGAACAAACTCTCATGTACGTCATCTATTCAAATATCAACCTAGATACATGATCTGCATTTGAAAAATAACCATTAGATAGAAAAACCAAAAGTTTATAAGACAACCCTCTTTGAAGCTTCTACTCAAACGTGCATCCCATGCATGTACCTTGAAAAATTTCTATATTCATTTGTTCTTGGCAAGGGTTAATTGACTGTCAAGTTTATGTAGACATATATTATTTGCTAATATACATTGCATACTTCGTAACTTTCAAGATCTTAAGATGAATACAAATCAATGAGGCACATTTTGACTCAATGTTTTATAACCAACATGGTGACAATTTCAACAAGGTATAGTTGTTTGTGATGTTATGGTGATGAGTTGTCTTCCATTCTTTGGTGAATGGATTGGCATGTAGAATAATCATGCATGATAATTTGTCACCATCTACATTGGAAATAAGGGAATATTGATGTTACACATTGTATCCTGTTAGCAACTGTGCTGACACAGGGAAAATAAAAATAATAATAAAACTCCGTGGCATGTATTTTGTAAGACCACGTATGAGTATCTGTCAATAAACTTCAAGCCATGGCATGTGTTTTGTAAGTCCATGAGTAGAAGCTTAAATAATAATAAAATAGCTTAAACTTAGATTTAGAACTTAGACTTAGGAAACTTAAGATTAGAAATATTTTATCTTAAGTTGTCCCAAGTTAAGAAAATTGAAGGTCTAAATCCTAAGTTAGAAGTTCTAGAAAGGCTAGAAACAGATTAGTCCCATAAGTTAGTAGACACTTATGGAAGACCCTCCTTGTCATAAAAGAAGAGGTATTTGCATTGTAAATGACACTTTTGAAATTAAGCTATCTTGCTCTCTATTTTGGAGAATTATCATTCTATTTCATTTGTGTTCCCCTTGGAAAGGTGCATAGCTTGAGGGAAGGTGCTCGGGCCTCCTCTTGCCTCATTTTCATCGGTTTTATTGTGGCATGTTCATCATTGCTTATTTCTTTAGTATTAGCCACAATCTCATTTTATTACCCTCCGGGTGTGAGTCTAGGATTAGTCTAGTCACCTTGCTTGTTGGGTAAGCCTTAGCAAGGATTTTCATTGTTGTTACTAATTAGTTTATTTCCGTTTCGGGCACTAGTTGGGTAAGCCTTAGTGCTCTCATTCCTTCATATTTCTGTTGAAGCTTTTGTAGAAACTTAAAAAGTGAACGAATCTCTACATCCCTATACTACACCCGTAAGTAGATCTAGCCACCGCACTCACTAGAAATACTTCCAACCTAGTCGCTGTTGCCGCTTTTTAAGTATTTTTCTACCTAGCTTCTTCTCCTTTCTTTCTTTTATTTCTTGCTTTCGTGTTGTATGTTTGCTTGTGTGCTTATCTCTATATACCAACAAACAGCACGCGTCGTCTCTCCAGGTCCTACACGAGCTGTGGAGCAACTTCTCAAACCGGGGGGAAGCAACAAAAGAGTCAACTTGGGCATTTTCTTCAAAAGAAGTGACCCAAGTGACCTTTTTCACAACCAAACAAGTATATCAGAATTCGTCAGTCTGTCTGCATCCCTAACAGACCCTGATCTTTCATTTTATCACCTCCACGAATTCTGACCACAGTCAGATTTTGAGAAAACAGCTTGTTATATTGTCAAAATCCCTTATTTCTCATCAAAATCTTTGTCTTAGAATTCGTCGACTTCACTGAGGCTAGATCTCATTAAGATCAGTCCTTCAGCAGCTCCGCTTCAGCAGCTCCGCGAATTCTATCTCATAGATTTTACCCATTTACTGACAGAACATCACATCTTTCTCTATATTCCCTATCTGCCAGTCAAACCTCTCTGTTAGAATTCGCCATCAAGCCTAAGAATTCGCCCTCACAGAGCACGAATTCCGTGTACTATCTGCGAATTTCGAATCGCCAAATTTTTTCAGAAAATCTAAAAAAATCACTATTCTGACATTCAGAATACTTGTTCAGAATTCGCGAGTATTACAGTTAGATTTATCTGCCTCTCCACGATTTCTCAGCCTATTCGCGAATTCTATAACAATCAGAAAGACCAGATTTTGTCCTACACTATCCATTCTGCAAGCAAACTGCTCTTTTTGTCAAGTACAGTTCTGCCCTGCTACTCTGTATTCTGCATCATGTCTCGTGACTGTGCTGAATCTTCTAACCCGACTCCTCCACAAATGGAACGAAGAATTCCACGTATCGATGCACCAAAGTACGATGGCGAATTTGACCCAGTTCGATTTCTCCAAGACTTTGATAATGCATGCCATTTTTATGGAGATACCTCTGAAACTGAAAAGCTTCGCCTATTTCCCATGGTACTCTATGGCACCGCCAAGGAGTGGTACTTGAATATCGAAACTCCTGATCTTGCTTCTTGGACCACCCTCAAGGACGCTCTCATCAAGCGTTTCAAACCATCTAAACTGACTCAGAGCCCGTTCATTCAAATTACTCATATCAAGATGCGTCGCGAAGAGTCTGTTCGAAACTACATTGAGCATTTTAAACGTTCTAAAGTAGAATGTGTGGACGAAAATATCACTGAACACATGGCCATAAAACTATTTTTAGTTAGATTGCCTAAAAACATCCGCTGTGAACTCAAACCAGTTGACCTTTATGATCAACTTAAAGATGTGATGACCGATGCTATCCATGAAGAAGACGAAGGTTCCGATGATGACTTTGACCATCATGAAAAGAAATCTAAGAATCCGGATCGTCCTAAGTCTGATAATATTGCTTACTCTTCTGAAATTCTACATCAAATGAAAACCTGGCAAAAAGATCAACAATCACATATGGATAAACTCACTCCTGATTTCCAAACCGCCATGAAACAAATTGCTGAGAAATCCTTTCCAGCAAGAGAAAATGTCTGGTGTCCAATCTGCTCACAACATCACACTTCTAATGAATCCCCTCAACTGCGAAATCATTTCCCAGCAGCCACCAGACCCACCGTTTATCGAGCTTACCGCCCCTACCCACCACAACAACCTGTGCCACGACGGGGTTTACCAACCACGACCATCTGCACCAAATCAATATCCATCCCCACGTCAACAGTTTGTTATTAACCAACCGGCCCCACAAAATAATGTCCATTATCTTGATCCGAATACCATCGATCCGGCCACCTACTATGTGGAAGACAATACTCAACCGCAGTACTCTACTGAAACGGTTGTTTATTATACCTATGATTCTAATGCTCAACCACTGAATCCCAATGCCCAAGCTTATAATCCAAACCAAGCTGTCTTTGTCGCACACCAACTATCCGCAATACGAGGATGCTTTATCTGTGCAGGTAAACATCCTAGTATTCGCTGGAAGGACAAACCCCGTTTCCCTCCAGCTTGTGAAAATTGTAGTATTGAACATCACGTAAAGGACTGCACATCCCGATCCAAACCTGTTGTTCCAGTCTGTTCAGTGCAAGTATAAACTTTACCAGTTGAAACTCATCATGCTTGGGTCTTGACTCGGGCACAAACCCAACGCCAAGCCCCTACACTTGCACCCAGCAAAACTCAACCGCAGGCTGTTCCTCCAAGTGATGATTCAACCCCGATAGTTTATCCCCACCCATCTGAAGAAATTCGGCTGCATCATGAGTATCGCCAACAAATCCGTAATGCCGACCAACACTCTGCCTCTTTCCATAAAGTACCTCACAAGCCCTTTGAAAGCAAAACCCTTGAAGGTACCGAAGTTTGGAGAGATTTACTACAAGCCAATGTCACTCTTCCCTTCCATGTCCTCTGGAAGCATGCTAGCCAGTGGAAACAACAGATCCAATCCAATACCACCACCACTATTGATGAGTTGCCTGAAATGCCCTTACATCTAACCAATCCACTCAGCGAACGAGGCAACATCAAAATCCCAGCTACCCATCATCAATCCCATGAAATTTTAGCAGTAATCGATGGAGGTTCCGGGGTTAATATCATTTTTACATCCCTCATGATGGAATGGAATCTGAGAGACAAACTAGCCAAACCTACTTGTCAGCTTAGAATGGCTGATCAAAGTGTGGTCCGACCTACCGGTTTCCTTCCGCACGTGCTGATCAAACTAGGAGGACTCAAATTTTTCGTTGACCTTGTAGTACTTGATATTCCCAATAATGTCTATTCTTATGAATTACTACTTGGTCGTCCATGGCTCACCAATGCACGAGTCGTTCATGATTGGAGCAAAGGCCGAGTCACTTTCAGTAATCGTGACAATTCTGTCACAATTGACTCAACGAGTAAACTCAAACCTGCATGCATACATGACGAGGGATCCTCAACCACCAACTCAGTATTTGAGCCATACCAGTCCAGCCACGAAAAAAGTCATTATGTTAAATCTACTAATATCATAAACTGGAGTCACAGTCTAGCTACCATTGATTGTGTGAATGCTGATTATTGTGCTCAACATCAGGATAATTGTACCTCTTCACACCCGATCGATCACGACCAATTACCTGATCTGGATACACCCATCATCAATATCAATTTTATTGATATTCTTCCACACCATGATGAGCTACTAAATGTTGCATGGCTACCTACTAATGAATCAGACGATTTATTCATTGATGATGAGAACGTCTTACGAATTCAGAATTGCCCAGAAGATATGGACATCTCTGATATTCAGATCCTCAACTATATGAAAACACTTCCCTCGAAGACCTATCCGCAACATGCTTCCAAGGTGGAATCAGTTGCCAAGGTTGCAAGTGAAAAACCTGAGATAAAATTCTACCGTCCCAAACGTCCACACTATCCATGGGATCTCTGTGAGGAAGAGACTATCTTTCAAATTGATGACGAGATCCTCCATGACACACCCACTGTCTCTCCACCACCAAAACCTCAGCTACGTGGTCATACTATGAAAGAGAAAATGAAAAAACCACTTCAAATTCAACCGTCGGGTGACCTGACAACTGTTCGGGAAGTTTCTGAGATTGCTTCTAGCCCTACACCCATCCCCGAAAAAGCACCATCTCGGCAAGATAAAGGCAAGGCCCCCCTCGAATCTCCAACCCATGATGTTCCTACATACTTTAAGGACTATACGATCGAGGATGTCACAATCAAATTACCCCAAGCTCAACATGAGCCCACTGGTAATTCACCCTACGAAGGCCCTGCACAAACCATAACCCTTTCCCTGAGTGAGCCAAACGAAACCAACGAATATCTTGTCCACATCGGAGCTCATCTCAATTGCGAACAACGAAGACAGCTTGAAAAGCTCCTGCGAAAATATCGACATATCTTTGCCTGGACCTATAAAGACATGAAAGGCGTCTCACCCCGAGTAGCTGTGCATCGTATCCCACTTATATCGGGTGCAAGGCCCACTGCGAGTCGTCCGTACAGATGCAATCCCATCTATAAGGACAAGATCAAAGAAGAATTACAACGCCTTTTAGATGCGGGATTTATATATGAAATTGATTATACTGAGTGGGTCTCCCCAATTGTCATCGTCCCCAAGAAAAATGGAAAACTCCGGATCTGTGTCGATTTTAAGAAACTTAACGCCGTCACTGAACGAGATCATTTTCCATTACCTTTCGGAGAATCCATCTTAGAAAATCTAGTAGGAGATGAGGCTTACTCCTTCTTAAATGGCTTTAGCGGATATAATATGATCCAAATCGCTGAAGAAGATCAACACAAAACCGTCTTTGCCACAGAATGGGGAACCTTCTGCTGGAAAGTCATGCCTTTTGGGCTCTGCAATGCTCCTAGCACCTTCCAACGTGTTATGCAAGCGACCTTTTCTCAGCAGATGGGCGATACCTTAGAAGTTTACTTGGACGATTTAGGAGCACATTCCGAAGAAATACGTCATATGTCTGTGCTCAAATTTTTTTTTATCCAATGTCAACGCTTCGGTTATCTCTCTTAATCCTGAAAAATGCCAGATTTGGGTAACCCATGGTATTGTGTTAGGACATATTATCTCACGAAATTTTCTTAGTCGACAATTGATACCTGCTGAGGTCAATTATACCACCACTGAACGCGAAGCCTTGGCAATGGTATATGCAGTTCAGAAGTTTCGCCATTATCTTCTGGGAAAAATCTTTGCGTTCTTCACTGATCATCGAGCACTGTTGTATCTCATCAACAAGACTTGCACCACAAGTCGTATTACTAGATGGATCCTATTATTGAGAGAATTTGAGTTTAGGATCGTGGTTCGTAAGGGAGTTCAGAATTTTTTAGCAGATCATCTATCCCGAATCCCTAACCTTCCTACCCCTGATCAAGGCGTCAACGATGATTTACCATATGCAATCATTTTCCAAGTTGACTCTACACCTGTATGGGCTAAGGAAATTACCGAATATTTAACTTCAGGGCAGATGTATCCTTACTTCTCTAAACCCGAACAACGAGCGTTGGTCCTCAAAACTATACCTTATACGTTAATTGCAGGACAACTCTACAAGCAAGGGTTAGATGGAATTATCCGACGATGTCTTACTGAAGGAGAAATCTCCTCTGTAATTTCCCTCACTCATGAAGGTATTGGTGCCGGCCATTTTTCGTTAGATCTTCTTGGTTGGTTTCTGGTGGCCAACACTCTTCAAGGATACGCACAACTACACTAAGGCTTGTGATGTCTGCCAACGCACAAAACACTTTCAAAAAACAGACTACATGCCTTTACATCCTGTAACCACTGATCAAGCTTTCCAGAAATGGAGAATTGATTATGTCAGACTTATTAGTCCTGCTGCTCGACACACACAATCTCGTTACATCATTGTAGCTACAGACTACTGCACCAAATGGGCTAAAGCAAGAGCTGTTCGCAATGCTGACGCTCGTTCCACCGCCAAATTTCTCTATGAACAGATTATAGTTCGGTTCGGATGTCCTCTAGAGCTTATCAATGATAGGGGAACACATTTCCTTAGCTCTGTCATAGCAGATCTTCTTTCCATTTTTTTTGTGGTACATCGCAAAAGTTTCCCATACTATTCACGCTGCAATGGCCAGGCAGAATCCACCAATAAAATCCTATGTGGCATTCTCACCAAAACTATCGAATCCAGCCGATCTGATTGGGAACTCAAACTCCATGCTGCTCTCTAGGCTTATCGCACTACCCCGAAATGAGCTACAAGCTTAACCCCCTTCCAGCTCACATATGGTCAAGAAGCCGTTATGCCTGTGAAATTCCATATTCCCTCCCTTCGAGTAGCCTACAACCTTGAGCTCGATACTCCTCAGAATCTAGCAAATAGTTTATTCCATCTGGAGCAACTTTGTGAAACACGACAGATCAGCATCCATGCTCAACAAGTCCACAAACGACGACAAAAAGCATGGCATGATCGATCATTGAAACTTAGAGATTTCCAGGTGGGCAATAAGGTCCTACTATACCAGGCCAAATCCTTCAAAGGTAAACTGAAATTTTCAGGCCAAGGACCTTACGTCATAAAGAAATCTTTGCCTCTGGATATGTTCAACTCCAAACCCTTCAAGACGATGTCCTCGACACTGTGGTCAATGGGAGTCGACTGAGAAAGTACAACGAACCTTGCTTTTATCTTGATATGTATTAGCTGCTTTTTCTCTACTGTTTATTTTTTCTTCTTCTTCTCCCTTTTTTATTATTTGTATGTCATTTTGACACCATTTTTGTTGTGATTCGCTGTTCCACCCATCAAGATACTATCAGATCAGTCTTCTCTGAAAAAACCACAAAAGTCATTAGTTTCAGACAAAATATTTTCACATCATCTTTGATAGAATTCGCCTGACCCCTTTTTTACAGAGAACGATTCATTTTCCACATGTTGGTCACCAAGCATTTGGGATCTAAGGCGGCTGCTGCCATCAAGGAGCTGGATGTTGTTTATTCAAGCACAAAAAAGCGAGCCACCCCCCAACCGACAGCAGAACCAGTGTCACCAGCCCCACCTACTAAGAAGCAGAAAGGGAAGGCCGTCAGTACCGAAGCAGATGTCCCACAAGACATTCTCTCCAGCGACATCGGGGTAGAATATGCTGAATCTGGAGAGAGCCTTAAACCATCTCAAGTCCCAAAAGAGGTCCTAGAGCAACAGGCGGCCTTACTTCACCAGGCCCAACAACGCCGAAAAGCAGTAGCAGCAGCAGCAGACAGCTTCGGAACGACAAACACTTCTGGCTCTGATCCTATGGGTGTGATTCCGTCCACACAAGCAATCTCCTCTCCATCCCTTGCTCTCACAATCCCACCACCACCCCCACCATTTACTGTCACCTCCACACCCTCACTAACTCTCAATACGGGCTTCCCATCCACACTTCCACAAAAGCCCTCGACTGTACAAATCTCCACCCTACTTGACTCCACAGTCAACGTAGATGATTTTGCCTTACAATTACTAATTGCACTCCCATCAACCGCTGTCACCACTAACCCAATCCCACAATCTCCGCCACGTAGTCTCTCCCCACTCCTCAATCCACAATCACTCCTCCCTGTCTTTCCTACACCTCCGTCTAGTCCTGCTCCTGATTTTCTACCATTTAACCCCATGTCGTATCCTAACTACACACGAAACCTACCTGACATTGGTCCTTGGGAGCAGCTACCCCTTACAGCCCAAAAAGCGGTATGGTTGGTGCATGAGCTCCAATACAATATATTCGGCACCCTAGGGGGACAATACACTATGCGACAATTCGACGATGGTGCTATGGCGGGCCTTCAGAAAGAAAAAGCAAGGCTGGAGGAGGAAACCAAACAACAACAGCTGCAGATCCAAAACCACACGAATTACAATCAACAACAGCAGCAGATGCTAATCCATCTCCAGAACCAGCTCCAACTGAAGGTATCCAACATGCAGCAAACCATCGATACCCTCAAAGCCGAGAAGGATGAGGCTGTAGCAGATTCACAAGCAGCATGTTCCGCTATGAAGGAATAGTTGGAAATGGTGGACTTCAACGACTTCGCACCACCAGCTATCCCTGAGGGAACTGCCATTCCAGTGGTGGCCTATCAAACGCTGGCCCAAAAGCTGAAAGCCACGACGGAGCAACACACAAAATTACAACAATCATATATTGCTTCCGTCGAGACCCTAAACCAGCACATAGCCACCCTGGAAGAACGCTTAAAGGTTGCTGCCCAGTCGACACCGTCGATTCATGCAGAGCACGTCCAATTTCATGATTCGGGATACCACTTTGATGGACCTCATGGTGGAGATGGCGCAGGATTTCAACAGCCTCCTCCTGCAACTCAAGGTTCCGCATTTCAAAGCCAACCCTTGGGGCAAAGAGCTCAAACACCAACCAATCCATCGGGCTCTGGGGGTACTAGCTCCCAACATTTTCTTTTCCCTTCCACCGCTTCTAACCCCCTCGACACCACTAACTCCACCTTCATTCCACGACACTTTTCACCTGAATCACAACGCATTGCAGAAGCTAACCCCTCGCCTTCTCTATCTCCTGATCCCGATCCACAAACCGCACACGAGATTGCCTCTGAAGCCCCCACCATCCGACACAGAATCACGCCCACAGAACCAAGCAAGGAGTTGCACGTCTCTCAGGTTGCAAAGAAGTACCCAACAACGAAAGAGCGAGGTGGCTACATACTGCCAGATTTGGACCAGTGTCAAACCCATAAAGCAGTAGTCAAACTCCTGGATCCACAACCTCTCTGGCGCCATCAACTCTTCCTGCAAAGTAAGACCTCGATGGCATGGTATCTCGAAGCTCCCTCCTACATGCGTACCAATCCTTATTACTATCCAGTAGCGAGGCGAGAACCGTTTCCTGCCACCAAGGTCAAGAATAGAATCTTTTGGCCTAAGCTCAGAGGAGTCGATACCGGCAACTTGGCCGAAGACATGGTCACCAACTGCCGAGTCTTCTACCAAAAGCACCATGGCAATCCTGATCGCGATGTCAGATATTTTGCGGATAATTGCAGCCTGGTGGCATTTCTGACAGAACGCAGAGGTTTTTGGGATCAAGGGTTACCCCCAATTGCCCTTGACATCAATAAACCCTTGCGCATGCAAGACGACCATATCAACGTTGCAAGGCTCTATTATCGCGCTGCACTTACTTCCGTCTTGCACGTTGATATGGTGGAGCTATGGAAAACCCATAATTTTCTCCAGGGTATGCTCCATTATTACAAACCCATGCCCTTCTTGAACAAATTACGGTGGAAAATGATGGAGGGCATCGGGACGACCATCTACCACTCCCAACAACAACAGCCTCGCCTCCAAGAAGCACAAAAAATCCAGGACGAAAAGGCATCGATTGGTGTGGGACCACCAATCCAATAAGGAGGGGGATAATGTTAGCAACTGTGCTAACACAGGGAAAATAAAAATAATAATAAAACTCCGTGACATGTGTTTTGTAAGATCACGTATGAGTATCTATCAATAAACTTCAAGCCATGGCATGTGTTTTGTAAGTCCATGAGTAGAAGCTTAAATAATAATAAAATAGCTTAAACTTAGATTTAGAACTTAGACTTAGGAAACTTAAGATTAGAAATATTTTATCTTAAGTTGTCCTAAGTTAAGAAAATTGAAGTTCTAAATCCTAAGTTAGAAGTTCTAGAAAGACTAGAAACAGATTAGTCTCATAAGTTAGTAGACACTTATGGAAGACCCTCCTTGCCATAAAAGGAGAGGTATTTGCATTGTAAATGACACTTTTGAGATTAAGCTATCTTGCTCTCTGTTTTGGAGAATTATCATTTTATTTCATTTGTGTTTCCCTTGGAAAGGTGCATAGCTTGAGGGAAGGTGCTTGGGCCTCCTCTTGTCTCCTTTTCATCAGTTTTATTGTGGCATGTTCATTATTTCTTATTTGTTTAGTATTAGCCGCAATCTCATTTTATTACTCTTCGGGTGTTAATCTAGGATTAGCGTAGTCACCTTGCTAGTTGGGTAAGCCTTATCAAGGATTTTCATTGTTGTTATTACTAATTACTTTATTTCCATTGCACTAGTTGGGTAAGCCTTAGTGCTCTCATTCCTTCATATTTCTTTTGAAGCTTTTGTAGAAACTTAAAAAGTGGACGAATCTCTACATCCCTATACTACACCCGTAAGTAAATCTAGCCACCGCACTCACTAGAAATACTTCCAACATATCCACAAGGTGGTGACATATGTGACATATATCCAGTAGTATGCAAAGCTACGTGAATCTAATCATGGGTGTGTGTGGCTTGAGTTAGGACATATTTTCACTCCCCATGTGATTTCTAAACAAATGCATCAAGGGTGAATATGTTTTGGCTTAAATTGGTTGTATTACATCGAACCCCAAGTAGCTATAAATGTGCGTGAACATGTACATCAAAAACTAAATTCCTCAAAACTTGCCCAAGATTCAATGTAGAAGACACTCCTACTACTGAACTTAAAAGATCTTTTAGACTCATGAAAGGCTTCAATGAGTCGAAACTCATGTTGCATACTACATATTGGGTGAGAGCAGCTCGAATACAAGCTTGAGCAGACCCAAGTCATCAGAGCGAAAAGGCCTACTATAGGTGGTATTCGGCCTGACATGCGACATTACTCACAATGGAGAGTTGACACATCATCTCTTTCAAGAAGGGCTCCTACTACCTTACATAATGATTGTGCTCTCACTTGGATAAAGTTGGACACTCTCTATCGCTTATCAACAACTAAGTGTGCCATATCAGCAAAAGCTCTTTGAATGTCGATAGTAATTTGAAAAAAAAATCTGAACATTGTTTCCTCCAAATGTTCTACAAACCTTAAGAAATTACACTGCCTTCTATTATATTTCTAAGAAGTATCTTTTGATGAAGAAATGAAATGCTCCTTTCAAAACTTTGAAATAAAAAATAGTTTTTCCAAAACAGAAAAAATATAAAATAATTTAAATTAAATTAAAAAATGATACTTATCATAATGAGTTGAAAATGTTGCTGCTTACTTTAGAGCCCAATTATGAATAAACAATATACACAACTTCATTTCCCTTACCAGTGAAAAGATTTAATATCAAAACCAAATAAAATCAATGGCCTTAAAACTCGTATTGAAGATATTTTTTAGCATCCATTATTTATCTAGCTAGATTCACAATCAACATTTAGTTTTGTTCATCCGAAGTTTGGTCCTAGTACCAAAGACAAGTATTTTTTTTTTCGATCTAGTTGTTTTCCTGATCCCATACACATGCAAGTCCTAATGTACCTCTCTTCGCACTATTTTTCTCCAGTTCATGGCATTGTTAAATTTCATTACTTTAGGACCCTAAATGGATCTACACAAGATCCACAAGAGTGATTGGTTTTTTGCTAAACAATCTATTTGCAAAAACTAGACACAAAAATTGATCTAGAATAGCAATTTTGCACGTAACAATCAAGAACAATCAATAAGCTTTGATCAGATGTGAAAATTCGAGTTCACAAGTGTGAAACACAACCTGTAATACAACCTGCAAACAGAGAAGGGAGGGTCTACGAGAACATTTATGTTGTGGAGCAATATTGAAGGTCACTTTCCCTGAGAAAACTTTCTCCCGAATGAAATGATACTGGATTTCTATGTGCTTGGATTTTCCATAAAATCTGAAATTCAGTGACAATGAAAGTGACAGCTCAAGTTGTCACATAGAATGGTGGTATCATTGAATTGAGTGTGATGTAAGTCGTGAAGTAATAACCTGATCCATACAGCTTCTTTTGAAACTTGACATACTATGATGTACTTTCTCTATTGAAGAAAGCGCAACTGATTTTTGCTTCTTTGAGTTCCACGAAATCGGTCCCCCTGCCAGATAGAAACAGAACCCGGAGGTAGATTTTTCAATAGAGATTGTTCGTCCCCAATCTGAGTCGGAGTATTCTCTAGGATGAGTGAGTCGATATCATTTCCATCATAACATAAAATGTGATCTAAACTTGTTAAAAATTCACAATTCTAGCTTGACTAGTTTTGGTCATTGACTTGTAAATAGTTAGATGGTCATGATGTGGCTTGTTACACGTGCCAAATAGCATAGGATTCCATTCATAAGGATGTTCTCAAGTAGACCTAAGTGTTAGAACCTTTGGAATGAGTTCAAATTATGCTTAGATACAAGGGAGAAAAAATAGGAGCTATTTTTGGTAATTTTTGCATTGTTGAGGGATCTCCAAGATTCCAACCCTAACTTGGTAGGGATGAAAGATCCACCAAAATTAGAATTAGGGATTAGGGCTACTCATACCTGCCCAAAACCGTGATGGATCATGTATATATAGGTGATGATATCTCACCAAAATAAATCAAGCAATTTCATGTTTTTTCTCTCATAATGGTGCAATTGCTCTCTATGTTCATAATTGTTTGAGTACTTGTGATTACTAATGATTATAGGATTGAATGTAGGTCTGGTGTACAGTACTCAGACTATGGGAGGCCGTACTTTCACACGTGTGAAGCCTTCTTTAAGAATTTGGGCCATTTAGTGAGGTTCAAGCATAGATTTTTGATGGATTTTGATGGTTCAACTTGTGCTAATCTTATGAAATCATAATCTATTGTTTCCCTCATCATTTCAAGTGTTTTAGGATTCTTATTTGCTGTAATTTTTACATAGTATCAGAGCCTAAAGACTGAAATGAGCTAAATCCTTGGTTTTCATTCAATTTGATCACAATTTTTGACTAAATCTTGTGTAGATTGGATCTTAGCATCTAGTATTGATTCTAGAACTCAAAGTGAGTCAAATACATTGGAGATTGGTGTTGTGTGACTTTATTTTCAGGTGTTTAGGTGTCTAAAACCAGAGGCAAAGTTGAATTCAATTCACATTACCAAGATAGCAAGTTTTGTTTGCTCCAAGCATTGATTTCTAAGCGAGTTTTGGAGGTGATTTCATAGAGGAGGCTTTCTAGCATTCAAGGAGAGGGAAGATCAGAGTTTTGGGGACTCTTCAAGGCTGTTCTAAGGTGTAGTAGGCACCTCCTAAAGTGATTTAGGTTCAGTCCAACCATTGCTTGACTTATGCACCAAATTAGATCAATTTTTCATCAATTTTGATCATTTTTTGCTTGTGATTGGATAGTAGATTGTGTTGCATCCTCATTAAGTTTCATTTAGATCTTTTACAAGTGATTTTGGAAGTATATTATGTTGTTGAAATTCACTCTTGATCAGACCATTTGGAAGCTTTAATGTTCTTTATAGAAAGAGGGGCAATTCTACTAGTATTGTCTACTTCAATCAAGCAAGTGCATTGTTTCTAGTATTCTATGATTTGATTTTGTTAGAGATCATTCTTAGATCTTTATAGTAAGTCTATTACTGATCTTTTCAGGTCTCTAAGAATCGGGATAAGGTAGGCCTTCAATCAAATCAATAGAAGTAACCTTCATTTGTGTCAAGTCCTTGATTAGGAGACTAGATGGCATCTATAAATGCATATCTTTTGGATACTAATAAAAGGCTCAACAAAACTAACTATTCCATATGGAAAGTTAGAATGGAATCCATCATGATCATGCAAGATCTGATGGAAATTGTAAATGGTAAGGAGGGTGAACCTATTCATCCTCAAGAAAAAGCCAAATACATCAAGAGGTGCAATGTTGCACTACATTGCATAAAAATGAATGTTGCAAATGAAGTCTTAAGAGAGGTAGGAGATTGCACTTCAGCTCAAGATGCTTGGGAGACTTTGCAAAAGGTCTATGAATCCAAGAACCAAACTAGAATGTTAGCTTTGAAGAATCAAATCTATAGAAGCTATCAAAAGAAAGGAGAGAGTGCACATACTTTTGTCCTAAGAGTAAAAGAATTGAACAAAGAGCTAGCCTTTATAGGTGATCCTATCAAGGATGAAGAGCTTGTTCAACTCATATGGAATGGACTAAGCTTTGAATTTGACAATTTGGTTCAGGGATATGCAATTATGGGTAAGCTACCCATACTTGAAGAACCTCCAAGGCACACTCATGGCCGAGGAATCAAGAAGGAGCCAAATGCAAGAGAGGATGGATAGGCTTTCCATCCAAGGTGGAGATGACCAAGCTCTCTACACCAAAGGCAAAGGATCAACATTCAAGAAGTCTACAAAGCTTGAGGATCAAGAAGGACCCTCAAAGGCATCTCCATCAACCACCAAAGTCAAGAAGGACAAATCAAAGGTGAAGTGCTACTATTGTAGCAAGATGGGGCATTATGCCTCGGAATGCTTCAAGAGGAAGCAAGATCAAAGCCAAGCCAACATGAGCAAAGAGGAGGAGGAGGAGAGTCCACATGAGGGCTCTCTCATCATGTCCATATTTTTCTTCAACAAGCTTCAAAGGAGAAGATCCTTGGTGGATTGACTTGGGTGCTAGTTCACACATGACTAGTAAAAGGGAGTTTTTCTCTTCTCTCTTATCTTATGATGGACCTATAAAGTCTATCTATACAGCAAATGATGAAGCTTGTAAGATTGAAGGAGTTGGTAGCATTCCCCTTTGCTTAGGATCTTCCAAAAAGATCAACATAGAAGGTGTTTTGTACATTCCTACAATAACAAAGAATCTACTAAGTGTTGGCCAAATGATAGACAATGGTTTCAATGTTGACTTTGCTTCAAATGAATGTTTCATCAAGAAGAAGGGTAAGATAGTGGCTAAGGGTACTAGACTTGGCAAACTTTATAAGTTGGATGCATTTGTGGATACTAATGTTGTCATGTTGGCCAAGAAGAGCAAGATATCTACCTTTACTTTATGGCACAAAAGACTTGGACATGTCAACTCGGGTTCCATGGAGGCTATGATCAAGGAGGAGTATGTTTTAGGCCTACCAAGGTCTATTGGGAAGGAAGACAAGGTTTGTGAAGCTTGTGCCTTATCCAAGGCACATAAGAAGGTGTTTCTAACTCCATCACAAAGTCATCTCATCCTCTTGAACTCATACACTCGGATGTGCACATTGCTAGCACCAAATCTAATGGAGGTTCATCCATGTTCTTAACCTTCATTGATGACTACTCAAGATATTGTTGGGTGTTCTTACTTTCCTTCAAGTCTCAAGTATTTGATACTTTTGTAAAGTTCAAGTTGTTTGTGGAAAAGCATCATAATCATAGCATCAAGATTCTTAGAAGTGACAATGGTGGAGAATTCATCTCCAATGAGTTCAAGGCCTTTTGTGAGGAGGAAGGGATCAAGAAAGAGACTTCTTGTCCTTACACTCCTCAACAAAATGGAGTTGTTGAAAGAAGGAATAGAACATTATGTGAATGTTCTAAGGCTTTAAGATTAGATGCTTGTTTGCCCAAATCCTTTTGGGGTGAGTCTCTTGTATGTGCAAACTACTTGATGAATAGGGTGTCTTGCAAAGCAATTGAAGGCAAAACTCCTTATGAGATGTTGTATGGAAAGAAACCCAATCTTAATCACTTGAAAGTTTTTGGGTGTATATGTTATGTGCATGTGCCATTGGAAACAAGAACCAGGGAGGATCCATCTTCCACAAGAGGGATCATGCTTGGATATGCAAGCTCAAGCAAGGGCTACAAAGTCTATCTCCCATCCTTGAACAAATTTGTTGTTTCAAGGGATGTCATCTTTGATGAACATCATATGCATATGCTTGAAGAAGGCTCAAGTGCTCCAACAATCAAGAAGAAGATGGCCGAGGAGCAAGATTTTGGTTTTGAGGAGGAGCTCATGCAGGAGCAAGTACCAAACCCACCTATCACACCAAGGAGATCTTCAAGGGCAAAAGTGGAGCCATCAAGGCTCACATATCAAGGCAAAGGACAACAAGTTAAGGGTATCTCATCCACTTCTTATGCTTTATCTAGTTTTGAAGAACCATCTAATGTTGAAGATGCATTGAACTCCAAAGAATGGTATAAAGCTATGTTGGATGAGTATGATGCCTTGATTGAGAATGAAACTTGGTTGCTTGTTGAGAGACCTCAAAGGAATGTAATAGGATGCAAGTGGGTCTTCGAGCTTAAGTTGAATGCAAATGGGAGTGTTAACAAACATAAATCAAGATTAGTTGCAAAAGGTTATGTTCAAGAGAGAGGGATAGACTATGAGGAAACTTTTGCACCCGTGGCCAAGATGGTCACAATAAGGCTAATCATTGCACTTGCATCACATTTTGGATGGATTCTATGTCAAATGGATGTCTCTAATGCTTTCTTGAATGGTTTTTTGGAAGAGGATATCTATATGGAGCAGCCACAAGGGTTCATCAAGCATGGAATGGAGAACAAAGTATGCCATCTCCAAAGAAGCATCTATGGCTTGAAGCAAGCCTCGAGATCTTGGAATTCAAGACTACATTGCTATCTTATTTCACTTTCTTTTGTTCAAAGTGAATATGATCCCACTCTTTACATTAAGTTTGATGATGTTGGTATTGTACTTTTATTCATTTATGTAGATGACATCATCATTAGTGGAAATAGTGTTGATGGTATTGAAAAAATCAAGATAGATCTATCCTTAGAGTTCAAGATGGTAGATCTAGAGTGTCTTCACTTCATCTTAGGCATAGAAGTACTTAGAGGGTCTGATTTTATCTGTATAAGTCAAGTAAACTATGCTCAAAGTCTTTTGAAGAAGTTTAAGATGGAAGTATGCAAAAGTGTTGACACACCAATGGAGCAAGATGTAAAAGTGCCAAATGAAGATGATGAAAGATCCTTCATGGACATCACTTTGTTTAGGCCTTATAGGTTCCTTAATGTGGATCACTATAACTAGACCAGATCTTAGCTTTAGTGTATGTAGGTTGAGCCAATCCATGCAAAAACCATTGAATATCCATTGGAAAAAGGCTAAGAGGATTCTAAGATACATCTCGGGTACATTGGATTTCGGGATTCTATATAGAGGAGATGTGATTAACCTTCATGCATTTAGTGATTCAGATTTTGCAGGGGACAAGAGGGATAGGAAATCAACAAGTGCCTATTCAACTTTCATAGGAGAAGGTGTGGTTTCATGGCTTTCAAAAAAGCAAGAAACTATATCTTTATCTTCAACCAAGGCCGAGTACAAAGCTTTGACAACCACTACAAAGGAGGTACTTTGGATCAAGAGATTATTGGTGGAGCTAAAGATCATGGATTCAGAGGAGGCTCCAATCATCTACAATGACAATATATCAGCCCAACACCTTGCATCTAACCCAATCTTCCATGCAAGATCTAAGCACATTGAGATATGCCATCACTTTGTGAGAGAAATGGTGCAAACCAAGGAGATTGCTTTGGAGCATGTTCCAAGCAATGAATGTGTAGCTGAAATACTTACTAAACCACTTCAAAAGACACCTTTTATGAAGTTCAGATCATCACTTGGAGTGATTAGTAAAGCAATGATTGAACCAAGCTAGATAGTGAGGAGGAGTGTTAAAAATTCACAATTCTAGCTTGACTAGTTTTGGTCATATGACTTGTAAATAGTTAGATGGTCATGATGTGGCTTGTCACACATGCCAAATAGCATAGGATTCCATTCATAAGGATGTTCTCAAGTAGACCTACGTGTTAGAACCTTTGGAATGAGTCCAAATTATGCTTAGATACAAGGGAGAAAAAATAGGAGCTATTTTTGGTAATTTTTGCATTGTTGAGGGATCTCCAAGATTCCAACCCTAACTTGGTAGTGATGAAAGATCCACCAAAATTAGCATTAGGGATAGGTTTAGGGCTACTCATACCTGCCCAAAATCGTGATGGATCATGTATATATAGGTGATGATATCTCACCAAAATAAATCAAGCAATTTCATGTTTTTTTTCTCATGATGGTGCAATTGCTCTCTATGTTCATATTTTTCTGAGTAGTTGTGATTACTAATGATTATAGGATTGAATGTAGGTCTAGTGTTCAGTACTGAGACTGTGGGAGGCCGTACTTTCACACGTGTGAAGCCTTCTTCAAGGATTTGGGCCATTTAGTGAGGTTCAAGCATAGATTTTTGATGGATTTTGATGGTTCAACTTGTGCTAATTTTATGAAATCATAATCTATTGTTTCCCTCATCATTTCAAGTGTTTTAGGATCCTTATTTGCTGTAATTTTTACAAAACTTCTCTAAATATATTTCATCACTCTCTTTAATACTGTCCAATGAGAGTGTTCACAGATTCTACTGAATCTGTGAACACAGTTTCTATCGTTCGTTCTTCTTTTTGTTACTTCTGTAGGTTACGGTTCTTTATGGTTTGGTCTTCTTGTTAGAACGGTTTCCAAGCAAAAGCGTTTCTCAGATTACAATGAGTATTCTCAGCCTGTCAGTGGGGAGATATGGATACATTACTCAGCTACATGCATATACAAGCCATGCAACCAGTCCTAGCTCATTAAAGATCAACGTTCTGAATCAGGAGCAAATCTACAATCTATCTACCAAAATCAGGGAACAAAATCAGCAAGAAATAAGAAACAAGAAAACTAGTTTCCTAATAGCACTCTAGCAGCTCAAGGATCAAGAAACACCCATTTCTTGATGCTTGGAATGCCCAAGAACAATCAAGGACATGATTGTTAGAAGGTATGCAAATCAGATCCACAATCTCAGCCTCTATAGTTTACTTGCATGCTGAAATTACAAAACTAAGAAACAAGAAAGTTAATCCACATCTACATTCCACAAACAAGAAAGTAAGCAAGAGATCTAACTACTCGACAAACACAAAAGGAAACCAGAACATGCTCATAAAATTTTCACTGAAGAAGATTGCCATGAACAAGGAGCTTTACAATCATCAAGAACTCATAGAAAACCTTCTTTATTCACTCAAGAGCACTTGACAATACAATCAAAAGCTCCCTCACAATAGAGGGGGGCCCTTAAATAAGCAAGAAGGCTGCCCATGTGGAGCCCAAGTGGCAATGCCACTAATTTGGAAAATACAAGTGGAATTTGCCCTTTCACTAGAGGTCACCATCAAAAGGTGGCTTCTCTAAATTATTTAAGGAGGTCTATGTTTATTTACAATGTCTAGGAAATATTACTAGCTCCTACATGGTCGTTCCTTCTCTGGGATACACCATGTAGGCTCACATAGATAATTCACTGTCATCCTAGCTAGTAATTTTTTGGCTCTCATGCTCGGCTCTCAGCTTCTTCTGCTCTCCTCCATCTGAGACCTCCTCGGTCATGGGTGAGAGATAATCTATGTCTTCAGCTTGACTCGTCATCTGGGGATTCTCTGGAATCTGCTAACATTATCCACCCCTAATCTGTTGCAGGATCCACTACAACACATGTGATGTCGTTCTACTCGGCACTTGAAAAAACGTGGATCTTCGTTCGCTTCCGTAAAACTAGGTGCTTATTATCCGCAAAAAACTGTTTCTCAAAAATGAAGGTCTCTCAATGGCCGCTACATTCCAGCCCTCTTGAGAACTTCTTGTGAGTCCTGCTCGCCTCGTCGTCTTGCCGTTTGTTTTCGCTCGTTCATCTTTCACCCCAAGGCTTCAAATACTTGGAAGCAGAGCTTACTTCCGAAGTTTAGTGGCCCCAGTTACTCTCGTATCTTTTCAATGAAACCCATCTCCTGCCAGTCTTCCACCATGGTGACGTATCGTAATGACATGAAGGCCGCTCTGCAGTATAGTCGGGCCATCATCTCATGGTCTTCCTCTGACTGGAGGGCTACGTTGGGATTGATCTTGATTGGATCCAAACCACGATCCCAGAAACATTCTTGCTACATTAGAAAGGCCATAGATCGGCAGTATTCGACACTTTCTTGCACGCATAGATCGTCACTTGTCTTGTATTTGTGTCGAAATCAAGTAACTCTAGCCTCAGGTCATCCAGGGAGATTCTCTTTGAAATTTCCGAAATCACTGGCCAGTTCACCAGCTCGACCCGTGGCTTTTCTGCCCGTCATGAATTTCTGCGTTTGAGCGGCATGTAGAATGGATCTATTTGCTTCCATGCCGGTGCCTTCAGGTACTCTTGGAGCCGCATGCGATCCTTTCGAATCTTATTTTGCCATTCAGGTTGCGGTTGTAATGCCGCAATGATCTCGGCCCTGGTGGAGTGTTGGCTTTGATCTATATCCTCTTTGCCTCCCCTCATGTTGGGAGTATTTCCTTTCGAATTTCTCTGACTCTTTTGTATCGGCCATCTTGCTCCTGGGCCTGGTAGGAGAGGCTGCCCTACGTGGTTGTGGTGGCCTTGCCAGGTAATCATCCAAGGCCTTTGTGCCCGTATCTTTTTCTTTGGATTGCTCGCTTGTTGATGGCTCAGCTGCATCCGTGTCTTGCCTGGGCGAGAATCTTCTTGTTTCTGGTTGATCTGCCAGGAAGTCGTCATCCCCCCCAATGTCGGTGTTAACTTCTGGGAGGTCAGGGATGAAGTGATCTGGAGAGAGAGGTGCAGAGATGATAGGTTTAAGAGGAGGTGGGTTTAACAAATTATACGCCGCACCGGAGAGGCGGAGTTGTTGAAGGAACTCGTCCTATCGGGCTTTGTATTTGTCAGCTATACCTTTTGATGGGCCCATTATTTTGCTAGGAGGTGGTGGAGAGAGGGAAGATGAAAAAATAGGGTAAGTGGGAGGGGGAGGAGAAGAAGCTCTAAAAGCAGCTTCGGCTCTCTGGCTACCCAATCTCGAGCTACCATCTGATGGTCGGATTTGCCCACCTTGATTTCCTGTTCCGTCATCTCCATCATCGTCCCGTGGTTTCTGTGAATGAGCGCATGCTTGGGCCTTGAATGTCGTGTCCCACAACTGGTTTACCTTGTCCAAGACTTGCTGCAGGGCCTTCGTTGTATCTTCTAGCTGTTTTTGGGACTCCAAGATGATCTAAGAGGAGGCGTCGGTCGAGATGGAAGGGAATGGCTCCTGTGAGAAGGTAGTTGAAACTGTCAATGGAGAGGTGATTGGAAAATGTGTGGAGCGAGGTATGTTGTGGAAGGAAAGGATTGAGAAGGAATGACGTTGATGGAAGGTAAAGTTTGTGAAAGCAAAAAATATGGAAGTGTTTGTGCAAGGACAGAGATGTGGGGAAAGTAGATATCCGTGGAAACGGATGTATGGAGGTGGTGATGATCGAGAATGAAAAACAAGTGTTTATGGTGATGATGTAATATTCAATAGTGTAACGGGAGTGTGATGAATGCTCGTGTGACACTACCCCTCAGCATGTAAAAAAGTTTCAAATGTTGTGTCTTCTACTGGCGATGTTAGGTTTGGATATGTTTGGTGATGACGCTCTCAATGGTAAATGGTGGATAGTCGGTGGAGGTGGTGTGGAAACGATGATAAATGCAAGGAACAACAGAGCGCCAGGATCGTGCACAAGAACAAGAAAATCACCAGCAGATCGTCTTTAGAAAACTCTAGAATTCGCACTTTGCTGAGGTGCGAATGGCACTTGGGTGATGGCATTTATGGACGTCGTCGTCTAGTTTCGGACGAGATGGGACGTGCCGGTTTGTTGAATTTTGAATTTGAATCGTCGGTTGATATTTGAGTGAGTCGCGTCGGTTGAGTTCTGATAGACGGCTCCGATCGAGATGTGATAGAGTGCTTCGGTCGAGATCTGATAGAAATCCATCGGTTGAGATCTGACAGAAACCCATTGACTGAGATTTGATAGAAACCCGTCGGTTGAGATCTGACAGAAACCCGTCGGTTGAGATCTGACAGAAATCCGTCAGTTGAGATCTGACAGAAATCCATCGGTTGAGATCTTATAGAAATCCGTCGATTGAGATCTGACAAAAATCCAGTATGGAGGAATGGAGCTGTGTGATGCAAGTGAAGAACTTCGGGGGGAGAAATTTGACTGTGGCTCAGAGTAGAAGTTCTTATGGAAAAGGTGTATCTCAATGAATGATCATATGCTTAATTGGGAATATTTAGATACCAGACATACAGAAATGAGATGGGCCAAAATTGTCAGAATCTTTTTCATATGGTACTGTAACCTATCATTTGTTGACCTAGAGCATTCATGACAAATGGGTATTTATAGAAAAAAAAATGCATAGAAAGTATATAAGTACAGGTATGAATTATAAACAAGAAACGAGGTCATGCAAAACGAGAATAACAAGCAAGGAAATAAGAAAATAAAATAAAAAGAATAAAAAGTCTAAAATATATACGAGGGAAAAGGTGTTAAATTGGGTCAACAAAAAACAACTCTTCGTAATACCGCCGTAGATGGCCGCCATTGACGACAGTGTCTAGGAGTATTTCGTCAAGTGTTTGCAGCTGGACTGCACCATTAGGAAAGATCTTATTAATAATATATGACCTCTCACTTCATAATTTCAATTTTCCTGGGTGTTTCTTTGATGTATAAAGAAACACCTGGTCACCTAAGTGTAGATCTTTATTGCGTAAGTGACGATCATGCCAGGCCTTTTGGCGTCGTTTGCTAACCAGTTGTGCATGGTAAGATATGAGTCTTGTCTCGCATAACTGGGCTAACGTAAATAGCTTGGTCTTGACTTGTTGCTCAATTGTAGCTTTTTCACAGAGATCTGTAGAAAAAGCTTCCATGACTCTTAGCGAAGGGACTAAGAATTCTACAGGCATTACCACCTCTTGACCATATACTAAGTGGAAAGGGGTAACCCACCCAGTGGCTTTTTTCGAGGTGGTGAAATAAGCCCATATAGCTGAAAAAAGTTTTGTTTTCCAATCAGAGCGACTTGTTTCAACTATCTTTGTCAAAATTTTACATATCGTCTTGTTAGTTGATTCGACCTGGCCATTGCATCGTACAATGTACTCTTTCAGTGAATGACAAGGTAATGGTGTAGTAAATTATCAATGACAACATTTAAAAAATGCGTGCCACGATCACTAACTAGCTCTATAGGACAGCCAAAATGTGTAATAATATTTTCGTAAAGAAAACGCGCGACAATTTTTGCATGGCGTCCTTTGTTGCTCGAGCCTCAACCCACTTAGTGGCATAATCTGTGGCTATGAGTATGTAACGGGCTTGGGTATGTTTTGCTACTGGATTGATTGGTCCAACAAAGTCAATTCTCCACTTATGGAAGGCTTCGTCTTTTATAATAAGAGTTCAAGGTGTGAAGTCTGCTTTTGTATTTTTCTTGGCGCGCTGACATACATCACATGTTTTAGCAAATGTGTCCTTAAATAAGGATGGCCACCACAATCCTGCTCGAAGGATAATCTTAGTTGTGGCTTCAGCAGAGAAGTGGCCACTGCCAATGCCCTCATGAGCCTAAGATATGATAGGTCGTATCTCAGATTCATAAGCGCATCGTTGGATAATACCGTCAACGCCCCGTTTATAAAGTTGTACGGCTATGAGTTGAAAGGGCGCTGCTTTAAACAAAAATTTGCAGCGAATGAATATTTTCTCCAGTGCATCAAGGTGCGTAGCCCCTGAGGAATGTACACCCAGATCGTCGAGATAAATCTCCACAATACGATGTAACAGGTCTTGGAAAGCCAGTTGCATGACCCTATGAAACGTTGAAGGGGCATTGCATAAGCCAAAAGGCATGACATTATAAGCATAAACCCCGTTCTCTGTGGCAAAGGCTGTTTTATGTTTATCTTTAGGGGCTAATTGAACAAGGAAATAACCGGTGAATAATACATTGATCATATCAGACACAAGGAGTCTGTAGTAAGAAAGAGATAAAAGTTCTTCATGTGTTCACCTTGGAAGAAGGTCGAGAGTATGAGGACGATGATTTTCTCTGTTATATAGATCCGGATCGTTTCAAAGTCATGCCAAATTCTCGATGTACCAGATCCACGAAAGCCACTAGTACCCGAAAATCTCATCAAAACAGTAGAACCCCTCAAGGCAATGCTATAGTAGGATGAATGGATATGGTAACCGACAGATCTACGACTAGCGTTCCAATAACTGTTAACGATCTCTTGTGAGAATGCATAGATTGGGACCTAGTTGAGGACGAAGATCTTTATAAGCTAGAAGTCTTGTTATGGGACAATAGCATAAAGATGGTAAAAGATCCTACCCCTAATCCACGATCAGAGTCGCCAACTAATGCCAAGGGAAAAGAGCTAGTTACTTCGGATCCTCCATTTGGAGGCTCTCCGAAAGAAAAAGCTTTCATCACCTTCGCCGATCTAGGTATGAAGCCATCCGAGAACGTTAGAAAATTCGACCGAGCTTTGAAAAGGATGGGAATCGACAATTAGCCAACCACCGAAGGTTTGTCTTGAACTTTGCTAAGTTGGCCCGTTTAATCTATCAAATGACCCATCCAACTAGAATGGACAACTGAAGCCACTGAGGTTTCCACAAACTCAAGAAGACCTAAGTAACCGCACCCATCCTTCGACACCCTATCTGGAACATAGAATTCAATGTCCATACATACGTCTCTAAGTATGCCATAGGAAGTGTTTTGATATTCTCTGGGGAGTACAAGAAGGATGACCCGATCTACTTCACCAGTAGGCATTTGATTCCTACGGAGATGAACTATACCACCATCGAACGAGAAGCTCTAGCCATGGTGTATAACATGAAGAAATTCCGCCATTACCTGCTAGCCAATCATTTCGTCTTCTTCGTAGATCACCAAGCCCTACTATATCTAGTAAATAGACCATGCACAACCGGACGAATCACCCGATGGCTGCTGCTTCTCCAAGAGTTCGACTTTAAAATAGTTGTTCGCAAAGGGAAACAACAGAATTTGGTCGATCATCTCTCACAGATCCGAAATGTTCCTGAGAGTAGAGGGTCGATGACGAACTTCCTGATGCCATATTATTTCATGTCAATGTCGTCCCCGAGTGGGCTGCCGATATAGTTGGATATCTTATGTCCTGCGTTGCAATGGAAAAGCAGAATCGTCGAACAAGGCCCTCTGCAAAATTATCACGAAGATGGTTGAAGCTTCGTGATCGGATTGGGAACACAACCTTTATGCAGCCTTATGGGCTTTCAAAACCACATTCAAAGTGAGTACTAGACAAACTCCATTTCTAATGGTGTATGGACAAGAAGCCATAATGTCTGCTGAGTTTGTTGTTCCAAGTCTGAGAGTCGCCATCACTGAATGACTTTGTATAGAGGAATCCACCAAGAGGAGATTAAACAACCTTCTTCAACTTCATGAAACTCACTTCCTAGCACTTCATGCCCTAGCTGTAGAGATGGAATATCAAGATAGCGACGGAAGGCCTGGAACGATCGGAATATCAAGACCAAGGACCTCATTAAGGGAGAATTAGCCCTGTTATATAACGCCAAGGCACATAAAGGCAAGTTAATTTTCAAGGAGAAGGATCATACAAGGTAGTAGAGATCTGACCTATTGGCGCAGTCATCCTTGCCGACCTGTAAGGCAATTTGCTCGACACGCCCATCAATGGCAGTAGGTTGCGTCGCTACTACTTTGTCGATGTTGAGCTCAGGCATGTGCCAGAAGCGCCATCCTTGTCATCTTCTTCTACTCACAATGAACCATCAACACCCATAGTAGTTGATCCTAATTCAGATAGATCTGTTAGTTAAGTCAGAGTGAAGATAGCATTTAGATCAAATCTAGACAAATAGTTAGTCGAGTAGATTTTAGACTAGTTCGACCCTTAGGGTAGATGTAGATCTAGTTAACCTTAGAAGTCCTAGATCTGATCCCAGACCCAGTAACTAGGATTCATCTAGGAATGCCAACTAGATCTAGGTATCCCAATCTGTAGAATAGGTTTTAGACCAATTAATCTTAGAGTAACTAATCAAGGCCCATAGAATAGGGTACTTGTTGACCGCGACCCTTAGATTAAGTTAGGCCAGATTAGATTTTTTTAAGTAGTTGATCCTAGTTTAGATAGATCTGTTAGTTAAGTCAGCCTAGGAAGGTAGCATTTAGATCAAATCTAGACAAATAGTTAATCGAGTATATTTTAGACTAGTTCAACTCTTAGGGTAGATGTAGATCTAGTTAATCATAGAAGTCCCATATCCGATCCTTAGATTAGAATAGTAGTTGACCATGATCCGCAGATTTAGGTGGTTAGATAGGCTAGCTAGTAGTGTAGACTAGTTTAGATCAGTCTAGAATAGACGAGTTACATAAGTTAGTTTTTTTAGGTTAGATTTACTTGTAGATTGACCCAGTTAAATTAGGAAGCTGCCCCTTAGCGTAGATAAGCAATAGTTTCAAGATAGATCGGAACCAAGTTAGGCAAGTTAGAAAAGTGTCAACAGGACCCTATAAGTAGAAAATCTCATTCTGTATAAAGTGCCTTTGCCTGTGTAAAAATTTGATGTACTGATGGATTTTTGATTACGCATACCGTGAATCCGAATCTCCGTATTGCGATGGAATTATTGTCCGCCACCATCCTTGTGAGCTCCCACCGCCCCCTATGCGTGTCCAAGCAAGTTGTAGTCATGATGACCATGATGGAGGGACCGACGACTGTTTATGATTGGGCCTCGCTTCTCGCTAAGGAGTTGCAGGCTGCTTTCAAGTGCCCGACTCAGATCACCTGCGGTGGTCTGATTACTATCATAGCCTACACTCATATGGAAAACATAGGTGTCCGAACGCCTATGCCATCCTCCCCATCAGCCAACTCCATCCTCCCCATCAGTCAGCTCCACTCCCAAGGACGCACTTACGACATTGTTGGTAGGCTAGCAGTTGCTCTCATTTGCCTCATCTCCTACGTATCCACCCCCATGCACACCAGTCCCACACATTCCTCCCCAATCCTTCAAATCGTATCTCCACCTCACAACCTCGTTCGCCCAGCCACTACTTCCCCCATTTCCTCCATTGTTACAACTTCTATTTTCTCCCCCATTATTACCACTCTTGCCATCGCCACATCACCCCTCAGTCTATGTTCACTAACCTCTTCTCTCGTTCGTCCCACAGTTGTTTCCACCATCGCCGCTCTCACCACCTCCATCATCACCCTTTTCTCTACCACCGCCTCTGTCACCACACCTCTTCCACCACCCATTGTAACTCTGCCACCTTTGTGGCCTGGCCAGCTGGAATACTCAGGCTCTAGGTTGCTAGGCTGTCTTAACGGGCCTCCAACAACAACTCCACCAGATGCTCTCTTGACGATGAGCTATTGAGCAGTCTCGCGGCCAATTGGCGGCGAGGCAAACTTTGTAGCCTTTCACTGATCAGGTCGCGTAGTTGAAAATTGAGAGGAAAAAAGAGAGGACAGAGAGTCCACCACTTGACAGGCCAGCTGGAGTGTTGTGTCGTCGATGTAGCATAGGGGTCTGTCATTGGGAGCGACAACCTCGCCTTCACCTGCATAACATGAAGAGAGAGAGTAGAGAGAAGAGAGAAGAGAGAGGAGAAAGAGAGTGGAGAGAGGGAGAGAGAGAACACCTAGGTTGAGAAAGGATTTGGGGGCTTGAGTGCCTACCCAAAGCTATTTTATCCCAATGTAGAGAGAGAGAGAGAGAGAGAGAGAGAGAGAGAGAGAGAGAGAGAGAGAGAGAGAGAGAGAGAGAGAGAGAGAGAGAGAGATGGAGAAACCAAGAGAGTTTTATTAGAATGAGAATGGAAGATAATACAATACAAAAGAAATGGCTCTCTCTTATAGATTTTAGAGGTGAGCCCCCTTCACTCTCATTGGCCACTTCATTGGGGCAAGGATTCGAATCCAAGTCTTTAAAATAAATACAACTTAAATCTATTGGTGCTAAGAAAGCACAAGGGCACTCACATGATTCATGTGAGTTTTAAGTTGGGCCCTTTTAATTTTTTTTCTTTGCAACTTGACTTAGGGTCTCTAATGTCATTTTAGAGTTTGAAGCCCCTAGTCTCTTATTCCTAGGAATTACAAATTACTACTTGTGCTCATTGGGTTGGGCTTACATGCGCAGGATGCTAGTGTCCTCGCACTTATTACCCTACTTACAATGTACTATGGCGGGGCCCAATAGAAGGCTTGGCCAACAATATTTTAAGTGGTGGGACCCACTTGTTTACTATTGTGCAGGAAATACCCACAACAGGTCCACGACCCAAAGTAGTGTCGGTTCCTCGACACTAGGTTGTGACTGTCATGAAGGGGCGCTGTTGTCGGTTCTTTTATTGTTGGGACATGGGTGCTTCAAGAAAAGCGTGGATAGAATTCGCTTCCGTAGAACTTGAGGCTTTATTAGTGGATGATCAGCAAGAACTAGGACTTGCCAGATTTTCAATAATACCCATAAGGGTCTGGTGGCCATTCCGGATAACCTTGTTCATCAACAATTGGGTAGTTGAGGCATTCCATCAGAGTATCCCAAGATAAAATTGGATCCTCATAGATTTTCGCAACTGGTCCCAATGTTATAGATTCTCCCAAATCGTAAGGTAGATCTGACGTGCTAGCTTGACTTTCTTGTCTGTCCAAGTATTCGAGGTATGCCATAACCTGACGACTTTCCTCAGTAGTCAATATCATAGATTGAAGACAAGGCTTTGTCATTGTAGGCATTGGTGCTTGTTGTACTGGAGGCCTATTTGGGCTTGGATTCCTTGGATTTGGCCTTTGAAGAATGGATATACCCGGATTTGGCGTTGGTTTGGGCTGCTGCATTATGGAACAATGAGACTTTGGTTGAATCTTGCTCATTGAGGGACAATCATCAACTTTAGTCTTTCCTTGGTCATTGCACTTTCCCAATGAAGGTTGTGTGATGGTACTTTTTCTTGGATCTTGTGCTGAATTGCCTTCAAGTTGCCTTGTTGACGCTAGTTCACTTTGTAGTCCATCACTAAGAATTCTTTGCAGTGACTACACCAAGAGACTTGGTAAAATCCGTTGGACTTCTTCAGATGCCAATTTCTTGACTTCCTCAGTTACCATTGGCGTGATGGATTCTACCATCTCTGTCTTTTGTGATGGTTTTACTTGTTTGCCCAAGGGTATCTTTGTGTACTTTGGGACTTTTTCCAGATTGTCCTCTTCGTCACTCGCTTCATAAACCGGTGGCACTAAGATTTTTCTTTTGTATTACGTTCGAGGTAGAAGGGTGCCTCTAGGTGCATGTCATTTAGCACAATGGTGTTTTCCTCCGCATCCATAGCACCTAATTGAGTGCAGTATGCCATCGCCTCTAATTTGATAGACATACACCGGTAACAGATTTTCCTTTGGATCTTCCACAAAATACACGGATAGGCTGTTATGGTCCTCTATTGAGTTCGGTGACATGCAAGAGGATATAACAAAAACTTCTACCTTGCCACTGTTTGTTGAAGAAACTTGTGATTTAGATGGATCAATCTGACATCAATCCTTCTGGTGAGCTCCTTGTTGGCTTGATTCTGCTTCTGACCGTTGAACCGCTGGATCTTGCTGTCGATGAACTTGTTGCTCTGTATTTTGTCCTTTTGATAAGCACAGATTCTTGATTGGACACTTGGTACTTGGATCATCTCCAAAGCAGAAGGTACATTCGTCCTTTTCAAGAAACTTAATAGAGCGAGCATAAGCTTCTTGATAGTTTGAAGTGCAAGGTTCTTAGTCTTCCGCTGCACTTGATAAATGGGGAATTTGACGAATGAAATTGATATATAGGGTGGGTTTCCAAAGTAGAACAAGTAACCTTGCTGCACTTTGTTGCCTTGCATGGGGTTCCATTCTTGTTGGATCATTGCTCGTTGTCGACCTTTGTTCCTCTGATTCCCCATCTGGATAGGGAAAATCCTTCTTCCCGAGTGAGATTTCCATCAAGGCAACATCCTTACAAAGTTGTGCAAGCGATACATAGGATGCTAACTCTTCTATACCAGATCTGATCCTTTTGGGCAGTCTGGCATAGTATTTTGCCATGATGATCTATTGGGAAATCGGGGGATCACAATCCTTCACTAGATGATAGATCCGATAGGTGTAGTCCAGATTGTTTCATCATGAAACTTTTTTTAATTTCGATAATCTTACAAGGGCGGTCTCCATAGTTCAGCACTAGAATGTCGCAAAGTAGCTGGTTGGTGAATTGCTTCAAGGTTTGCTCAATGACTCAAGTGTTCCAACCTTTTTTGTTTTTTTGGGGGAAGGGGGGAGAGAGAGAGAGAGAGAGAGAGAGAGAGAGAGAGAGAGAGAGAGAGAGAGAGAGAGAGAGAGAGAGAGAGAGAGAGAGAGAGAGAGAGATGGAGGAGAAGAAGAAGAGAAGAGAATCGGTAAACGATGGATCAGTATGGATGAGAATAGAGACAGAAATGGATTTATCTAACAGAGATGGAAATAGAAGGTGGAATAGAGATAAGACAAAAGAATGATGGATGGATAGTGGTTGATGTGGAGGGAACTGATCGGCTTGATCTGAGGTTCATTCACTTGATTCAATCCAGGGATGTTGGTCTTAATAGATGTTGTGACTGCAAGCTAGATTTGGCAAGATCTGATCAGTTTCAGTTGGCTAACAGTGTGATTTTAGTGTTTTTTTCTTGGTTTTTTATGTTTTTTTTTTTTTTTGAGATTTCTTCAGATCTGAGTGAATATAACCTTCAACCTTCCTACAATAGCTGTATCTGGATCATTTCTAGATAATGTGAGTTACGCAAGAGTTTTTGATGGACAGATTTGTCAGGATCTTGAAAAAATTCAGTTTTTTGACACTTTTCGGCACTTTTTCTTAGATATTTTTAAATCTAACCATTGGATCTTCACAAAAATTTCACAGTAGCCAGATCTAGGTTAGATCTATCTATAAAAATCTTTTCAAAGGCTACTTCCCAGCAGATCCCAAAAAATCATGGAAAAAGTGCATTTTTTTTTGGGGTTTCTTTTGCAAAATATTAAGATTTTCTGGGAACAAAACCTCGCAGACTAGTATGCACTTGTATCTGAGTTATATTCATCTGCTCACTAAGCTGCAAGAGTTACTTCCCAAAGAAACTCAAAAAATCTTGAAAAACGTGTATTTTTTTTTTTTTTTGGGGGGGGGGGGGGGGGCGGGGGGGGGGGGAAGGGGAGTCAGATTCACCTGCTCACGAAGCTGTGAGAGTTACTTCCCAAGGAAACTCAAAAAATCTTGAAAAAAGTGCATTTTTTTGGGGTTTTCTTGCAGAATTTTAAGATTTCATGAAAACAAACCCTTGCAGACTGGTATGCACTTGTATCTGAGTTAGATTCACCTGGTCACCAAGCTACGAGAGTTACTTCCCACGGAAACTTAAAAAAATCTTTTAAAAAGTGCATTTTGTGGGGAATTTTTTGCAAAATTTTAAGATTTTCTGGGCATGAACCCTCGCAAACTAGTATGCACTTGTATCTGAGTTAGATTCATTTGCTCACCAAGCTGCGAGAGTTACTTCCCAAGGAAACTCAAAAAATCATGAAAAAAGTACATTTTTTTGGGGTTTTTTGGCCAAATTTTGAGATCTTCTGGGAACTAATCTTCGTAGGCTGGTATGTGCTTGTATCTGAGTCAAATCCACCTGCTTACCAACCTGCGAGAGTTACTTTCCAGGGAAACTCAAAAAATTGTTTTCTGAGAAAGTTCTAGGCCACTTTTTGCTCTTGGGAACTTTCACAGGGGCACTTTTGAAAGGATCTAATTCTCGCAGACTTCTTTGTGTCCTTGTCTCAGTGATATGGGACTTCAGAGAGCTCTGCGAAGGTTACTTCCCAAGAAAACTCAAAAATTTATTGTCTGAGAAGGTTCTAGACCACTTTTTGCTCTTGGGAGGGGCACTTTTTTTGGGATCTAACTCTTGCAGACTTCTCTATGTCCTTGTCTCAATGAGATGGAACTTCAGATAGCTCTACGAAGGTTAGTTTTGAGTTTTGATTTTTTTTTTTTTTTTACAAAAGATTTTTAAATTTTTTTTGGGTTTTTCTCTGTTTTTTAGAAATCTGCTGGGAAGTAACCTTCGCAAGCTTCTATGCAGGTCTGGGACAGTACCCTGGAGCTGCTGCCAGTCATGCGAAGGTTCATGCTCACTGGTTTTAGAAAAATCAAATCTGATGGGATTTTGGCTCAATTTTTTTTTCTCCAAAAACAGATTTTGAATCTTTTTTTTTTTTGATTTTTTTTGATTTTTATGGATTTTATGGATTAACGAAGGGATTGGGTGTTTGGTCTAATCCTCCCACCTCACAATCTCTCCCTACAACTCTTCCAAACAAAAAATCAACACGACTCAAAAAAAACGGCAAAACTAACACTAACTCACACTAATCTAACCCCAAAAATTTTGATTTTTTAGGTGAAAAAGAATGGTGAGAGAAAAGAAAAGAAGAGAGAGAGAGAGAGAGAGAGAGAGAGAGAGAGAGAGAGAGAGAGAGAGAGAGAGAGAGAGAGGAAGAGATTAAGAAAACTATGTGACGAAGTGAGTGTGTGGCGCTCCCCAGCAACGGCCCCACTGTTGTGTCGTCGATGTAGTATAGTCCGTCGCTGGGAGCGGCAACCTCGCCTTCACCTGCATAGCACGAAGAGAGAGAGAGTAGAGAGAATAGAGAGGAGAAAGAGAGTGGAGAGAGAGAGAGAGAGAGAGAGAGAGAGAGAGAGAGAGAGAGAGAGAGAGAGAGAGAGAGAGAGAGAGAGAGAGAGAGAAACCAAGAGAGTTTTATTAGAATGAGAATGGAAGATGATACAATACAAAGGAAATGGCTCAGAGAGAGAGAGAGAGAGAGAGAGAGAGAGAGAGAGAGAGAGAGAGAGAGAGAGAGAGAGAGAGAGAGAGAGAGAGAGAGAGAAACCAAGAGAGTTTTATTAGAATGAGAATGGAAGATGATACAATACAAAGGAAATGGCTCCCTCTTATAGATTTTAGAGGTGAGCCTCCTTCACTCTCATTGGCCACTTCATTGGGGCGATGATTCTAATCCAAGTCTTTAAAATTAACACAACTTAAATCTATTGGTGCTAAGAAAGCACAAGGGCACTCACATGATTCATGTGAGTTTTAAGTTGGGCCCTTTTAGCTTTTTTATTTGTAGCTTGACTTAGGGCCTCTAATGTCATTTTAGAGTTTGAAGCCCCTAGTCTCTTATTCCTAGGAATTACAACTTGCTACTTGTGCTCATTGGGTTGGGCTTACACGCACAGGATGCCAGTGCCCTCGCACTTACTATCCTACTTACAATGTACTGTGGCGGGTCCCACTAGAAGGCTCGGCCAACAATATTTTAAGTGGTGGGACCCACTTGTTTATTATTGTGCAGGAAATACCCACAACATGAAAAAAGCGGGACAAATAGCTCAGCAGCACCAACTCCTCGTGTCCAAACTTCAGACCGAGCTCGATCAAGAAAGGACCGCGCGGAAAACTTACCAATCCGACCGCCAACACTTGGCCTTAGAGCAAGAGTGCGAATCTATCAGAGCCAATGAGAGATCGCTCAAGGACTGCCTGCCAGCTCGAGGACAATGTGGAGTAGACATAGATGTAGAGAGCCCATGCCAACTTCACGACTCAACAGGTAGCCCTGGAGCTGAAAGTTCAACAGGCCGACCAACAAGTGCAGGCTATCCAAGATGCACTGAATCAAATGGTAGCAATAGCAGAAGAAGACACACTGGCCACCCAGAAGCTGCAAAAGAAGCACGCCGAGTACTACAAGAATCACTCTGCCCGAGTGCTACAGACCTACCAAGATCAACGCAAGCTTCATGATGTGGTGCTCAACACCAAAGACACCGAGCTGGCCACTCTACGTGCCACGCTCCAGAGGATGAGCACGCACTCAAGGCGATCGAAGGCCAGCTGCGCACCCTCAAAAAGCAATTTTTGCTGTTCTAGAGCCTTCACTGCTCTAGTAGACGACAATTTGCCTTTGATTTTTCAGTATCTAATTATATTAGCTTATTATTGTTTTTCTCTACTATTCTCAACTCCCTCCCTCTCCAATTCAGATCTCATTCATGTATATCAGATTGCATTGGAGATGAATAAGAATATCTTTGTTTTTGTCATCCTTACCAGCTTCGTCCAGATTAAGGATTTCGACTATTTTTGCGATGTTTTCAGGAGTCCTCCGTTCTATTTTGTAGCAGGCCTTTGTACCATTATGAATTTTTCGCAAGATCGATGCTTTCAATTGGAGCTAAATCACATGCATCAACCCCCCCTCTTCGTTCCACCTCCGTTCATCCCCTCTTCTTCACAACACCAGCAGGTATAGGACACGCCATAGTACCAGCCCACAGGAGCAAAGAAGCCGATCGACACCTTCACAGAGCACATTAAGCACTGTCACACCACCGCTGCCACCCTCCTTGATACTCTTCGTCTCGCCTATAACAATCTCAGAGCCCTCTACCACAAATGCCATCAATATCACCCAGCCACCCTCATCATCTGTTACAATGCGGCCTTGGCACATTATAATGCCATTGTCCCAGATCCATCCATGCCAGATCTCTAATTTTCCATTCATCGAATTTGCCTCCACCTTTGACTATTGGGAGCTCCAGCTCTCATTTCCACACTTCGACCTCCAAACTGGCAGAGAACACACCTTCAACTAGGATTTCCAATAAGCCTCACAGGCCGAAGACACCACATCCCTTCAAGTTAATCCTAACATGCCTCCCTTGAATATAAAAAAACAATAAGTGCAAGTGAATTTAAGTATAATCGTAAATTTCCGATCGTGTCTCTTTGATGATGTGAGCTACCCTCATATTCAATCTTCTCTTCTTCTAATTCTATCTCATCCAAACGTGGGGCCTCAAATTATCCCCAATTTGGTCTTGTACGATCGTAGGAATCTCATCATTTCCATTTGTACCTTCTTCTCCCATCATTTCGACATCATTTGGAGTTTGGATGAATGGTTTAGATTCTTCCAAAACGTCGCCAAAATTGGGTGGTGGTTCGCCGTGTGTATCCAATTCAACAATATCTTTTCCTTCAAACACACATCATTTTCTTGCATTAAGTTGGATCACATCCCACCATCTTGGGTCTATTCGATCTGGATGGAATATAATTTGCCAAAGAATTAAAAAAAATTAAGTTAGTCTTATAAGATTGATACATAAATAATTGGATTGCGAATATTAATGACATTGAAATTTTAGAGTCTCACTTGTTCGCAATGTCATGGCATTACTAAAGTGTCATGAGAGTCCATCGATATACATTTTGTTGAGTCGATTTAAAATTTTTTTTATCATTTCTAATCGTGGCGTTGCTTCCACGATAGATGACCTTAAACCATTTTATGTCAAAAATAAAGTATTTGTTGTTAGTCTCGTAATCGACTTCATAAATATGTTGCAATGTGCCGACATAGTCTAGGTCGTCCGAAATGACATTAGGGTCCCTCGCACTAGAATGACTCTCTTGTTGAAAGTTGGTCATTATACCACAATCATATGTACGTCGCTTGTTGTCAACTCTCTCAACACGGTAATGGTGTCCATATGCCCACATGGTAGTGTATGATGTATACTAAAACACACAAAAAAAAAAGAGTGTGTAATTAGAAATACTATTCATTTATTGAGTAGTACAAAAACAAAACTTCACAAAAACAATACTATACTAACCTTTCATCCACATCCGCAAACAAATTCTCATTCTAATTCGGTCACTTCTTCTCCGTTTTCGAATGCTTATAGCATCGTATCAAAAACCCATTCACAAGAGCATTTTGAAGGTAAAGGCTCCAAAGGTTTGTCATTCTTCCAACGTCCTCCTTCTTTTTCGATTGATATTTCTTCTTCATTTCAATGTTATGTTTCTTTTCTTTTTGGATTCTTCATACCTTGAAATCCACTTTTTTATCTGTCCAAAATTATATAATATGAATGTGTCAATTTTCTCTTTTAATTGAGGTGAAAGTCTTTTTTGCACACCATTTCCTTGTGGTACTTCACCCTTAACATGTTCATCTTCTTCTTCACACCACATTTTTGGACTTGCAGGATGCAATTGTGAGATTATTTCGGTGATATAAAAAAAAGATTCCTGTACAAGCCAACTTTCTGCAATGCTACCTTCTGGCCTTGTCTTTTGTCTCACAAAGCCCTTCAAAACTTTCATAAAGTGCTCAAGGTAGAACATCCATCTCGTGTGCACAAGTCCTGCAATTGATACTTCTTCGACCAAATGCACTAGAAGATGAACTTGTATATCGAAAAAGGAAGTTGGAAAATCTCTTTCCAACAAACATACCATTTCGATCATTTGGATTTTTATAGAATCCAATTCACTATTTTTTATTTCTTTTGAGAAAATCCACTTGCAAGATTGATAGTACATTAGGTTGTTTAACACATAAAAACATTGAAATAACACATATTTATATAAGTTCTTAAAAAAATATACAAACCTAATCATCGATGACAAATTGTAAAGCATATTTTGTACGTCATCATTGAAGAGACCTCGAATAGAAATTGGAAGTATGAATTGCAACATCTTATGCCAATCATGTGATTTCAATCCACTTAATTTACCATCTTTGGTAAATGATTTGCATAAAGAATGTGCATAGCGTGTTGGAGTTCTCATTTATTTTATGACATGTTTAACATATGAGAGTTGCTCTTTTGTAAGAATCCATGACACGCTAGGTAGAATCTCATCTTCACCTTCGGTGTATTGAATCCAACATGGTCTTTTCACATCGGCCGCTTGTAGATCTTTACGAGCTGCGGAGTTGTCTTTTATGCCAATGATGTGGTTCCATAAGGATTCACCGACGTTTTTGAATATGTGCATAGGATCCAATAGATGGTTTATCAATAAATTCCTCCAATAGGGTAATTCATGAAAAACAAACAACCGTTTTATACCACCAATGGATTCATTCCATGAAGAATTAACGTCGTGATGTTTAATCCATTCACGATGCCATTCTGCTACTCCCATGCATGGGGGTGGTGGTGTAGTTAGAGGATTATCTCTTCGCCCTCCAAAAAATTGCCTATTCAACCTTCGAAAATGATGATCAAGCGACAAGTATTTGCGATGATTTTCGTACACCACTCGATGCGGTTAAACCTACATAGTTCATAAACCAAATTAAACATAAGCTTAGTTAAATATACTCAAACGTTAAACCCTAAAACGGATTAGATTCATTATATAGATACCTGAACATTCGCTTAAACCGGGATAGTCATGCATCGTCCACATTAAAATTCCACGAATAACGAAATTCCATTGTTGTAAAGGTCTCGAGATGTCATAAGCGTGAATATCATTTTAAAGAATGCACAATTCATCGACCAAAGGTGCAAGATATTCATCCATGTTCTTGGCCTTGTACTTTCCTGGAATCAATAAAGCCAATAACAGTTTTAATACTCAACCACGGAGGTATGTTATAATTAACGAGCACAACTGGCCATGTGGACCAAGTTGACGCTTGAACGCTAAAAGGATTTACACCATCTATAGCAAGGCCAAATCTCAAATCACGAGGTTCGTTTTTAAACTCGGGCCATTGGTCTTCAATATGTTTCCATGCAGGTGAATCACTCGGTACTCGCATGACATCATCCGTAGATCAATTTTTGACATGCCAATCCATTAGTTGTGCCAAAGATTTACATCGAAATAAACGTTGCAATCATGGGATAATTGGAAAATGTCGTAACACTTTTCGTGCCACTTTATCCCCTTGTACATCATCTCGAAAACGTGAAGCGTTACACATTGGACATTAAAGCTTTTCTGAATGCTCACCTCTATATAGAACATGGTCTTTTGGACATGCATGTATTGTCGTAATCCATTCCAAGCATGGTCATCATCTTTCGTGCTTCTTTTCGTGTTTTAGGTATCACATTTTCTTTCGGAAGTATTCGATGCAACAACCTAAAAAAAGAGCAATGTGAGTTGTTAGAAAAGAAAAAAAATTAACTTAATGTAAATATGCTATAAAGTATAATAGTTGTGTTATGCGTTAAGTACCCGAATAAAGATGTCACGCTACGATCACTCCATTTGTATGTTGCTTGAAGGTTTAGAATAAGAATTGATGTAGCTAGTCTCGAAATGGATGCTCCAGGATATAGAGGAGTGTCTGCCTCCTTGCGCAATAGAATCTCGTCTTCATCCATTACAAATTGTTCGTGATCTCTGTTTTCATTAGAAGATGCATGCATATCATCATTATCATTTGTTTCAAAGTAAGATTCAAACATGTTGTGCATTGCTTCATCGTGTTGCACCTTCTCATCATAATCATTATAATCAAATTGATTACTCTTTTGTTCAATTGTGTTTGCCTCTTCAATTTGTTTCATTCTTTGTTTTTTTCATGTCTATCAAAACTTGACGTTGATTGTAACTAAACACGGATGGATCATTTCCGTGGAATGGCATTTGATGTATTGGCTACACACATGAAACAAATTCCATAAGTGACATATATAGATTGACGAAGATTATAATAAAAACCAATCATATAAAGTTAACAAACCTCAACGTCTTCCAAATTCTATGGTTGACCTTCTTTTCGTCCAAACTTCCACAAATGATTTTCAACAATGCGTCTTTCACACATCTTTTGTCCATTACACTTGAGGCATGTACACCATATTGTATTTTGAAAATAATTTCTCTACGAGAAACAAAAATCAAGTACATGTCACTTTAGCACAATAGTTTAACTTATAATAACAAAGTTTTTATGAACAAGAAAACATGCATGTTTATTACTTACCCTGTTAACTTGAGTAGTGTCTTCATCGCTAGACTGATCTGAATGTAATTCATCTCGTTGTGATAAACTGCATATATGCATAAGTACAAAACACAAATAGCATAAAATTATTGTGTGATTCTAATGTTTTAAGTTTTAGATAGTACTATTCTTATACGTTGTCGCTTATATGATTCTTTTGCATCTTGGTGCAAGCTCTACACGCATATCTTTTTTTTTTGTTAACACAGTTATGAAAGTCTCACTCCAACATGCATTAAAGTTCTGTAGTCGATTTTTTTTTCTACTTCATTTCAATATATTAGGGTTTATTGTAATGTATTGTATGTTTATGAATGTAGTAATCATGTCGGGGTCATTCAGTGGTGAAAACTCGGGAGACTATGTTAAAAATTTATATGAATCATTAACCCCTGAGCAAAAAACACAACTGCAAAGTATGCTTAGCCGAGATGAAGGTGGTTCCTCACAAGCGGTTGTGGCTCCCGCCCCCACCGAAGAGTCATCCACAAATCCTTATTATGACGTGGATCCTCAAGGTAATATAATTGCCAATAAAAAAGGGAGGGACAAATGTAAGACCTTTTTTTTTATCATTTTGTTAACAGACGTCGGAATCCCACGTCTATCTGGGACGTCAGAATCTGAAATCCCAGTATACATGGACATCGGATGGGCGTTTGACATCCGTCGGACAAAGTTTTGGATCATTCTATATTTACAAACGTCGGAATCCGACAGGTATTTTGGACGTCGCAATACGACATCCACGTCGGACCTTTTGCGATGTCTTTGGACGTCGCATTGCGACGTCCATGTCGGATTGTCTTTCGATCATTGGAATTTTGGGTTGTGGAATCCGGTAGGTTGTGCTTGTCGGATTAGTTAAGAAACATAGTTTAACACACCCAACCGAATCAATCACCACAACACAACATCAAGTGCAACAAGACAAGACAACATAATAGCTCACCTCAAACTGTATATTCAACTGATAAGTAAGTACAAAGATAAAGTTACTTAAAAGTACTCAAAGGGCTCGTAAAAGAAAGATGGCCCGATAATTCTAGAACTGAGCACACGTGGTGCTGTCGAAATAAGAAAGCACTGTATAAGTCGATCATTGCTATTTTAACTCTCTCCCTCAATGATCTACATCTTTCTATGGAACCTACCTCCATGATAGTATTATAAGTAAAGACTTTTTACATAACCAGATCTAAGCCAAGTTTGGCTCTAAAAGTCTCAAACTTTTCTTTACTTAAAGCTTTCGTAAATATATCAGCAACTTGTAACAACGTAGAATAATGTACAATACTTATATCTTCAGATTGTAGCTTCTGACGCACAAAGTGATATTTTACCTCAATATGTTTTGTCCTTGCGTGAAAAACATGATTCTTAGCCAATTGTATTCCACTTTGACTGTCACAGAAAATAACAGTAGGGTTTACTGCTTCATGCCAATCTCACATAACAACTTACGTAGCCAAACAGCTTCCTGGGTAGCAGAACTTAACACTTTATATTCGGCTTCTGTAGAAGAAAGAGAAACAGTGTCTTGCTTTTTGCTAGACCATGAAAAACAACTGCTACCAAAATTGAAGGCATAACCTGTTGTTGACTTTCTATCATCTATATTTCTTGCCCAATCAACATCAACATAACCTTGCAACTTAGGTAAAACACTTTGTCTTTTGTAAATTAGGCCAAGGTTAGGTGTACCCTTCACATACCTCAAAATCCTTTTCGCAGCTTTCCAATGGTCCATAGTGGGTGATGACATGAATTGACTAATCAAACTTGCAACATAGCAGATATCAGGACGTGTAGTCGTAAGATATATCAAACTCCCAACTAGTTGACGAAATAGAGTAACGTCAACATATGTGCTATCATCAATACGAGATAATTTCTTACCAGCTTCACAAGGGGTGATGGAAGGTTTTCACTCTGTCATGTGAAATCTCTCCAATACCTCGTCCACATGCTTGGTTTGACATAACTTGATATCACTACCAGTTTGCCATACTTCAACACCCAAGCAATAGTGCATAAGATCTAAATCTATCATCTCAAACTGCTTGCATAAGTTGGCTTTGATAGGACGAGTGAGGTTCTCATCATTGCCTGTGATAATGATATCATCAACATAAAGTCTCCCAGTTACGTCGTCATTTTGGTTGTAACTGCTATTTTGTTGTGCTTTAGTGTCATATAGCAGCAGCACACTTTTCTATATGTGTATAACGTAGATGAATGCTTCTTGTGATTTGAATGCACTTCATTGCTATTTGATAACAATTGTTTACTCACACTGATTAAAACATGGACGTCTACAACTCCTCAATTTCTGATCTTTGGCTGTCTTTGATGCTTGAGGAACTTGCGCTATCACACTGCTCTTTCAATCTATTGCAGAATTAAACTTCTGACTAAATCCAATTTTTAGTAATACCACACACAAACCATTTCTAATCTCTTCAGTGGACTGTACTCATTTCTGTATTTTTGTGAGTATGAACTAATTTATAAGATCTTGTTGGACAACAAAACATTTAAGCTGTGATTATACTTAGTATAAACATTTTATTAGACTGTTTTTGCATCTAGAAGCCCATTGCAACGGGAGAGCTGTTCCACAAATATTCTTGCTCTCTTCTCCGTTCGTGTTCTCCATACTCTCTTGCCCCATCAGATTGGTATCAGAGCATAGCTCAAATAAAACGAGAGATTAAGTTTTTTCTATTTGTATTATTATTAGCATGTTCATATTGATAACTCTTTGTCATCATCCAATGAAGTTAGAGTCATTGACAAGCTCAATGGATCTAACTTCTACATTTGGAAGTTAAAACTCCGAATGATATTGATAGATAGAGATCTTTGGGATGTAGTAGAAGTTGCTGACCTGAAACCAGAAGATGGTGATCAAGCAAAAGCATGGAATATCAAAGATCAGAAGGCCTTAACATGTATCACACTCAATCTGGCCCAAATATCTCATGTTACCACATGCAAAACCTCTAAGGATGTATTAAATTTGTTATCAAATCTTTATGAGACTCATGATGTAACCACTAGATTACATCTTAGAAGGAAGTTCTTTACTCTTAGCATGTCTGATTCTATTGTCATCACTTCTCACATGAACAGTTTCAAATCTTTATTGGATTAGTTATCAGTTGTAGGATGTGCTATTCAAGATGATGATGTCGTTATGACCTTGCTTTCTTCTCTTCCAAAGTGAGCACTTGTGGTGACGATCACCACACAACCCGAACTCACTCTTCAAAAGGTTATCGGCCATCTACTTCAAGAAGAAATGCGGAGAAAGACCAGCAACATGTCCATCAAAGACAAATCGATGGCCCTGTACACCAAGAAGAAAGACTATTCCAAGGGCAAGAATCAAGTGCAGCAGCAGCAACAGCAGAAGCCTCACACTCAAGGCGAGAATAATGGATCACACAAGAAGCTTTTCTACAGATATTACAAGAGAGCCAATCATGATATCAAAGAGTGTCAAATCCGCATCTACAACGAGGCAAAGAAACAACAACAACAGCAGCCAGACTCCTCCAATGCAGCGGAATTCAAGGAGCTATATACACACCTGTTAATGGCTTACAATAGTGACGAAGAAAACCATGATAGCTGGTACCTGGACAACGACACTACCCAACACGACCTCTCGCAAGTAATGGTTTATCGAGTATGCAGCTTACAGCAGAGATCAATTCATCTACCTCGAAGATTCAAGCACCATACGTGTGGAAGCCAAAGGGACAGTCAAGATCGCGTTCAAAAATGATTTTTCTATTTATGTCACCAATGTTCTTCACGTACCTCAGTTGTCAAAGAACATGTTGTCAGTTTCTAAGATGACTGATGAGGGCTACACTATTACTTTCTCATATGAGCAATGTACAATCTTCGATAAAGATACTACTCTGACTACATGCACTAGAGTCAAAAATCTTTACGTACTCTCTAATTCAGTTGCATTAGCTAGCATCTCTCATGAAAATGTAAACGATAATGCTATTTTGTGGCATAGTCCATTTGAAAATGTGAATACAAGATCATTTTCTTATATGCGCTGTAATAATTTAGTTAATGGATTGTATTTCCCTTCTTCATTGAATAGAAAATCTTTTTTTTGTGAATCATGCATCTATGGAAAACACTCTAGAAGCAAGTTTCCCAAATCACATTCCATCAAAACAAAGCATGTATTGGATCTTGTACATAGCGATCTTTGTGGTCCAATGTCAACTCCGTCCTTAGGAGATGCAAGTTATTTTATCACTTTCATAGATGATTATTCTAGATGGTCTACAATCATGTTTATTAAGCACAAATTTGAAGCCTTTGAATGCTTCAAAAAATTCAAGGCCATTGCTAAGACACAAATGTCTACAAAAATAAAAGCACTCCAAAATGACGGTGCGGTGAATACCTCTCTAACTAGATGTCCGACTACATGGCTGAACATGGTATTAGAAGACAGTTCACACTTCCTATTCACCTCAACAGAACGAGATTGCAGAAAGGAATAACCGAACTCTTCTCAACTCAGCCAGATCCATGCTACATTAATCACATCTACTTGCGAAGTTCTGAGCAGAAGCTGCTGCCACAACATGTTATGTACAGAACAGATCCAGCACCAAAGCCGTCAACAATAAAACTCCTTATGAAGTTTGGCATGGATACAAGCCTAGTGTCAACCAATTAAAAAACTTTGGTTGTATATGTTTTGTTCACATTTCTAAACAACTTAGGAAGAAGTTGGATCATAGGACAAATAAATGTATTTTCATTGGCTATCCAGATGAACATAAAGCTTACAAAGTTTATGATCTATCCACCAATGTAGTATTTGTCTCTAGGGATGTAATATTTCAAGAACATACATACTATGATTTTAAACAACCATCGATAAACGATGTTATGTCATTTCATCCTATTTTACGTAGCATGGATTCTTAGACCTGGACACTGGTCGACTTCCCCACTCACAAGAGAATTATTGACAACAAGTGGATCTTCAAGAAGAAAATCAACTCTGATGGTTCCATTGCTGAATGGAAAGTACGGCTGGTGGCTGAAAGATTCACTCAAGTCCAAGGAGTGGATTATCAAAAATTTTTTAGTCATGTCGTCAAGATGAAGTCAATTAGGGCTCTGATTGCGTTAGCAGCCACGGAAGACTTCAAAATGCACCAAATGGATGTCAAGACAACATTTCTCAATGACAACGTCGAGGAAGAGATGTATACCTTCCAATCGAAAAGATTCGAAGTCAAAGTCCAAGAGCACAAAGTGTGCAAGCTGCACAAAGCAATCTATGGTCTGAAATAGGCCGCAAGAGCATAGTTCGATAGAATCAACTCTTATCTCATTCAATTGGAATTTGCAAATAGTTCAGTTGACTGTAATGTTTATTCAAAGCATATAGGCACCAATTCAGTTCACATAGCTCTTTACGTAGATGATGCATTTATCTTGTCTAACGACACTTCTCTTCTGCGCACTACTAAGAGTGATATGTCAAAGGAATTTGACATGACTGATTTAGGAGCTGTCCATTCTTTGCTAGGAATTCACATTACTAGAAATAGACTTCGGAAGAAGATCTATCTTAGCCAATAGACATATCTAAAAGATATTTTAAAAAATTTCATATGTCTGATTGCAAACCAATTGATACTCCAATGGATCCAAGTATAGTATTGACTAAATCTACTTGTGCTGATTCTGATAGTGAAGTAATCGACATAGAGAAGTACCCTTATCATTCACTCATAGGATCTTTGATGTATGCAATGTTGTGTACTAGATCAGACCTGGCATACATTGTTAGCACATTAAATCAATTCATGTCTAATCTTAGGATCTCTCTGTTAGCGAATTCCAGGGAATTCCCAGATGCCGAGCCAAGCTGAAGACATAGATTATCTCTCACCCATGATCGAGGAGGTCTCAAAAGGAGGAGAGCAGAAGAAGCTGAGAGCCGAGAAATTACTAGCTAGGATGACAGTGAATTATCTATGTGAGCCTATATGGTGTATCCCAGAGAAGGAACGACCATGTAGGAGCTAGTAATATTTCCTAGGCATTGTAAATAAGCATAGATCCCCTTAAATAATTTAGAGTGAGCCACCTTTTGATGGTGACCTCTAGTGGAAGGGCAAATTCCACTTGTATTTTCCAAATTAGTGGAATTGCCACTTGGGCTCTACATGGGTAGCCCTTCTTGCTTATTTAAGGGCCCCCCTCTCTTGTGAGGGAGCTTTTGATTGTATTGGTCAAGTGCTCTTCAGTGAATAAAGAAGATCTTCCACGAGTTCTTGATGATTGTAAAGCTCCTTGTTCATGGCAATCTTCTTGAGTGAAATTTCTAAGAGCATGTTCTGATTTCCTTTTGTGTTTGTGGAGTAGTTAGATCTCTTGCTTACTTTCTTGTTTGTGAAACGTAGATGTGGATTAACTTTCTTGTTTCTTGGTTTTGTAATTTCAGCATGCAGGTAAACTATAGAAGTTGAGATTGTGGATCTGATTTGCATACCTTCTAACAATCATGTCCTTGATTGTTCTTGAGCATTCCAAGCATCAAGAAATGGGTGTTTCTTGATCCTTGGGCTGCTAGAGTGCTGTTAGGAAACTAGTTTTCTTGTTTATTGCTGAGTAGCTTAATCTTGTCATTGTTTTGTTCCCTGATTTTGGTAGATAGATTGTAGATTTGATCCCTGATTCAGAATGTTGATCTTTAATGAGCTAGGACAATATAATGGCTTTGTCCTTAGCAAAGTCATGGGGCTTCCATACCCTCGATCAACCACGATACAAACTTCGTATGGCTGATCAACGAGTTACCGACCTTGCTGGTCATTTATCAAATATTAAGGTTCGAATAGCAGGTGTCAAATTTGTGATTGATTGTATCATCTTAGACTTACCAGAAGATGCCAATACTTATAAACTCCTCCTTGGTACACCCTGGCTCCAGATGGTAGGTGTTGTCCAAGATTGGAAGCATAGCAAAATCACCTTTGGCAATCACGACAAACGAGCCACTGTTTGACTCAACTGGCCATGTCAAGCCTGATAAAGTTTATGATGATTGGTCATCAACAACATATGACGAATCAGATAGTGTCCCGATCCAATCCAAAGGCCACTATACGAGATCAACGGGACATAATCAATTAGGGACATGCACTAGCCACTGTGGACTGTGCTGATTCCAATCGATGTCGTATCGAAACTGCTGCATAAGCTGTGGATATTCTCTCATCTTGTATAAACATTGATACACCCATCATCCCACTTATGATGATTGACCCGATTCCTATAGCATGGTGCCCAGGAGAACCTAGCGTCTCTACCACTCCTGTTTTCGAAGAAGGTATTCTTTCCATGGATGATGTTGAAATGACGGAAGGTTACAAGAGATGGCGTGAAGTTGTTGCATCCGTCTGGAGGAGATCTTCAGTATTACTCATTTTTTTTGGTGCCATTTTATTGAACTCGATATAATTATTACTTTTGCTTTTTATTACAAGATTGTTTAATTTTTTTTTTTGCTAATAGGGAATTCGAGGGGGAGAGTCAGAATCAAAAGGGCTTTCTATTGGTATATAGTTTGTGTTTTTGGGATTTTTTTTGGTGTTTTTTTTTTTTGGAGCTCTAAGGATATGTCAAGATGGTGGTTCGGTCGAAAATTGAAACATAAGTGTCGGTAAAAAATTATGCGGATCCAGTCCGGGTTGAGATTTATTCGAGCCCTGACTCGGTCGAGATCTGACACCGGAAATTCGGTCGAACGCTGACCCAAAAAAAACTTGATCGAATGTTGACTCCAAAAAAAAATTCTGTCAAACGCTGAGCCCAAAAAATTTGGTCGAACGCTGAGCGATTTCCGACTCGGTCGAATTTTTTTGAAAGAGAAGGCTCGGGCGGGAGAACGGTTGTTGGGCTGTAGATAGGGTTTTTTTTTCCAGGGGTTTCTGGAGTCCCTAGAATTAGGGATGGGCATAGGTTTAGGTTAGAATGTTTTTAAACGTATCTGGCAAAAACTTCAAAATGAAGAAATTGAGAAAAAATCAACAAAGAAAGCAAAATTTCAGAAATGAAAAGGGTGAAGTGCTTCTCTCACCAAATTTCTACCCAAAAATTAGTTTAGACCTCCTTCACAAGAATTGCCATATTCTCTCTCAATTTTCAACCAAATTCATTACAAATTGGCTCAGATTCAAGCTTAACTACCTAAAATTGGAATGAAAACACTAAAATGGCCATAACTTGGTCATTATAGCTCCAAATCAAAAAATCTCAATCCCTCCAGAAGCTAAACAAGAGATCGACTGATCTACAATAAGAAGTCACACACACACACCACACACACACACACACACACACACACACACACACAACACACACACACACACACACACACACACACACACACACACAATGAAAATTAGATGGTCAAAATTGAACCAAAACTTGTTGGAAATTGACAAAACAGAGAAAACTAGAACAAGAAACTTTACCAAACTTAATCAAATACATCAAATCTGGATGGGGAAAGGATCTAATGCTCTGATACCAAAATTGTCATGTGCTGATCTTAGCATTCAAACATCTAATCCATTCATTAAACATCAAATTACAATGGAGATACAAGAAATCAAGAAACTAGTCAAAATTGAAGAAACTAACTAAATTTAGCAAAACTTCACCAAAATGGGTAAAGATAGAAATCCATTATTCATTTATTATGATCATTCACAAGATTAGGCCTGAAACTAGAGCATGATCATAGCTCTCATGTGATTGTAGGCACATGAACCATCAATACTATCAAAAAAGCTCTCAAAGAGAAGCTTAAAGATCTCCAAAAGTTCAAAAATCATAGTGGGGCCTTTAATGACTCTAATTAACATTGGGACCTTATTACCTTAGTTTGGGCCTTACAACCATTATTATAATTCCCGCCAATACAAACGTGGCTTGGTTGTTTGCGCCTTTTTATTAACAATTCTAATGACTAGTTCTAGTCTAGTTTAGCTTCATGGCTATTTTTGGTAATTCATTAGTAAGCTCATGGGCCCAATTCATACAGGCACATGACATCAATTCGATAAAGATCTCGATGAGAAATATACAATGTAGATTAAATTTTAGCAAAGCATACATAAGCTTATCTTTTCAATCTAGCTCAAAGCATTAGCAACACAGTTTGATGCATTTCTATGATACTTTGTCACTCAAGCTCCTGAATGAGTTTCAACCACCTGGCCTTACGACATCAAATTATATACTTAAGGACTGGTCATCGTTACAGCGAATCTGGATCCATATAAATAATGGTGCCAAATCTTTAGCACATGTTTAACTGCAAAGAGCTCATTGTCATATATAGAACATCCACGTTGAGCACGATCTGATTATTTGCTCTCAAAGGCTACGGATGTATCATCTTGGGTAAAAGGCTGCTCCTACGACATAATCATTAGCGCCTCTTTCAACAAGGTATGTTCCAATGGATCGATGGATTGAATTTCTTACGATTGCATTTGTGAATATTTTTTATTCCCTAAAACTTTTTGTTAGTGATAATGCAATAATGGCATAGTCCTTAATAAATCTATGGAAAATACCTATGAAATCCAAAAGAGATTTTACTTCCCAAACAGTTTTCTAAGCCATTCTCGTACTTTACAATAAGTTTGTCATAATCGATCTCAATATCTTGATCAAATATGATATGGCCTAGTACCTAAGTTGATTCCTGAAGATTGATTCTAGAAGCAATCTTCAAGAAGATTTTTATGAGCAAGAGTAAATAAAGGACCAAGGTTAAAACCCGGAAGCTCCCCCCCAAATGAACTATATAGTTTTATTTTACCTTCCAGAACTTACAACGGACAATGACACTGAAATAATCTAAAACAAAGGGGTCAGGTACGGACGGGACGTG
>CM055102.1:16702222-16757222 GCA_029204225.1 Diphasiastrum complanatum
GATGAGGAGTTCAGTTCTATCATGAAAAACGAGACATGGGATCTTGTTGAACTCCCAGCAGGTAAGAAACCAATTGGTGCAAGTGGATTCATAGAACCAAGTTTAAGTCTGATGGTTCTATAGATAAGTATAAAGCTAGATTAGTAGCCAAAGGATATGCTCAAAGTGAAGGAATTGACTATGAAGATACTTTCGCACCTGGTGCTAAAATGAATACTTTGAGGAGTGTTTTGGCGATTGCATCTCATTTTGGATGGGATATTCAGCAAATGGATGTCAAGAGTGCTTTTTTGAATTGTTACCTTGAAGAGGAGGTTTATCTGGAGCAACCTCAGGGTTATGAGGTTGAAGGCAAAGAGCACTTGGTTTGCAAGTTAAAGAAAGCATTATATGGGCTGAAACAAGCGCCTAGAGCATGGCATATACATATCAACGATTATTTTTTGAAGCAGAATTTTCATAGAAGCATGTCAGAGTCAACCCTTTATATTATGAAAGATTTGGAGATCAAAGGAAAATCTTTATATCACAAGCAAAGTATGCAAGGGAGTTACTCAAGAATTTTAAGATGCTTGATTGTAAGTCCATTTCTACACCTTATGATCCAAGTGTAAAGCTTACAAAAGAGGAAAATTTTGAAAGTGTGAAATGAAACACTTTGTAGGCAGCTTGTAGGTAGTCTTATCTATCTAACGACTATTCGACCAGACATTTCATATGCAGTGAGCATGGTGAGTCAATTCATGTCTTTACCAAAAGTTTGTCATTGAAAAGCGACAAAAAGGATTTTGCATTATGTCAAAGGGACACTTTGGTATGGCATTTATTATGGTAAAGGAACAAAAATAAAACTTGAGGGTTTTGTTGATGCTAACTGGCCAGGAAATGCAGAAGATATAAGATCGACTACAGGATATGCATTTAATCTTGGAACAGGAGCTATATTTTGGAGTAGTAAAAAGCAACCAACAATTGCTTTATCTTCTACAGAGGCAGAGTATAGGGCTACTACATCAGTGACTTGTGAAGCAATTTGATTACGAAGGATTCTAAAAGATCTTCATATAGAACAAGTTGAACCTACAATTCTTTGGTGTGACAATCAGAGTTGCATTCAGCTTGCAAAGAATCCAGTGTTTCATAGCAGGTCAAAGCATATTGAAGTTTAGCAGCATTTCATACGAGAAAAGTTACAAAGTGGTGAAGTAGAGTTGATCTACCGTGACACCAATGATCAAGTTGCAGATATCTTCACAAAAGGACTTGGTCGTGAAAAATTTGAGAAGTTCAGGACTCTCCTAGGTGTTATTGATAATCAATTATCCATTAAGGGGGAGTGTTAGAAATTATGGTTAACTGTAAAGGCCAGCCTGTGCTAGAATGCCTATTTCTATTTTTAAGTATAGGTACTACCTATTTTAAGTATAGGTACCTAAATTAATACCAATTTTGCTAGAATAGTATAGAAATCTATTTCAACCTACCAAGTTAACATAGATTTCTATTGTTAAGACTTCATAATTAGCATTTCAATTGCTATTGTAGAAGGATAGCTTTTGTTTTTCTTTGTGGGCAACAATGAAAAAATTAAACTATGCAAGACTAAATGACAAGATAAATGGGGAGGAAATGTTATTATGGATCCAACCCGAGAGGTTGTAGGTTTGGCTTTGCTTTTATATTATAAAACTATTAGGAATCATTCCAAAGTAGCAGCTCCTCGCTAAATCAATTATGGCATAGTAACACTAGAAAATTGTGTAGTTCTAAAGTGCTCACATATGTGACCCTTGAAGGAGGCTATTTTCCCTAGACATGGATGCTTGTGAAATTGTCGTAGGTTAGATGTTGAGATGGGATGTTAGGCTACTTACCAACTGAAATAATCCAAGAGTCAAGACCCATTTCTAACTTGATTACGACGCTCCTTTGTTCCTGTGTGCCATCATCGCGAATTAGCATGGAAGCTCCAAAACTCTGAAGTGGTTGTTAGCAAAGTCTCCAACCACTTTCCATCTAAGCGCTACCCTCTAAACCTGAAACGTCCTCCATCTCATAGCCCAATCCCATGCCAACAACATATGTGTCCCATACCACAAATTCTCTCTCAAGGCATACATAACAAGATCAACTCCCAAACCTACACCGTAGCTCTCAATCCTCTTGGAAGTGCTTTTCCAAGAATGAATTCTCTCTCTAGGCATGGCCTGTAGCCTAGTGCCAATGACATTAAAGGCACATACCCTTAATGGTAGGTGAGCTAGGCCTAGTCCTTGCTACCATGGGCATTGACCCCGAAACTAAGGGCCAGCCCAACTATGTCTCTTGGGGACATAACACCTTAGCAACATGTTCACTTGTGCTTGGTAGAAGTATGTGAGAAATGTAAACAAGGTAGAGCGAGTATGCCCTCTAGGTTTATTGCACCTAATAGAGATACTTCCTCATTGATGGGAAACCATCATCTCTGCAAATTTATTTATTAATTTGCTAGAACCCAAGTATATTTACATGCATGGTGAGCTTTCTTGGAAACCCATAGTCTTTTGTCTTAGATAGGGATCCCAATGGATATTAAGAGAATGCTTTGTGTATATGTTGGCAAAGTGTAGACAAATTAACTCCTTGCATAATGATAAGAAACACATTTCCATGCATTAGTTCTCTTGAATTGATCTATGGTTAAGGCTACCCAGGCAATTGACCATAGAGATCCCATGAAAGGTACCTTTACACTAGGAAGTTGTAGACTCAACTGCGGAAGAGGCTAGAGGTGGCTTGGCTAGAAGACATCTTTGAGATCTTAGCAAGATAGAGAGTTAGCCACAAGAGAGGCGTACATGGAGGTTTGACACAGAGGATATTATCTTCCTATTTGTACATTCCAAATCAAGGGTGTTCAACATACGGACGTGTAACAAATTACTTCCAAGATATATGGGCCATGGTAAGATCACTAAAAATATTTGTTCCATAGCTTCCAAGTCGGAGCTACTAGAGGATGTAGAGTACATCAAGTATTAAGGTCAACAGGGTAGGAACGTGTCATTGGCTAGGTTAAGATATTGGTTACCCAACATGGGTGATTGTGGAATGCATTCTCCAAGAGCATCTAAGAACCTTTAGTACTAGATTGGAGACAAAACTTCCGCATTGCATTTTCTTGCATAAATAGTTAATCACAAGAATCATATCAAAGATGTGACATAGCACTACCAGATAATGGAAGAGTTAGTTGAGGTGACAGAGGAAGTATCTAGATAATATCTTCAAAAATGACTTCCTATAGGGGAGAGGGGGTCATGGATCATGAAGCAAACCAATTGTGTGTGAGTGTGTGTGCCAGGAGCATGGGCACCACCTCTTGGGCTTCACCTACAGCTAGCAACGCCAAGGATTCGGAAGCATGCTTCAACCTGTTGCATTTTCCGAAATATGTGAAAAATGCAAAATGTGCGACAATCAGTGAATCTATACACACTTACACATTTTAACCTCTACGAGAATTGCGAAAAACCTGAAGTGAGAGAAAATGCAAATGCTTCAAGAAGTAGACAAAGGTCATGTGTGTATAGTTGTCTATGAAAGTAGCAAGTACTGTGATCCAGATATAGATGGAACCTTCATAGGCCCACATAGATCGCTACGAATCAGTCCAAGAAGCTCCTTAGCTCATGATCCTTCGAACGTGAATGGTTCACGGTGTTGTTTGCCCTTCAAACAGGATTCCCACAGTCTGATTTTTCTGTCAGTGACATCCATCCGTTCTACCATTCTGTTCCTTGACATTTTATAGAGTGTGCTCATACTACAGTAGCACATCCTTTTATGCCATAATTCGTACTTGTCTTCTTCTTCTGAAGTCACAAGAATTTGGTCAGCAGGATTCAGAATACTTGTATGATACAAGTTGCCCTTTCTTTCAGCTGTCACAAGGATATGGTCAGATCCACAGTCCTTTATTTGATATCCGCCACTATTGAAAGTGACATTCAGTCCCATAATCTATCATCTTTGCAACTGACAGGAGATCACTCTTCAATGTGGGAACATACAGGACTCCCTCTAGATCCTTGTAACCAGAAACAGTCTTCAAAAGTAGAGTTTCAGTCCCCATGACATGGTGTTTGCTCTTATCACCAAGAATGACTTCTCTTTCTCAATTGGAAGTCTGACAGTCCTTCAAGACCCCCTTTTTGCATGTGATGTGCAACGTGGCCCCAGAGTCTATGACAATCTTTAGATTTGAGCGTGCATTGGGCACATCTCTTGTTGCCATAGCTTGCTCTGGCTCTTCTTCTTGATGGGAAGATTCTGCAGTATGGGCCTTGTCCTTGTTCTTACTCTTTGGATGCTGAGTGTCCCGTCTTCTTGCAACAATGATTCTCCAAGTGCCCTTTCTTTTTGCAGTAATTGCATACCACAAGTGGCCTTAAGCTGCATTCTTTATTGGTCGAAGATGTGCTTTGCTTATGCGCTTTCTCTTTGTTCTTTTTCCTGACAAAGGATGCTATGTCTTGGCTGTCTTAAAAATCTTTATGATCTCTCATGATGACTCCATCTGCCACAACCTTAATAGCATCACTGAACGTCATAGTAGGCGTTCTCATGAGGCTGTAGTAGGAGGATGGTAGAGTTCTTATGAAATGTAAGGATTGTTGGATTCTGATTTGCAGCTGCCAGTTGATCAAAGATGGCCTTCATCTTCCCAGCATGCTTTTCCAGATCATTGCCATCCCACTTCATGTTCAGAAGTTGGTTGTTGAGATGCAAGATCTCTGCATTTGTCAGATGCTCATGTTTGGCTTGTAGCATATCCCACATTTCGTGGCTGGTTCCACAGTCGACTGTGGTCATCATGATGTCTTCTGCAAGTGACAGAGTGATGAGCGCCATTGCTCTATCATTCTTCTTTCTCCATTCAGCCGGATTTTGTTGTGGCCTTCTGTCCCATCTTGTGTGTGAGTGTGTGTGTCGGGAGCACGGGCACCACCTCTTGGGCTTCACCTGCAGCTAGCAGCGCCAAGGATTTGGAAGCGTGCTTGTCGCATTTTCCAAAAAATGCGAAACGTGCGACAATTGGTGAATCTATGCACACTTACACATTTTAACCTCTACGAGAATTGCCAAAAATGCGAAAAGCCCGAAGTGAGAGAAAATGCGAAAAACCCGACAAAATTTTCGGCGTTCAGTTTTTCCAGCCCGCGAACCTGCAACTAAATTCAGATTGTATGAGCAATGTCATTACTCATCAAGACAGCAATACATTCATAAATAGCATTGGCATTCATGCACAGTAGAAACCTGACAAGAATGATCTATTCTCAAAATGTTCTCCGAAGAGGGTACATAGCTTGTCGCGTATCTGCTTACAAGCCTTATGATTTTTCTTCTCTGCTTTTGTGTTCCTCGTGAGCTACTGTCTAAAATACTTTCTTGTAGTCATTCTTGTAAGCTAATGTTTATGATAAACACTAGTTAGTTGCGGTTGTCATCTTCCGTGCGAAACAGGCTGTACATTGCAGTTGTCTTTTTCTGTGGGAACAGGCTGCGCCATGTGGAAGCACTCATGGATGAAGGAAAGTGAAGTTCAGTTTTAACAGATCAAACATGGTCGAGATCACCAAAGGCTTAATTAGCCATGTGATACAGTGTTCACTAGTAACTAGGCCACTAGCCTAAGGACAAAGTAGATTTGTCAGCCTATTTGGTTAAAGGCCAAAAGATATGAGTTGAAGACAGCCAATATGAGCTTATCTACCAAGTTTATATTGTGACCACGACTAAGTTGAGTATAGGGGGGGGTGGTTCAGTGGTGATTTGATCAATGGGCAATGGTCATGTGTTTTAGTCACATTAGAGGCACAAAGCGTTGGTCAACATGCAGGCCACATATTGATGATTGTGTGACTAAGGGCTTAAAAAGAAGGTAGAGGGCTTAAAGGGTAGCCTATTGTTTAAAGGAGCCTCATTCTTGTCATCAACTAGTCTTGGAGTGACAAGCTTGTCAAGGTGAAGTCGTAACACCACTTCTCTACAAGACGTTATTGAGATTATTAAGGTTCCTACAACTTTGAATCATGTGATGTTCAAGTATCGATGTTAATATGACAAGAATCGTTGCTACATTTGATGTTTTTGAGGGTGAGGGTGAACATGTCTACACATGTCTCCCTTTTGGTCGTTACTTTGCTTTAAAAGATCACATTTGTACTAGTATATGTGTTGTTCGATATTATGGACCCTTTATGTTCATCTATTTTGTCACCCTAATGTTGTTGAGCCTTTATCGTTGATTAATGTTGACCTTCATTAATGTATTCCTATGGCTATCATCCAAACACAAATATATCAACGTCAAACATAGGTCCATTGTTGAGTTCTTAATGGAGTGGTTAGGGTGACCATGGCAAACCAAAGAGATTTTTCATGGCTTTGCTACGGTCTAGGGTTTTGTTCTTAAGGAGCCATTACTGATGCAACACACACATTTGTCTTCAAAGTGATTATTCTACTTTCCTTCAACAGCTTTCTTGTGTTATTCTTTTCCATTGTTGTAACAATAGTGGGACATTGTCATTTTGAGCAAGAGACTTATTGGCATTTCATAGGTAGCTTCTTGGACTTAAGTCCACGATATCATTTTAAAGTAATTAGTAGTATTTGAGCCGTTGTGCTAGTATTTTGGCCCATGTTACTTTTGTTCCTTATCAGTAAAGCTTATAACTTACGCTTTGAGCTTGAGGATCCTACATTTATTATCTAATACTTTATCAAATAATTAGTTCATGGGCCCTAGTAGTAATAGGTCACACACATAACCTCATTCGTGCACCAACCTATAATTACCATTGTTAGGTTCCATTTGTGACGATTGTTCATTGAGAATCTTAGGTTACTTAACATAGAGTAGTGTAGGGTAGTGTAGATCACAACATTAGCTAGCATAGATCGAATTCAAAGTAGTATTGGTTTGATCTCGTAAATGTTGTTGATTGGATTGATAACACACAATATATGCCAACTTGTGTCACTTCGCAAGAGACAATCATTCATAGTGCATACTTTTTAGCATCAAGCTCCATTGATGGGTCTACATACATATTACATAGCAATATCTTTCAATAAGAGTTGTAGGACTTTTGAGGTATCGTAATACTTTTAAAGTTTTAAGAATATCATCTCAAATACGTGCAAAAAGCACTTGCATCCAAGTTATGCAACTATGCTTGCAAATGGCTATAAAAAGTTGTTAACTAGGATCAAGATAGAGTACTAGCTAGCTTCGCATTTCATGAAGACATATCTCACATGACAATTTGAAAGCCTACAGTATAAAAATGGTTGCAAGAAATATAGCTCATTGTTTATTTATTTTCTCAATTGAATCAAAAGGTCAAGTCACACATAGAGGGTTGTCACATTCAAGGATATACCTGTAAATATTTGTTCAAGAGTTCCATGCTAACATCAAATTTGTCAAGCTTATAGTAGCAAAGAGCTATGTATACATTTAATGCAAGAACATCCCTGCATACATAATAGTAGCACATTGATGTGATTAGATGATTTCATTAAAATCAAAGAGAAAATGAAGAATTTTACTTGGATAGTTATTAGCTAGAATAATAATTATCTTCCTTCAACTACCAGATAAAGCATTCATTTTGTTGAGGGGGATTGTGCACTTATGGTGGAATCGTCATCCTAAAATCCGTCATTTACTTTCTTTGTTGAAATTTATACTAAAATTTGAGACTAACTTTCTTATCATCAGTTGCCACTTATATTCCCAACAAGGGTGCATGAGTGGATGGATTATTTACTCATTTCTTCTATATAAGAGGCTAGTTCCACTATAAAACAATGTTGATTTAAGAGTGGTACTAATTTACTTTTACCTAGGTTCTGGAAAGAAAATTATTTTGGATAATAATAGGTGAAATGGCTTGTGATATCTAGAAATTTCCAATTTAACTAGGAGACCCAGACCATGAGTGCAAACCAATTGACTCCTAACATCAACAATGAACATGTCATGGCTGGCTATTGCCAGAACAAATCATAGGAGGTCAAGGTTACGTCTGACCATAGAAAAAAATGCATTTTCATATGATAAGGATATGACACATGCTGATTATGTTGGCTAGCATCAAAGCCCTCTCACTATTTTAATGCATCAACAATGCACGGCACTTACAAAACAATTTAAATCACAAATAAATAGCAATGTTGCATTTGGATAGTTAGTTTCACATTCTTGAGTTATTTTGGCCTTATCAAGGGCTAGTAGTTAGTCTTTAATAAGGACTACCTTCTTTCGAATTTTGAGGTCATGCTTTGTCCTCAAAATTGATGAATAGTCTCATTTTGCAAAGGTTGGAGCAATCCATTAACTGTGCTAACTAAACTGTGTCTTTAGTCATCCCTGATCATGGGCCCCATCTCCGCTCCTAGAAAGCTCAAATAATCCTCTCAAGCAAAGGCACACTCGTAAACATAAAGGAAAAACTCATTGTGTGATAGGCTTTGACAATGTCGTATGTTTTAGGGTTATCCTATGAAATAAATTTAATCAAATTGATAGATCTTTGATGAGTCTTGCCCCAAACCCAATAATAAAAAAATATCTAATAAATTCTTGTCGTTGAATTTATAAGTTGTTAGATTCATGTCCCAAAGTTTATCACGATCAACGAACCTGCCATAAAGTTTTGGAATTAAGAGATCGATCATTCCTATCTAGGAACTATCATAGGCCAAGATTCTTATCCTAAAATCTTGAAATTCCTATCAAGAAATTTACCCAAGCAAATCTCATTTTTCCTATTTTTGGTCTCAAAATTAAGAAACTTGAAATTCCTATCAAGAAATTCACCCAAGCATAACTCATTTTTCCAATTTACGGTCTCAAAATTATCCCATCGACTAATGTTCCTATCATAATTTAAAGTTCGTGCTGATGGCTTCTTCATATAAGAATTTTCTAGGATAGTGCTTGACATAACAAAGGAGGCATGCAATTTCAAAATTTATGCAGTCCAACCACAAGGTACAATATCAACTTCATCATGCATACCATGGTATAAGTGCTACAACATCCCTACTCAGCTCAAAGTCCCAAAAGTAGGTGTAAATCAAGTGCAAAAATACGTACACATCATAGTTGCCAAGAAACACGAACACAATGGGAATGTGACTCTTGGAAACGGGAACTTTTTCAAAAACTTTTTCAAACTTAAAAAAATTACAAAAAACAACAAAATCTAGAAACGTCTTGAGCAAACTTCCAATTTAAGTACTCAAGAGTCTAATGATAGATCATAGACATAAAAGGTTAGAAACTTGGAAATTAAGAAATTTGAGGTGGGGTTGCGCAAATAATGCATAACCGGGGTACCAAGAAAATCACTTTTGGAAATCGTGAACTTGCAGTCAAGGTTGATCCTCAAAAGACAATCAATAGGAAGAAAGAAAATAATCATAATAATACTAATTCAAATAAAACAAAAAAAAAATTAAAAGATCTAAAAAAAAAAAACAAAGACCATAACATTTAGACGAGTTACCGAGACAAAGATGAAATACAGAATACTAGAAACAACAACGCCTTTGGCATCACCAACATGCACAAGAGGCCAATACACCTTGGTAGTGGGCAACACCAACACAGCACAAAAGAAATTTTGATTTGTAGAATCAGCCCAAAAAAAATTAAACTATCTTTTTTCTAGTTGCAGAAACATGTGCTTAAAGCCTTAAACTCAGTTCAATGGCACCATTGGATCTTGGAAAGAATTTGTGCTTTTACACCTCTAGATGCAAGGATACTGCAGGTCGCAGATATCGCATGGTGGACTGTAAACAGCCTATATTCATCTTCATGATTTTTAGCATAGTTGCTCCAATTATTCTTTCAGAAGTTTATTATTAGTTTGGGTTATTAGTTTATTAATAAAAACAGGAAGTTTCTTCTATTTTCCAACTATGTTAAATGACTTCTGTAGACTACGTGTCATACAACAAACGTTCCAAGTAACACAGAACCTTGTCTACCATCAGCCAAGCCAGCCAAAAGGTTGTTTATCTTTTCTGGACAGCTCAAACCTATGTTCGAGAAAGAAACGCTTGTAGACTTCAATAGCTTCTTCATAATGCATTCGCAAAAAGTGCATTGCAGCCAAATTCAACTGGTCTTCCATGCTCTCGCCAAGATTTTCATGGTATCTCATTAAACTCTTCTCGTCGTTCTTCCTATGTGCTATGTGGAAAAGGATTCGTTTCTGCATAGGACACTCAGGTCCTTATCACGCCATGAATCTACTTCATAAGCAAACAAAAACGAAACAAAGTCCTAATTTTCTGCAAGAAAAATCAGGTTGCATTTTAGGCAATGTATGCCCAATCGGAAAAAAGGTCGACATCATGCAACACGTAAGGAGACAAACGAACATATTGCCTCCTTGCTTTATGAAACTTAAATATAAAGTTCAATCAAGAATACCTTTTAATAACGCTTCTTCGGACTCGGTATATAGGCCCAAACGGAAAAGACATGCAGCTATGTAAGTATTGTAAGAGAGATCAGGTACGAGGAGTAGCAGCTGCTTATAAGTCGTCAGCGCTTCATCATAATCTTGGTTATGGAAGTAGCAAAAAGCCAGCCACTCTAAGGCGTTCTTATCGTGAGCATCAGCCTGACCAGTCACAGAAAACTTCTGATGCTCATTTTAATCTCGAAAGAGGTAGGCGAACTTTCTTTAGGCAGAGATGAAAGAAACAAACAAAGCGGTGCATAAGAGATAACTCGTTTCTTTATGTTATTTATCTCTGTAGCAATTTACTAGCACAGTACTTAAGAAACGCACGTCAAAAGTTTCAAATACTCATATGAACGTGCTTTTGTCTAGAAGTATAGCATCCGTACAACGTAGCAAGGCAAGAGATACGGTCAGGATACGTGCCTGGAGCTTAATTTGCAGCAATGCAATAGGTCCAGCATAGTCTCGGGATTCCACCAACGCAAGCATATCAGGAACATAGGAAGCAGATTTCTCATTTTTGCTGCTTCTTTCGCCATGTGCGGAGACGGAGCACCTGCTTCTTGAATAATTTCTTGACATCTTTCCGAGGACATCCGAAATATAACCAATCTTGAACTGATAATATTTTGTCACAAGACTGTAATGGATCGTTATACTTTTAGAGATGAAACTGCACGGATCTCAATATATCCCGTCAAAGATTTCTGTTCTTTCGATCATTTTCATGAAATCAAGCATCGTTTGTAGTAATGGCGCGTTGGCTTTGTAAACCGATCTCCTTCGGTTTCCTGAGCTTCTCGGTGTCACGGATCTGACGATCACTTCATGACGGTCAGTTGCAGCAGAATAGAGAGTTTCAACTTTCACCGTGAAGGGTGCTATCAGTTGGACGATACATGATGATCTATCATCCTTGACACTCACAGCGCTTACATCACGAAAACGAACGACTGCCACGTGGTTTGATCTCCTTCTTCCTTTTTTAGAATTTTGTCTTATGGGCAACTTTAAGCTCCTTTTTTACAATTTTGTTCTATGGGCAACTTTAAGCTCCTTGCTCAAAGAGACTAGCCATGTGGCATATCGTGAACCTGAGACGTGCAGTCAATCGATGGTCAGGAATGAATGGTAGATGTGGCAAGCTCTCTCTAGCCAACTTTAAGCTCGTCGGTGAAATACAACCTCATATTGAGAAGCTTACATGTTCAGCAAATCGGATGTCGGGTATGACCCATGTGGCACGCTCTCTCTCTCTCTCTCTCTCTCTCTCTCTCTCTCTCTCTCTCTCTCTCTCTCTCTCTCTCTCTCCGAGACAACAACACAGAACAGGATATGCAAGAAGTTAAGCTCATGGCGGTGGAGCTGGTGACGAAAGCAAATCACTAGTGGTAGAGATAGGTAGCGTTTTGCTGCTTCTATCATGTGACAAAGCCTGCATTGGCATAACCATCATCAGTATCGATGGAGAATGATAAGTGTTTCTACATCATCATCCCAGAAGTTGAAGGCCGAGGTGATGGCCGGTGACGATGAGGTGGACGACGTGAAGGAATTGGATCATTCAACTGACTCGAATGAACTCAGCTCTGAGATTGTAGCTGATTCTTAGGAAGTTGATGGACTTCCTGCATCTACGGGTGATGAGAATTATTGTGGTTAGGTAGCGGGAGCTCTCTCTCTCTCTCTCTCTCTCTCTCTCTCTCTCTCTCTCTCTCTCACACACACACACACACACACACACACACACATTTCAGTTTAAGTTCGCTTCTCTCTTCTCTCGAATGTTTTGAGAGATGTCATGGGGTGGCTATTAGAGAAAGAGAGAAAGCGAGATAGAAGCTTCAAGCATCTACGAGTGTCTATGGAGGACGTGTTGCTAGCTAGAACTTAGACGAAATTGGTAAAATCAAACTTACTGGTTGGCGATTGATGTTTTGTTGTGCAATTTCAAGAGTGAATGTGGGTTTTGTGAGACATGTTAAATTGTTGAATCGTTTATGTGCATATTTTGTTTGGAGAGCTGCTCTGATTCAGCTTGCGCTTCGGTGTTGTTTGTTGAATGTAAGTATAATGCACTTTTTCAGCTTGTAGTGAGATCCAAGAGAGTGGAGTTGAGTGGAAAGCAAATTGTGCAGATTGTGATTTTGCAATGGTAGGGGGTTTCATGAGGATTGTGGTGACGCGATGGTGGTGGATAGCATGGGCATGGAAGATGATCGGCTAAGGGCTGAAAAACATTCGGATGTCTTCCCAGGGCAGAGATTGAGACAACTACTTATTCGTCTTTGACGAGTTCGTCATGTGCTCTTAAACTATGTATCGTTGTCTTCTTCTGAATCCCATTCTCTCTTCCTTTCGTGTCAACTCTCAATCACCCTTTGTTTCTCAAGAATCTTGCTCTCCTCTAGGTTTATTATTAGAATTACTAGCATGGTACGTTGTTCTTTTTTCATAGTTTGTGTACCCTGTTGAGACGTTCCTATAGTTCTAGACTCTCTCCGTGTGCACGAAGTTTGTTTTCTTACACTTCATATGGATTACTGCTCACTCTCCATAATAGTGCCTTGAACACTTTCGTGATTCACACTCCTGCAAAAGTCATGAGATATAAAGATTTCCTGACTAGTAGCCAAAATCTCACTCACCCATATAAATACTACTATTTGAAGTGTCTTTTCAAACATATTGCAAACATTTTTAAGAACTCGTGTTGCACATATTGAAGTTTTTTTTTCGTCGATTGTTTTTGCAGCTTCAACCTCTCCTTCACAGGAAGAGCAAGCACAGATTGTAAGCACTACTTGAACATTGGCATTGGCGTTGTCAATATTATGCTATGCCTAACCCTCGGTTGTTCTTGAAAGGATCCAACGCAGCCAAGACGAAAATGCCTAGAAAAATATCAAAGTATCACAAAAGGCTCCCAAACAAATTGCAGGTTGCATGCACAGACCCTGATGCTACAGACTCCTCCAACGACAAGGATAGGACTTTTCGCAAAGGCCAAGTCATGAAGGGCGCTCAAAGACGCCATGTTCAGGAAATTGCCATAGAAACCAATTATTCCTCCTACTCTTCTGACTGTGAAGATGAGTGGGATGTTCCTAGCTACATCAATGGTTTTACTGAGAGAACTATGTAGCAGAGTTTCTATGAGAAATAGATTCCGAAGAGCAGTCCACAATAGCCATCATCAATCATCAAACTTGAAAACCACTCTGTCGGCATCTGCACGAACGAAGACTGTAAGTAGAAAACTTTTGAAAACAAGTAAAAGAAGCTTGATGACACAATTGTGGTGTCGAATGAAGTTCAATACAAATACAGAGGAATGAGGCAGCAACCATAAGAAGAATGGGCTGCAGCTAAGGGTGTGCAAGTTTGGCTAGGAATCTATGACACTACCGAGGAGGCTGCAGTTGCCTATGAGAAAGCGGCAAGAGAAATTAGGAGTTGTGATGCCCACACTAATTTGATCTCAATCATCCCTCTTGGCATGTAGCTCTCTGTTTCTTACAAACATGAGGCACATGTTTGTAATTAGATGCTTTATATTTTTGAACTCAGTACAGGTCATTGAGTTATCTTGCTGATTAGAACTTTTCAAAATCTTTCATACACTTGTACCAGACAATTAATATATGACAATCCTGGTGTTACACAATAGTTTGTTGTGGCCAGGGTCGATGTCTCTTGCATGTTTGGTTGTGCTTTTTGTTGCAGTCTTGTAGAACTTGATTTCATTTTGAGCTTTGTGCAAATTTATTCAAAAAATGTTTTCTTCCTTTTGATTTCTAATGCTCTCGAGCGAGTCATACTATCATATGCTATTTTTCTTCTACAACGTTGCTTTAGCTAGTTTATCAGTTCCAATTAAGACTGATTTTTATTCAACTCTGGACATACATTGCTTATCTTGCCCATACTTTTCTAGTAGAGTATGGGCAAGACTATTTTCCTATAAATGAAAAGTTTCTCAAAACCTTTTAATTTTTTGTCACAGGTTTTCTATTTAGTCATGTATGCATTCTCTTGCCATGTTTTGAATGACCTTGCATCTTTCTCTTTAGATATTATGGTAGGATTCTCATTTTCAATGTTGTCTTTCACTTTCTTCGGTTTTTTGATGTAGATTTTACAAAATGTCATCGTTGGTTGTTTAGCTAGCTTGTCATAAACCTATGTACATAGATGACCTGAATTTGTCGATTTACTATGCTTCTGTACTAATGATTGTTTTCAAAAAAATCGAATAAAAAATCGTTGTTCGAAAGAGCACTGAGCCAACTTTGTACACTATTTGAGATATTTCATGGCAATTTGCAAATCACAACTTCGCTGTTCATTTTTCATATTGCATTCTCGTTTGGGAGAAAGGCGAATCTCCTAGTTTATAATTTTGAGAGAGAAATCACCACCCTTTTCTTTTGCCATCTTACATGCCCACAGTTGAGCATCGGCCCATAACAATGTGCTCTACAAGATTGAGCGTTGATCTATAGTTGAACTACACACATTCCTGTCAAGTGATGATGAAGATAATCATAGCTCTTATGTTCATACGATTGCACTTAGAATTAGATTAAGATGAGTGTATGGACTTAGATAATGACGAGAATGAGGCACTGGTTGATGAGTAATGTAATGAGGATACTTGAATTGTAACTTACATATGTAATAAATCTTCTCTGAAGCCTAAATGGAATTCGATTATGTCGTTCCCACTGATTCCCTCAATTTCAATCTGCATATATACATGGGTAGAGAGGACACGTTAGGGCTGATCAGGGATTACAAGAATGGCTGGTTAAGCACGTCCAACGGTATCCAGATAGTCCGTGCGTTCTCCTTGTACTTTCTCGATTTCCTTTGTACTTTAAGATCCGCCATCTTTCGGTCTTCGTGTTTTCTTCGTTGAGTTTCTTTGGGTCCACGGACATTTCATCTTCGTATTCGAGTGTCCCACATTCCACGAACACTTTACCTTCGTCTTCAGTCCTCGAGGCTTTGGTCTTCATGTTCAGGCAGTTCCGTTGCGTTTCTGCAGACATGAGCTCTAAAGCTAACAAAGCTTCGTGGCTCGAAACGTTTTGTTTCTTCAGCTCTCTCTCAAAGCGTGGTAGCTTCACGACTTCTAGACTCTTCCTCTGCCTCTCGAACAATCCTTTGTCTAAGGCCTTGGTGAAGATGTCCGCCACCATTTGCTTCATTCCAATAAAGTTGGTCCTCAATTCGTTTCTTGTGACTAGGTCCCTTATCAAATGATATTTGATTGCAATGTGTTTCGTCCTTGAGTGAAACACGGGATCCTTCGTCAAGTGTATTGCAGAAGTGTTATCCATCTACAAGATTAGAAGCTCTTTAGTGTTCTCACCTAGTCCGTCGAGAAACTGTTTGAGCCATATGATTTCGTTGGCCATCTTCGCAACTACAACATATTCCACTTCGTAGGATGATTGAGCTATGATGGTCTGCTTCTTGTAACCCAGAGAATTGTTGTGCTTGCTACAACGGTGCACCCTCCTGAGACACTTTTACAATCGTCCTTGAGTGATGCCCAACTTGCATCATTGTAGGAGTGCATCTGGAATCCGACATCACGAGAGTAACACAACCCATAATATTTCGTCTTCTGAATGAACTGTAAGATTCGCTTCGCAATCTTCTAGTGTGCTAAGCCTGGATTTGTGCTGAACTAGCTCATTCTAAACATGGAATAAGCTATGTCGGGGCGTGTGTTATCTGCTAGATACATTAGTGACCCAATTAGCCTCCTGTAAGCCATGTGCTACATAATCTCTCCCTCCACGTCAGTCTTCGTACTTTCTTTGTTTGTCAAAATTGTTCCTGCAAGCATTGGGGTGTTTGGCCCTTTACAATCTATCATTCCAAAATCATCTAGGATCTTCTGGATGTACCTAGACTGATAAAGGTATAGCTTTTTTTCGTCATAGTCCTGGTCGATTTGCAAGCCTAGATGACATCTTGCTTCTCCTAGGTCTGTTATCTCGAAATATTTCGAGATTTTGCTCTTCACTTCAACGATTAGCTCTTCGCTTCTGCATAGTATCAGGGTGTCGTCCACATACACAACAATAATGATAATCTCCCCGTCTGTGATCTTTACATAAACATTGGAATCAGCCATCAGTGGCTCAAATTCCAAGGATCTCAGGGCATGATCTAGGTTGTTAGCAGATTCCAGAGAATACCTAGATGCTGAGCCAACCTGAAGACACAGAGTATCTCTCACCCATGACCGAGGAGGTCTCAGAAGGAGATGAGCAAAAGAAGCTGAGAGCCGAGGATTATTAACTAGGATTCTAGTTATACATGGTGTATCCCAAAGAAGGAATGACCATGTAGGAGCTAGTAATGTTCCTAGGCAGTGTAAATAAGTGTAGACCCCCTTAAATAATTTAGAGTGAGCCACCTTTTGATGGTGACCTCTAGTGGAAGGGCTATTTCCACTTATAGTTTCTAAAATTAGTGGAATTACCACTTAGGCTCCACATGGGCAGCCCTCTTGCTTATTTAAGGGCCCCCCTCTCTTGTGAGGGAGCTTTTATTGTATTGTCATCTCTCTTGATTGAATAAAGAAGATCCTCCACGAGTTCTTGGAAATTGAGAAGCTCCTTGTTCATGGCTATCTTCTTGAGTGAAATTCCTATGAACATGTTCTGATTTCTTGTTGTGAATGTGGATTAATTAGATTTCTTGCTTACTTTCTTGCAATGTGGAATGTAGATGTGGATTAATTTCCTTGTTTCTTGATTTTGTAGTTTCAGCATGCAGGTAAACTATATAGGCTGAGATTGTGGATCTGATCTTGCATATTCACTAACAATCATGTCCTTGATTGTTCTTGGGTATTCCAAGCATCAAGAAATGGGCATTTCTTGATTCTTGGGTTGCTAGAATGTTGTTAGGAAGTTAGCTTTCTTGATTCTTGTTTCTTGTTGTGTAGCTTAATTTTGTTATTGTATTGTTCCTTGATTTTTTAGGATAGTTTGGTAGATAGATTTGTAGAATTGCTCTCTGTCCCAGAATGTTAATCTGTGCTTGAGCTAGGATTGGTTACATGGCTTGTAGATGCATGTAGCTGAGTGAACGTAATTGTTACATCCCACTGACAGGCTGGAAATACACGTTGCAAACTATGAAACATTTCTACTTGGAAACCATTCTAAACAAGAGGACTTAATTGTAAAGAACTGGCTTATGGAAACAGGCAGAAATACCCGATTTCCAAATCGGTAACCACCTGAGACGCAACAAAGAAGAAGAAGAGTAAAAAGAAAAATGGTGTTCACAGATTCGGGCTGAAATCTGTGAACATTTTGGCGCCATTTCCACAGCTACATAGACATTTATCAACGTCAAACCTTTTCGATCTGTGGTGCCAAACCATCGCTCTAAAGTCTCCCACACACATCCTTACCGAGCTCATCACTTTGGTCTCAACCGACGTGCAGCTCTGTTTTCGACTGAGGCTTCAGCTCCTTACCTAGCCGAGCTCCACGACTCTCGTCTGGACCGGACCGAGCCTTGTTTCATTTACCTATTGAAACCACACCCCAACTCTCAACCAAATCCCTACTAAAAATATCCTGCCAAGTCTTGAGTTAAACCTCAACCGATGCTCATCGATCAGATCTTACCTGAGCCTTTTAGTTGACATATCGACCAAAGACCTTTTGTCCCATCTCAATCGGAGGCTTTCAGTTACATCTCGACCGAACCATCCTGTCAAATCTTGACTGAAACCTTTTGTCTCATCTCAACCGGAGGCATTCAGTTACATCTCGACCGAAGCATCCTGTCAAATCTCGACCGGAGGCTTTCTATCAGGTCTCGACCGAGGTCATTCTGTTAAATCTCGACCAAAGCCTTACGTCCCGATCTTGACCGAACGCATTCTCTTAGATCTCAACCGAAGCTTTCTATCAGGTCTCGATCGAAGCATTCTGTTAAATCTCGACCGAAGCCTTCCGTCCCGATCTCGACCAAAGCATTCTGTTAAATCTCAACCGAAGCCTTCCATCCCAATCTCAACCAAATGCATTCTCTTAGATCTTGATCGAAGCATTATGTACTGTGCCATTTGGACACCACCACATTATTCGTCTCTGACTAATATTCTTGGAACAGTCAAGTTACCAAAGAGTCCAAGAGGCCTACTTACCCAATCCTAAGGTACTTTAGATTTGCTATGGATCGTCCTTACGATCCGAATTCCACAGAAGACTATGCACCAGAGATGGTCTCTCCATCTACCGAACAGGCTCAATTCAATAGGTATTCTAGGATGAAGTCCCAAATCCATGAGCCATCAACCAACCCATTTGATAGATGGGAACCCATGCGAAATGAAGTTCCATACTATCAACCACACTTTCATGCTGTCGAATCTTCACATGCACGAGCTCACTTAAACGAAGCTTTTGCAAATAATGTTCCGCGTACTGAAAAACGTACTCCCAAGTTAGATAAGTACGGCGACAATATGACCCTCAAAGATTTCTTCAAGTCTTTGAGAACGCATGCGATGTCTATGGCATGACATCACCATAAGCCATGGTTAAGCTCTTCTCGATGACCATGATCGATAGAGCACGAGAATGGTTTTTTAACCTTGATCGTGATGATAAACGAGACTAGTCACTTTTGAAGAAAGCCTTCATCAAACATTTTAAGCCATTTCGTTTGATCGAAAGTCCTTTTGTCAAGCTGAGTAACATCAAAATGACAAAAGATGAAAAAGTACGTGACTATATATAAAGATTAAAAAGTTGGGTACAAGAACAACCAACCGAATCTATGCTCATCATTTGGTTCCTCGTTGGACTCCCAAGATGGATAAGACGTGAACTTCACTCCAATGATGAATACACATCATTGAAACAAGCCATGTCTGATGCCATTCGAGATGAAGATGAGGGATCAGATGTCGATGAGCCACGTGAACGGAGAGCAGATCGCGTTGTCCAAGAAGCTCGACCAAATGAGGAAACACGAGAACAGTTATGGAAAACACAAATGGAGTTGCTTAACCAGCAACAGATAGAGATACTCACGAAAGAGTTTCAAAACACTCTTAAGTCTATCCAGAGTTCGATGTCGAGTTAGTTACCCACTAGCCAAATCCACCATAGACGAGAGAATACATGGTGCCCTCACTGTCGAGGTGCACACACTGACAATGAGTGCCCATCATCCAACCAACTGACAACTCATGCTCGTGCAAATGGGATGAGTATTCCACACCACCAGAAAATCTAGCACAGCTAGCCATCCAAGATGGTTATGCTATTGCCACAGGACCAATGAGCAACCGCTAGCGAAACTGGCCACTTCATGGTTGATTGTAAAACTAAGAACCAATACCATGCGGAGTGTCCAAACTGTGTTCACAAACACAGTTTCAAAGACTGTCCTAAACAACCTAACATAATCCTTCCAACATGTCACATATCATCCGAACCTATTAGAGTTCTTACCAGAGCACAATGCCACCACCAAGAACAACAACAAAACATTGCCAAATTAGTTGACCATCACGGAAGCCACTTGACAGCTTCCACATTACCCAAAGACTACCCAGACCCAAAAGTGGAACAAAGGCAGTACAATGAATTTAGAGATGAGTTTTTGCGAGAAGAAGAAAATACGGAAGGTTCGTTATCTGCTCAAATTTCCGAGAAAGAGCAATCCCTACAAGGACTTGAAGTATTTTCTGACCTCCTGCAAGCTCAACTCACCATGTCATTCCATAGTGCAATAAAATCTTTCACCGGGCTTCAACGCTATATCCATCGTAGTTTTCAGTTGTCTACTATTCCTGACGACCAGCTGAAAATAGAAGAGATTTCTAAAATTCCTCAGATTCCTATCTGTTGAATATAGGTGTTGCTAAGAGGAGTAGCATCACCTTGCCTCTGTCCTATAAAGACTATCTTGCAGTATCCGCTATCCTTGATAGCGGATCAAGCGTAAATATAATGGCTTTGTCAATGGCACGTCATGGGGCTTCCATACCCCTCGATCAACCACGCTACAAACTTCGCATGGCTGATCAACGAGTTATAGACCCTGCCGATCATTTATTGAATATCAACGTTCACATTGCAGATGTCAAATTTGTAATTGATTGTGTCATCTTAGACTTACTAGATGATGCAAATACTTATAAACTCCTTCGTGGTACACCCTGGCTCTAGATGGCAGGCGTTGTCCAAGATTGGAAGCATAGCAAAATCACCTTTGGCAATCACTTGAAAAAATACTAGATTCCTAGTTGTGTTATGTCTTTTGAATCAAAAGTAGAGGCTTTTTTAATATATAGGAAATACGAAAGGAGCATTATGATTAGCATTATAAAAGAAAAAAAATTAACTAAGGCGACAACTTATCAAATGACCATCAAATTCCTTTTCATTTGAAAAAGCATAGACCCCTAGAGTAATTAAACATACTAATAGAATGTCATATTGTGTTAAACTCATGGGCCATATCTCCTTGCCATGTTGGGTTTACATAAAATCACAAATTGTTATAAATAAATAAATTATGAACAAAGCAATTTTTATTTTCAAAATTGTCTAATTTTGAGAAGCAACTCATCTTTGAATAGTTGTCTTTGCATATTTCAATTCAGAAGCTCTTTTCAACCATTGAACCTCATAGAACATGAAATTGAACTTGAGTTTTTAACCTTTCCTAATGAATTGACTCGAATGATCCACTGCACCATATTCAACATCAACATTAAAAATCCTAAAAATGCTTAGCAAAAAGTATCACTCCTACAGTGTGAATATTAGACTGTCATAATATTTTAAGGTTGGTTTAAGGTGTGGCATTACAAGAGATGAGATAGGAAGAGGCTAGATTACATGTGATCATGATATGAGCATAAAAGAACCAAAAAGATGATAATCTTTCACAATTTAACTTGAAATGAACAATCTCATAGTGAATATATGTTCCAAAACCAGCACAAAAATAGTTATATGTGTCAATTGCATATTTGCATAAACTTTAACCATGAATACTTGGCCTCACTACTTCACTTTATTTTTGTTGTATCATATTTAGTCAATGTGGTGTAAGTTATTTTAAGTGCTTAAAATGTCAATGTATTTATATTGTTATATGAACTCAAACCCAAGTGAGCCATCTAATTTTACTTTTTTTTTCGAATAACATCATGATAATTCTTTATTGATTATTCCAAAAATGCTAGACCTACCCTATTTGAGATATATTTATTCTTATGTTTAATATCTCACATGAAACAAGACAATGGGATTTTCACTCAAACAAAATCTTCAATGCAATAGTGATGGTTGGTTGTTTGATATTTTTAAAAAATTACGAAAGATCCTTCAACCTCCGCCACTTTGAAGTGAATGAACTTGTGCACACAAAAAGCATGACAAAGGTTATGAAATTCTCTTATGGTGACATCTCTTGGAAAGACAAGGTGTGAAATATGGTGTGAAAGTGCTTCTATCAAGCACGTGGCCAGTTCTCAAGTTTTAAAGAGAAAAGGGAGCTCAAATGGATTTGTTTACTACAGCTCTAGTGTTAGTTAACCAATAATCCACAAAAAATCCGTTCATAGTGCATCATCCCCGTATCTAATCAGTTTGCGACGCTTGTAGTGCAAAATGAAGAAACTAAAAACGACTTATCTTAACATTCTTCATCAGCGAAAACCTTAATGCACAACATTCAATGGGAAAAAAAACCATATTAAATGCTTATCGGCTTTGTGATCTCTAACGAAACAAGAGAATAACTTAAGAAAGCTAACCACTAGGTCATATGCACCTTGAAGCTCTAAGGCTAGATTCACCACAATGGTTGAAGCTAGCCACAACAAAACATGAATAAAAGCTAAGGCTAGATTCACAATACTTACAGGTAATTTTAATGATGGTTCTTTTAAATGTGCATCTCTAAAACCTATATGTTGCCTACTGGATAACTTCAAAATGCAGTGTGGTTTTGACTCCTTGAATTGAAAAAGATAATCTCAAAAGGTCTTGAACGCATAAAAACAAAAAATGTTTCGAAATAACAAAAGACATGCAAATGCACATTTTGAGACTTCAGGTGCATAATTTATCCACCATGGATGTGCTTTCAACAAAGAGATTCTTTTGTACCATAATGCCTTTTTTACTTTCAACTTGAAGTATTATTACAAGTTTTAAGGTGGTGACCCACCTTCACAGATTTTCCAAGATGTTTAAGCACCTGACTTGACCGTGACAGATAATCAATTTGCCACTAACAAACTTAAACATAAATTGCAAAAGGGCAGAGCTTCAAGTAACTTTTCAGCCACTTGTAGACTAAATTGCTTCCATTATACCACTTAAATAATCAGCGAAACAAAATACAAAATGTCTATAGAGCTAGTTGCTATGATTCACTTGCCATACCTATGAGTCTTTTTTGAGAAGTCATTTAGAAGTGAGACAAAAGAGGGAGCTGTAAGATTTTTTAAACTGCCAAAGTACCTGCAAAATACATCAAATTGTGAATTACAATTCCATTATGCCAATTACATGTAGAGACTATGTCAACTTCAAGTGAGATTTAGCACATGTAGGAGCAGCTTTGCAATCCAATGTATGAAATTTCTTTAAGTAGTTTATGTACATACTTACTCGGAGTTATTAATGTACTTGTTGGTGCTTCCATACTTCAATGCCTAAACGATAATGAAGGTGCCCTAGGTCTTTTGTATCAAACTCTGGTGAGCTATTCTTTTCTTTTTATTATTATTTAAGTGCTACTACATGTCATAATCAAATCATCCACATATAAAACAATGATAAAAACCTCATCCTCTTTTTGCAAAACATAAAAGTTAGGAGCAGATTTACCCTTCTCGAACTCATGCATGGTAAGTAATCATCCATGCATGAATACCATACGCAAGGTGCTTGCTTCAGGCCATAGAATGACTTTGTGAGATAACAAACATAGTCTTCCTTCCCCTTTCACAACAAAACCTTGAGCCTGCTTAGCATACACTTCTTAAAAAAATCACTAAGAAAAACTGATTTTACATCCATTTGTTCAATACACAATTGAAATAAGAGGCAATTGCTCAAATCGCTTTACTGCTATGCAGTTTAGCTACAAGAGCAAAAGTCTCATCATAGTTAAAACCTTCTTGATGCATGCACCCTATTAGCAACCAATCTTGCCTTGAACTTGTCCACCTCACCATTATAGTTGTATTTGATTTGATACACCAATTTGGTACTGCTCTTCTTGGTTTCATTTTTCTTTACAAGAATGTACTTGCTCCTCTTCATCAATGGATTGTTGCCCACTACTTGCATCATCAATATTTTCCTTTTTTCATGAAGAATCATCAATCTCATCAATAAGTTGCTTCTTGTCCTCTCATTTTAGATGAACTCTCCACGTCTATCATTCCTTAGATGTTAAATTTTCCGATTCATTTTCTTGATTTTCCACCAATTTTCTTAACTACATGAAGAGATTGAAAGCTTGCGATTTAAGTTTCAGACAAATAGCTCAACATTTTCTAGAATAATCATCATTGAAAGAAAAAAAATAACTAGTTGGTCCCCACAAATCAGCGTGAGCAAGGTCTAGAATTGCCTTTGCCCTCCACACTCCACTTGTTGGAAACTTGCTTCTACTATGCTTGCCCAAAATGCAGACTTCACAAACACTTGATGCATCTATGATTCTTGGGGGACCTCTTACATTCATCTCATAAAGTAGTGATATTGGATATGAAAGGTGTCCATAGTATTCATGCCAAAGATGACTAATATCATCTTTTTGCTCCATGAAAGCCTCATGATCCAAAACATCATCTACTTTGTTCCTCAATTCTTTCAATCACTTGCTCTCTATCCTTCATGCTCTTTGAATGAAACTTATCATCATAAATTCACCATCATGCCTCTATCGGTCGACGGTTATACAAGCTTATCGAAAGGAGATTTCTAGAAAGGTTAGGAATATATGATGCATTATAAATCATTCTGTGAGATACCCAACCAATGTTAGGTAACCATCCATAGCTCACCAGAGTTTGATACGAAAGACCTAAGGCACCTTCATTCTAAGCGCTCCCTTGTGCATTGGAGCTATTAACAAAAAAGTTCATGCTTGTTAAAGGCTCTAGAGATAGCCAACATCCCACACTATTGGCCATCTCCTTAGGCTCTTACTAGCACCATATGAGATTAGAGTAATAACCTCTTGGCAAAGCACATCACCTCCCAACACTAACCAGGCCTGGACTAATGGCAAGGCTCTGTTGCACTCACTGACGAGTGTCACTATAGAAGTCTTGCCTCGCGCCAATAAAACATTGTCCTATCCACCAAGTTGTTCCTAAAACAACTCACGTGAAATACATGATGTACCGCAACACCAACTGGAAGATCTAGCTGATAAGTGACCTGATTGATTTTCTTTGCAATCTTTCATAAAACGCTATACGTACACTACAGTAAACCGAATCCAACTTCTTGCTCTCAAAAGCAAACAATCTACTATCCTAATAAAGTGCTGCTCATACATCATAATCACTAACTCTCAACAAAGTAAGACCTGTTCGAATCAGATATGTATTGAAAAGGAGTCATAGACACAACAAACTTGAAAGTTGAGAGTCTTGAAACTCTCATTCTTTAGTATAAATGGCCTCTTAAGAACATTCATGAAGGATAATGCTACCTTAGCGTAGCCCATACTGAATCTGTGAGAATTACTGCCAAGGAATGATATCACATTAAGCAGTCATCAGCTAAAGTCTACAAGGAGCTTAAAGGGTCATGCAACTTCTATCAAACATAATTAGTTCTTCTATTTGGGGGCTCTCCTCTGATGCTTCCAACACCACCACTTTGCATTTATGATAGAGCTAAATTCACATAAGAGGATACAAACAACTGAATTTATAAAATTTCATCAAAAAGCCGCATAAACTTACAGGATCTCAGTCAATCTTATTCTCCAGGGAGGGAATTCGAAAAGGCAACTTGCTGCACCAAATATTATCAGAAGATCAGGGTCCGGCCCACCAACTCCTGCAATGGTTTTTGTTCTTAGCAGTAAAGAGGAAACTCTATATAATATACAGAAAACTCTCTACAGTACTTTAAAGCCCATAATCCTATGTCAATGTAAAGAATTACATGAACATAAAGAAGGAAACGAGTATACCTTGGGTAGGAAAATAAGGAGAATGCATGCTGAGAAACAATGGCATTGAGAAGAAGGTGGATTAATACTCTAGATACAAAGTCCATTTTGATAATCTAAGTGTTTATAAGAACCTATAGCTCCACGACTAGATTGAAGCAATAGAGCACAGATATCACACCAGATTCGATCATGCTTTCATTAAGATCAGCTTCAGACAGACTTTCAACTCTCATTTTCTGAGCACTGGTACAAAGATGTCTTGCAGCTCTGACTATGGCTTCCTTTCCATCTTCCAAAGATAGAAGCTCTACTAACATGATATGTTTATCTGGTGCCTCGCCAGTTTTGTCAGTAACACAGAATAAATTTGACATATTTGTCTTTGAAAGACCTTTATCATCAGTTTCAATCAACTCTTTGCTTCGCCCCTGGCCAAATCAAACAGATAATATCTGCTGTTTAATGCAATTATTAGAATTATTAGAACCACACATTAACAAAACATTGCACAGGAGACTGTCACAGCTTAAGATAGTGGTCCAACTGAAAAAAAAAATACAGTAAATTGCCTGATATGAGTAGTTTAGAAGCACAAACTTTTTTTGTAGTAAGAGCAGTACACATCACCTTGTGATGATAAAAATGAACTCTCTCAGCTTTGTTTGTTGAGAGAGAGTAATTGTCCTCAAGGACGTGCTGTGAAGTTTTCATCAGTCCTGAGCCAAAAAAGCAACAATTGCTAATATCATATTTAGAGTTAAGACAGAATGCTTAAGTCCAGCTTCTATCATCGTACAAAGCCAACAGAGTTTATCAAGACAGACCTAGCAAAGCTTTCAACATGGATGCTTACACGAAATACAAAGTAACAGACAGTCCTTTCCTGCACTGTTAAAAAAGGTCTTATACCCAAAATGCTCGACACAAGCTACTCCGAGGTCCACATGTGTTGATTTATGGACAAAAACTTCACATTTTTGTAAATTACAATAAGAGCAATTTCAACCAGGTGAAGGGTTGAAAATCTATTTGTTCGTTAAAAGTTCATCTGCAATGACCAGTAGAAAGAACCTTTTCATGTTCTGTTAGAGATTTGTATTATAAATGAACAAATTACTGTGTTCTAAGAAATGTATACCTGATCCCAGCAAGTCTTCAATGCACTTTTAACTTGAATAATTAACTAGACAATGTGATGTGGAATTGATAAGCATTTCTAAGACAAGGGCAAGGGCCAAAATACAGATTGTATTGTTCAGATGGAAACCATAGTTTTTATTGTTAGCATCCTATTGTTAGATCGGCTGTATGCTTGATGAGGAGACAGAAGTAATTGTCATTCAAGCAGCTCTTACTATCTCTTCAGTTCCTCCATTTGGAGGTGGCTACTGATTCAGAACAGGCGATATTGTCTTGTGGGTTCTAGGTTCACACTATAGATATCTCCCTTGTTCATGCAGACACCGAGAAACTGAACATGGTTTCAATCCATGCCTATGCTTTAAGATTTCAATAAAAGGTTGTTCATTCTCTGATTTTAAAGTCTCAATCTCTCAAAATTCTAAATTTTTGGCCTTGAACCTGCATAACCCGCTGCCACACTCTAAATATCCAGTACCATATGCTACTTTCGTCGTTATCTGTTCACATGGAGACTGAGAACTTTGTTATCGGATTCATGAATCCTTCTTCCGAAATGAACAGCCCCCATGCCCTGTCAGAGTAGAGTTGCAACCATTTGTGAAGCATGGTCAGGAACAAGGAGGCTATCCTCCTGAAAATTAAAAAAGTTTCAGAAGAACGATCCATGAATCAGGCCTGTAACACCGTTCAGTTGAGGAAAAGACTTTAAGAGAGGGAGGGCTATCATGACCTTGGAGATATCTGCGTGATAATACCTTACAGCAAATCAATTTCCTTACACTTAGATATCAAATGAAAGGTATCTCATGGACGTGGGAGTCTGGCAAAAGGAGTCAGATGAAGAACTAGTGGAAATTTCCTTATCAGCTGACTTCAGTCTAAGATTCTGATTCATCTATCACTTTATTCATTTCCTCTTCAGTGAACAGGGACCTTAAACCTGTGATTCCTGCGTCTTCCTAGGAAAGCATCTGCTAGATTTCAATATGATTCTAATGAAACAGTGAGTGATACAAAATAGATGCATTGAGCAGAGACCCATGAAAATTAGGTAATACTGGAAGAAAAAAGATTTTAAAACCAAAAGAGATGCTTTTCCTAGACCTGAGCATATTTGAAGAACCCTATCTGCCTCTACCCACCTCTGTGTCCCCAAATGCTAGGATTCTTTACAAAGGATGATCAACTTGAAGATAATTCGTTCTAGTATAAGAGGCACAACAAGCTCCACTGATGTAATTTGGTGTGGAATGAAGGGCTGACCATACCATAAAAACTTGGAGACACAAAAAATTATCCCTACCTGAAGTTGTGAGCAAACTACACCATATCTCAACACCAATGTCCACACACAACAATTGATTTGAAAGTTTGCCTCTGCATGAAAGAGCAAGTTGTATTGAAGACCCTGATTTTGAACTTCGTTGCATTGACCTCCAATCCCCTATCTTTGCAATAGGAGTGGTGCACCAAGATGACTTTGTAAACAATCTCTAAAAGGAGAGACTAGGACTACATCATCAACATAAAAGAGCATCGATATCAACATGTCTCTCCATGAGCAACCCCAACCAATCACCCTCTCAAGATCATCAATGTAGAATCAAACAATAAAATAGAAAGGACACATCCCTGCTTCACTCCTGCAAACCTTGGAAACATGGAGGTGTTTCTTGTCATACAATGTATATAGAGATTTTGGTACATGGCACTATCTACGATTAAAGTATACAAAATATGAGCAAAAATTTTGAATTTGTTGATCTCTTTACAGAGTACAACTGTAAAACCCTAAGAAAACATTGTTGCAAGTCTCCTCCCAACCTTTGTTTCATAGGAAGGAATGAGGAATGCCTCCCCACAGACCCAAATATCCAAAGCTCAAGCATCCACTAAACACTGACGTGTCCCAAGTTGACACATGGCAAATACACACCTAAAATCCATAACTGAAATACAAAAGATAGGAACAAAATCTTTCATCTCATTGATCATTTTACAAAGTACAATGGTAAAACAATAAGAGATCACTATTGCAAGTCTCCTCCCAACCTTTGTTGCAAGATGAACAAGTAATGCCTCCCTAGAGGCTCACATATCCAAAACCTCAAACACCCACTAAATACTAGCATATCCTAAGTTGACACACGGTGAATGCAAATCAACGACTAACACTTGCCGCTTGGCAGGACCCTCATACATAGGCAAGTATGCAAAAGTCGCTAAAAAAGTCAGACCATCATCACTCATGTATTGGACCATGTGTTCCATATAGAATGGTCATTAACTCCAACAATCACACAAAGGGTCTGTTCTCCATTTTGTATCACAACAATGTGTCTGCTCAGCATCTTACATAATATGGGCAATTGCACTCTCATCCACTTTCAGTTTTCGGACAGACTTAACGATTTTTTTTTCCCATATATGTCCTAATTTGTGTGACCAACTAGAGTCCTGACCTTAAGGAGGTTCTAAGTTCTAACCAACAGACCGCTTCTTCTTGGAGGATCAAAACTGATGATTATTACGAGAAAATCGCCTGCACATTTGAATCGATGCAGATATATGCAAAACAAAATTCATAGGGGAATAGTCGCACCTTCCATGTCATAAAGCGATACATGGCAGACTCCAACCTTCTTCAGCCACCAAAGAAGCACTACCACTTTATCCTTTCCATGCCTGGCCTCCTCGGAATCAAGCACAATGGCTACAGTCTTAGGTAATCTCTTTCTCTCTCCCAAAATTTGCTGAATACAAGCTTCTTCACCCTGGACAAAGAAGGGAAATGCCCAGCAAAGAGCTAAGAGTCTCAAACGGATGGCACTGAAAAAATAGACGACATCTAAGCACGCATGGATGAGGCGCCAGCAGAAGGCTGCCCAGAGAGACCCCATCGCTCTTCAAGACAGCAGCACAAAATTTGAAGCTAGCGAAGGAGTCAATGATGCGAGGGTGTCAGCAGCATAGTGATACTCCAGAAAATGCGAAGCACGCATCAGCGAAGCAAGCTTGGTACCAAGTAAGAACAATATAGATGAGATGCAAACACGCTCCCTCATTCATCAATCTATCAATCAATCTATCTATCTATCAATCATTCATCAATCTATCTATCAATCAGTCAATCATACATATCTAAAGAATTCGCAAGAAATGACAAATTTGCAGGTTTCAATTCAATATTGAGGAAGAAAACACGAGCGCCTCACCCCATAAAGAAGACTCTCTCTCTCTCTCTCTCTCTCTCATATATATATTTTAGAGATCTATAGTGGTATCCTACATATATAAATACATTTGTGTGTTACATTTTTTGGTTAAAAAATGTGTGTGAGAGAGAGAGATTTTAGAGACCTATAGTGGTATCCTACATATACATATATATATATATTTGTGTGTTACATTTTTTGGTTAAAAAATGTGAAATCTAATCTTTTAAGTTATTGATGACTTTAGTAGGTATACTTGGGTCTATCTTCTTAAAACCAATATGAAGTGTTTGATGCATTTGTCAAGTTTAAGAATGAAGTGAAAAATCAATTCAATACAAAGATCAAATGCTTGAGATCAAATAATGGAGGGGAATATACTTCAAATAAGTTCAAAGAGGAAATCTACATGGAGCAACCCGAGGGCTATGCTTCACATGATGAGCCTAATCATGTGTGTTTCCTACAAAAGAGCTTGTATGGGCTTAAGCAAGCACCAAGAAGTTGGTATGCTAAGCTCAATTCCTTCTTAATCTCTCAAAACTTCATCATGAGTGAGTATGATCATTCTCTCTACTTCAGATTGAATGATAATGGTGACATCACTTTGCTTTTGATCTATGTTGATGATATAATCTTAAGTGGTGATAGCAATGAAGATATAGATGACATCAAGATGGCACTTAAAGGTAAGTTTGAGATACAAGATCTTGGTAAGCTTCACTATATCTTAGGAATAGAGATTGTTAGGACTTCTAATTCTACTTTCATTTGTCAAGAGAAGTATTCTAACTCTATTCTAAAAAGATTTCATATGGAAAATTGCAAAGTAGTTTCTACTCCTATGGAATCAAATGTAAAGCTATCTATAAGAGGTAATGAAAGATCCTTCAAGGACATTACTCTCTATAGAAAGCTCATAGGATCTCTTATTTGGTTAACCATCACAAGACCTTATCTAAGCTATGTGGTTGGTAAACTAAGTCAATTCATGCAAGATCCTAGTGAGGCTCATTGGAAGCTAGGAAAGAGAGTACTAAGATACCTCTCGGGATCTAGAGATTTTGGCATCTTGTATGAAGGATTTTCACCTAACCTTTGTGGTTTCTCATATTCAGATTTTGCAGGTGATCAAATGGATAGGAAGTCAACAAGTGCCTTTGCAATATATCTTGGAGAGGGAGCTATCTCATGGCTATCAAAGAAGCAACCTACTATCTCTCTATCTTCCACCGAGGCCAAGTACAAGGCATTGACAACATGCACCAAGGAGATGCTTTGGATAAAGAGGATGCTATTGGATCTTCACTTGCTGGATTCTAAGAAGACACCAATCATCTATTGTGACAACCTTTCAGCCCAAAGCTTGGCAACCAATCCAGTTTTCCATGCTAGAAGCAAGCACATTGAGATTGCTCATCACTTTGTGAGGGATCAAGGCATTGCCAAAGAGGTGGAGCTTCAACATGTCTCTTCATTGGAGTGTGTGGCTGATATCTTCACCAAACCGTTGGAAAAAGACCTGTATTATAAGCATAGATCTAATCTTGGAATGTGTTCAAGATCTATGTTAAAACTAGCATCCAATGTTGAAGAGGGAGTGTGAAAATTGTCAACATTTCCTAGATAGTTTGAGGCCTAAATTGGCAATTTTTGTACATAGTTTTGGATCTAACCTTTCACACGTGTGAAAGAGGCATAGATACTTTTATTTTAGTATATATTTCATATTGAAGAAGTCCCAAACTTCAGGACCTTCGAAATGACACCAAAATCATGTTATTTGGATATATAGGCCAAAATTGGCTATTTTAGGCTACTGGTGCCCTAAAATTAGGTCCTAAGTTCTAGAGAGAGGAGAGAGAGTCATCTCTCTCACCTATATTAGGCTAAAATTCGTGGAGAACAGGTTGAAGAAACTTTTTGTATTGTTGAGAGAGATCAATAGATCATTGTCACAGTTTCTTCCTCCATTGAGAGCATTGCTTTGTGTATTGTCTTCAAGCTTTTGTGTATGATCTTAAGAGGTTTCCAAATATAGGCAACTGTTGTAGGGCTGGTATGCTGTTATTTCTGGCTGCCATTAGTATCTTTCATAAGTTTCTTTTGTCTCTTGAATGCTTTGTCAAGTTCATGCGTATCAAAGGTAGCATTAGGATGCTTTGCCATTTCTAGCTTTTGTAGCTTGTTGTGCAAATATCTTAGCCTAAACATTTGGGATCTTAGATCCATTCAAGATCCACTTTTTTCACAAATAAAAGCATGAATTTTTTGAAGTTTATCAAAATTAGTAATTCTTTTTGCCAATTTTCCATGAATGTTTTATGTTGGTGAAGGCACCCCTTCCTCGGCCCTTCCCCTATATAGAACTAATTCGTCGTATAATGGCCGTATAATGGCATGGCTCCCACATGAAATTTGGGCTTATTTTACCTGACCCACATGTCAAAGACATTCTCATTTATATTAGTTAAAGTATATATAGTTACATTAATTACATTAAGCTTAAAGAAAATCACAACATTTCACGACTTGTTACAAGTAGTTTAGTGATAATTTCATAGGCTAATTATCATACATTGAAACAACAACTGCAATAGTAGATGATTGTACAATTTGATTACAAGGTTAATTACTTTCCAAAAAATCTTGTAGGCATGGATTTGATCGATTATGTGTATTACAATAGTGGGCACAACTCCAGGCATAACAAAAGGGAGATACAGAGGCTACAAACCAGTAGGATTTGCACAACTTTGACCTCGTTGAAAACTCCGAGCTGTCATTTGTGATTTTCTTTAAAAGACCACAATCTCCTAACATTAAAGAACTCTTGATTAGGAGACTTTGGAGCTCATGACTAGCTTGTTAATTAGTATTTTTTCATAACTACTCATGTTGCATTTTTTGTTGAAATAACTTTTCCATCTTTTGGGTTTTGAGACTCTACAAAGTAAACTTTTTGGGAGTTTGTTCATGCCCATGATTCAACAAAAAGGTATGCCATTACATGATTTTTTATGAGTAAGAATTGTGGTTTGGTACATAGTTGCAAATCCCACTACTCATCAAATTCTAAATAGGTTCATTAAAAGACACTTTGCTACCCTTTGAATAGAGGTTTATTTTGATCATGGAAATATGTTGACGAAGCTCTAAAGGCTATCATGCTAATGTGCTAGCTTAGAAAAAAAAATTCAAATTTCAAAATAATAGTAATTCAAAATATTTATAAATAAATCAATTTCTTTTAGACCCATCTCTATCCAAAGTAACGCCAAAAGAATTTTATTTTGTAATAGCTAGCCTCTGGACTTCACAATTCTTTTTTCATATAGTAAAAATAAATCTGCGTATAGATTTATAAAAAAAATAAGATTGAAAGTAGAGTTATTGTATTATTGTGTTTTGGATCTAGTCATGAGACTCACTCTGGCCAACTGTACACATGACGAGGCAGTCGAGAGATAGCATCTCGTAAGCGATGTTAGCAACAGATTGAAATATATGTGAAGTTTTTAGCACGTGTGAACTTCACCACACACCCTACAGGATCTTACTGAGGTGTTGTGATTGCACAAGATTGATCAGAGAACAGTATACTTGAAAAATCTATGACAAGAGCACAATGGCATACATCTGATGAAAAAATCTAACTTCTCACTATGAGAATTGAATGTCAGAAAAAATTCTATGTGTCTGGGAAATACAGCCTGCTCTCGGGTAGAGAGAGAGAGAGAAAATCAATGATTGAAAACTCGGGTAGAGAGAGAATGAATCCAAAACACCAAAATCTCATTATTCACAATATGGCAAAACATGCCAAGCTTTCCCTACATGAGAGAGACTTGAGTTCCTATAGTGGAGTTGCATGGAAAGTCCACTTAATTGAACTAATTCACCTACCAGAGATCCACATGTGTAACTGCATGCATGAATGTTGCATGTACTGCATGTCAACTCATAAAACTGTCTAGACATGTGTAGATCATAGAAACAAACCACTTTGCATGTTGCATGCACTGATTGTGCGTGGCTTGCATGCATACAGTATGAGATTGCATGCTATCTAAACTTCTGCATGTCATCAAAATTGAATCTATCTAACTCAAATCCGACCTATACTAGAAGGCTATGTGCTCAATTCACATACCTTTCATGTACAACATGAAATTAAGTGGAAATAACCATGGACATGGCCCCAAACTCGAGATAAGAAGATAATATTTTAATAATCTTCACACTCCTCCTTAAATTCTATGTTCCTATCAACATAGACCTCAAAATTAGGCCAAAATTAGACCTCATCTTGATAAAGACATTTTTGAGTAATGGCTTGGTGAAAAGATCTGCAACACAATTTTTAGAATCAACATGCTCCAGTGAGATCTCTCTCCCAATGACTTTTTCTCTTACAAAATGATGATCTACTTCAATGTGTTTGCTGCTTGCATGGAAAACTGGGTTATTTGCAAGAGCTTGAGCATAAATGTTGTCATTCTTGATAATTGGAAGATCTTCATCTGCATAACACTTTAGCTCCAAAAGTAGCCTTTTGATCCATAAAACCTCCTTTGTTGTGGTTGTAAGAGATGTATACTCAGCTTCACAAGATGATAAGGAAATAGTTGTCTATTTCTTTGATAGCCAAGAAACCAATTTTCCTCCAAGAAATATAGTGTAAGCACTTGTGGATTTTCTATCCAACCTGTCTCCTGCAAAATCTGAATAATAAGTGAGCCAATAAGACTCCTATAAAGAGTGATGTCCTCAAAGGATTTTTCATCATCTTTCATAGGAACTTTTACAGCGTGCTCCATATCTGTATCTATGCCTTTACAATTTTCCATCTGAAATTTCTTGAGCATGGAAAGTGCATATCTACTTTGGCTTATAAATGCATGACCTTTCCATAAATCTATTTCAAGGCCTAGAATATAGTGAAGAACTCCTAAGTCCTGCATCTTAAACTCAATACCAAGTGCATGCTTAGTTTCTTCAACTAACTTCTCATTATTTCCACAAAGAATGATATCATCTACATAGATGAGAAGTATAATTACAAAGTTATCTACAAACTTATAATACAGAGAAGGGTCATATTCACTTAGACAAAATCTGAGTGATATGAGATAGGAGTTGAGCCTTTCATACCAAGACCTTGGTGCTTGTTTCAGTCCATAGAGACTTTTGAACAAAAGACAAACTTTTGATTCATCACCTTCTTTCACAAAACCTGGAGGTTGCTCCATGTAAATCTCCTCCTCAAGGTAACCATTGAGAAATGCATTAGAAACATCAAGCTGGAACATACTCCAATTGTGAAAACATGCAAGAGATATAAGTATTCGGATTGTTACCATCTTTGCAATTGGTGCAAAGGTGTCTTCATAATCAAGACCTTTGATTTGTGAGTAGCCTTTGGCACAAAGTCTTGCTTTATACTTATTGATAGATCCATCATGATTATACTTGATTCTGAAAATCCACTTACATCCAATCACATCCATGTTGTTTGGTGGCTCCACAAGCTCCCATGTGTTGTTTGACATCAAGGCTTCAAACTATTGGGTCATTGCCATATCTTGGATTGAAGAGCTTCTTGGACATCTTTAGGTTCTTCATCTGATATGAAGAGAGCATGACAGGAAGTTTCACCTTCCACTTGTCTTCCTTCTTCATCATATTTGAGCCTTCTTGGCTCAGATCTTGCTAGTGTAGGTCTTCTTGGTGTGGTAGCTTGAATTTGCTCCTCCTCAAGTCTCGCCCTCACCACCTCTTGAATAGCATCAAGATTGATGATTGATCTTGCATGAGACACCTTGATCTGTGCATCATCCAAATTAAATTTTTGATCTTCACGGAAGATCACATCTCTACCAACAACATTCTTGTCAGTAGAAGAAAGATATACTTTCTATGCTTTTTTAGTGGATGCATATCCTACAAAAATTCCTTTAACTACACTAGGATCTTCCTTCTTCCCAGTTTCTAGAGGCTTATGCACAAAGCATACACAGCCAAAAATCCTAAGATGATCTACCTTAGGCTTTTTCTTATACAACATCTCAAATGGTGTTTTTCCTCCAATTGCAAGATTTGGAAGCCTATTACAAAGATAGTTTGCACATGCAACTGCCTCTCCCCAAAATTCTTTAGGCAGAGAAGCTTCTAGCCTAATGGCTTTTGCACATTCACACAAACTTCTATTTTTTCTCTCAGCAACTCCATTTTACTGAGGAGTATATGAACAAGAAAACTCTCTTTGAATGTCTTCTCTCTCACAAAAGTCTTTAAACTTATTGGAAGTGTATTCTCCTCCACTATCACTTCTCAAAGCTTTTAACTTGAAAGAAAACTGCTTTTCTACATAAGCTTTGAAAATAAGAAAAACATCATAGACACGGCTTTTGAAGACAACATATAGATCCAAGAATATCTTGTATAATCATCTACAAAGGAAACAAAACAATTTGCTCTTCCTTTGCTCTTAGTTGATGAGAAATGAACATCACTAGTTCAAATGGTTGCTTTGTTTTGATGCTTGATCTAGGAAAAGGTCTCCTGTGTGATTTTGCCATCACACAAGCTTCACAAGGTAGAAGCTCCTTTGACAATGTCTTTGGTAGTCCAACAACTTTTCCTTTCTTGACCATAGATTGCATGGCTTTGAAATTGAGATGACCCAATCTCTTGTGTTACATATCCTCCAGATGAACCTTGGTCTCATAAGCAATATCTGAAATGTTAGCACTCTCCCTAGAATCTAGTTTGTACAACGCTTACCAATTCTAGATCCTCCAGCAATAACTTCATTTTCTCTTGAGATTATACACTTGTCAACTTGAAACTTGACATCCAATCCACTATCAAACAACTGTCCTACACTAATGAGATTCTTAGTCAATCTAGGTACATACAATACATCATGTAAGCAAATTTTTTTTGATGATGATGCATGCAATGGAATACTACCAATTCCTTCAATCCTGTACTCTACATCATTAGCAGTATAGATTGATCTTTTTGCACCTAGATATGGCATGAGATTAGTGAAAGAGTTCCTAGAACTAGACATATGGAAACTAGCCCCACTATCTATCCACCAGATTTCTTCATTCTTAAAAGAAAAAGATGAAAAAATAGACATCATTAATAAATCCTCTCTTTTACTCTCAACACCCTCACACTCATCCTCATTAGTAAGGTTAGCTTGCTTATCTTGGTTCTTCTTCTTGAAACAGTTTGATGCATAGTGTCCTCTTGCCATAGAAAAAACACTTGATCTTTGACAGCTTCTTCTTGCCACTGGATGTTGCAGCTTGTGAGGACTGATCCTCACTACCTTCTTTGGCTTTGTCCTTCTTGAAGTGTTGTTGTCCTTTGCCCTTGACTCTTGAATTGTCTCTGATGAAGAGTGCTTTGTCATCTCCACCATCTTTCAATGAAAGTCTGTTGATCCTCAGCATCTTGTTCTCTTGCCTGCTTTCTTCAACAATGAGAACACCTTGCAGTGTCTCCAAGGATGGAAGATTCTCCCTGACAGCATAAGTCTGCACAATATTGCCATACTCATCTCTAATTCCATTTAGAATCTTAAGAGCATCTCCAATACCAGCTAACTCTTGATGAAGATCCTTAATTCTCATGGCATATGAGGAAGCACTCTCATCTACTCTCTGATAACTTAGAAATATTTGGTTTCTAAGTGTAAGCAATCTAGAAGTATTCTTGATTTCATAGATTGTTTTTAGAGTATCCCAAGCTTCCTTGGCAGTGGTGCATGTACTGATCTCTCTTAACACTTCATTGGTTACATTCATTTTAATGAAATGAAGGTAGTTCTTGTTCTTTTGTGAAATGTTGCAGCTTCATTAGGTGCAGCAGGTTCTTCTTCAGCTCCACTCACAATATCCATTACATCTTGTAGAATCAGTAATGATTCCATTCTAATCTTCCACATTGCATAATTGGAAGATGTTAATCTCTCACTTTGCTCCAAGAAATGTGAACCAAATGAAGACATCTTCTCTATGAGAAATTCTGGTAATGATAAAAAATGGAGCTGAAAGGATGTTGCTTACAATCTCAATCTATGATCTAACACAGATTTTGATCCAACCTATGAAATCTAGCAACAAATGTGAGAACGAATTCTCAACATAGAAAATCAATCTATCTTGAATTTGGATCTTGCTTCAGTCACAAAAAAGAAGCACATGTAAGTAAGAAGTCTATCTCTCCCACGAGTTTCAAAGTACTGATAAACTCTCTAGGAACCTACTTTCAACTCAAACACAATATTTTGTGTGAAATGAAAAGTCTAAGACCTCAGAACACTCACTTCTATCCAATTCTACTTAATTAATAGTGAAAATTGATGAAAATGGTGAAAAGAACTGATGTATACTCACTTTGGCATATCCCACAAGTTGAGTACTCTCTCAAACTCTCTAATTGCCTAAAACTCTTCTAAAAACAAATCAAATTGATTTAGAAACACAAGCAACACATTCTACTCTTCAATACCTATCCAAAAAGTCCACTTAACTGAAATTATTCATGTGTAACTGCATGCATGAATGTTGCATGTACTGCATGTCAACCCATAAAATTGTCTAGACATGTGTAGATCATAGAAACCACTTTGCATGTTGCATGCACTGATTGCATGTGGCTTGCATGCATACAATATGACATTGCATGCTATCTAAACTTCTGCATATCATCAAAATTGAATCTATCTAACTCAAATCTGACCTATACTAGAAGGTTATGTTTTACATACCTTTTATGTACAACATGAAATTTAGTGAAAATAACCATGGAGATGGCCCAGTGGGAACCAACCTTCGCATGACTAGCAGCAGCTCCAGGGTACTGTCCCAAACCTGCATAGAAGCCTACGAAGGTTCCTACCAATCAGATCTTGAAAAATCTCAAAAAAACTATAAAAATTTCAAAAAACCCCTTGAAAAATTAAAAAAAATTCAAATCTTCATAAGAACCTTCGCAGAGCTCTCTGAAGTTCCATTACATTGAGACCAGGGCACAAAGAGCCTTGTGAGGGTTAGTTCAAAAACCTTCACAATATAAGTGGCCTTGTGAAGGTTCCTCAGTTCAAAAAGACAAAAAAATCAGTCAGAATCTTTGCAGACACCCAAATTTTCAGTTCCAGTGGCCATGAGCCTTCACAAAGAATTTTGAAGTTCCATCTCAGTGAGACAAGGACACAAAAGAGATTGCAAAGGTTAGTTTGATTCCAATGAGCAGAAAATTGGATTTGAGTCCCTAAAAATCACAAAAATCAGAAGATCCCTCAAATCTTCGTAGAAGTAAACTTTGTAGACCATCCCAATGTCTTCAAAAATACCTTTTTCCATCAGTGATGAAGCCTACGAACGTTAGTTACCAGAAATGACTGACCTATGATTAAAAAAGTACTTCTGAACCTTCACAAACATAACTTCTTGATCTGTAAGAAAGAATCTTCCACCCTTGGAACATGATTAGATCCATTTCAAATCCAGCCCTTGACAAGCTTGTGATGGTTAATTTCCAACAAATATGAAGAAATCAATATTGCTGACTATAAAACAGTGGAAGAACCTCCGCATAGCCAACCCTCGCATGAGTAACCTTCATAGACCATATCAGTAGTTAGATATGCACCAGATCTAGCTACTGTAAACATCTCAAGCCAATCGAAACAAGGATAAAAAAGTTATCAAGGAAAAACCACCGTAAGAGGTCTAAAATCACTTTCGGCCACCCAGACTAATTAGATTCCTAAGATCCCAATTGAATTTCATAGATCAATCAAGATCCAGCTACTCTAAACATCTCCGTCGAATGAATCTGAATTTCGGAAGATCAATGCGCTGAAGAATTGCAAATCCAGCTCCAAACCTACCTAGAGTAGCAGTCGCACAAATCGAGGTAGAAGCATAACCAGCAGAAATGAATCCAATGGACCCACCTGTTCCTGTCGCACCCCTACAAGCAGTTCGGAGAGCACCTCGGAGATGCCAAAATATGATGGATCGTCAAATCTGATCAGATTCCTCTAGATCTACGAGCAAGCGTGCGAGATCTATGACAAGTAGACACCGGTGAAAAAATGATGTTGTTTCCAATGTCACTGATTATAAAATCTCTCAACTAAAGAACAATCCACTTAGAAAGGAGTAAAATCGGCTCTCATTACGCGCTTTAAACCAAGAAAGTTCCTAGAAGATCTGTTTCTCCTGTTGAGCAAAGTGAAAATGGAAAAAAGAGAAAGGGTCAGGGACTACATAGAACGAGTCAAACACTTGAGATCTGAATGCAACACAGCCCTAACTCCCAATCATGCGGTCATTATGTGGTTCCTCACGGGGTTACCACGAGATATCAAAAGAGAGCTGAAAAGTCGGAAGCAGTACGCTACATTGTAGAAAGCTATGGAAGACGCCATCAGGGAAGATGATGAGGTTTCAGACTATGAATCAAATACGACTACCCCTAATCCGACTTCTTCGATAGTATCATCATTCAATGCGTTCAACATATCAACATATTTGTTGATGGAGCAAATGATGAAGTTACACAAGCAGCAGATGGAACAACTTACGACGCAATTTGATCATAAACTGAAGGCCTTGCAGGGAGCTGTAACACCCACTCCAAATCCACTGGATCAGAAACAACTACAATATCCCTGAAGAGAGAATGTATGGTGTTCAATTTGTACTCAAAACCATACAGCGAATGAGTGTCCAGTTTTGAAACAAAATCTCAAACTGACACAAAGGTTTTGCCACATGTGCAATGCATCTTCACACAAAACGACATTTTATCCATTCAACCCTCAGATCATACAACAAAAGAGAAATCAGTACTAGACCTCTTATCCTTACCATCAGGGAGCACCAAATGTGGCACCGTGGTACGGCACTTTGAATAATCAACAGCGCATGGCCTTACCTACACCACTTGGGCCAGCTAATAATCAAGTGGCTCATGTAAATCTGGTAGCAGTAGAACAAGAACCACCACTCCAACCTGAGTAGCAACAGTGGTACGGACCAGAGGAGGCATTTGTTGATCCGATAATCAATGAATACTATGCAACCTATGCTGCACAACCTCAACGTCAAGGAGGCAGAATCTATGGCTGCTATGGATGCGGTGAAGGCCACAGAATTGCTAAACGTCCTTATAAGGACAGTATACAGCCTTTTGCAAAGAATGCAGATACTGGCATTGCTTCAAGAACTGCCCATTAAATTTGGAACAAGTGCACCCATGAATTTAATCACTGTACAACTAGAAGTGGTTCTAGAAAGGATGCCACAGCAAAGACAAAACCTCCATGTTCCTATGCTAGCAGTTACGTGAGCACAGAAACATAAGGGAGTGGTCCTATCACCACCTCCATCAATATCAGTGACTGATGAGCAACCCTCAGCTGTAGGACCATACCCGAATGTGAGGGAAGAAGGAAGGGTATACCATAAGGTCCGTCATTGGGTACAGAAAACACAAGAAGAGAAAGCTGCACAAGCAAGAGAAGCTTTTGTAGGACCTCACCCTATGGAAGAACCAGTACCACAAACGGTCTCTCCAATGCGAACGGATCAAAAAGATTACTTGCATCATCACGAACCACTGTTCCATATGGAAGTGCCAGAGGTTCCTCAGTCAGGTGTGCTCACCAGTTTATTATCTAGCCGCGTGAACTTATCTCTTGCGTGAACTTATCCTCTATATTGGGACAACTTGGGAGAGTGAAGAACACAACACCACCCTGCCAATCCACCACAAGAGGTTTGAGGATGAAGCAACAGTGGTAGATGGAGGATCAGGTGTAAATTTGATCTCCACTACCTTGTTTCAGAAGTGGGGTTTGCAAGGATTGAAACCAACAAAATTTGCCATCAATTTAGCTGATCAATCTTGTGTAAAACCAAAAGGTGTAGTTGACGACATTCCGATGAAAATAGCGAGAATGTAGTTTGTAATCACTTTTGTGGTGATGAACATACCAGAGTCCTCTTCTGCTTACCGCGTTTTACTAGGAAGACCTTAGTTGAGGATCACGCAAGTGGTTTACAACTGGGAAACCAAAAAACTCACCTTCGAAAACAGAGAACAGGCTGTAAAGGTCGATCCAACCACATGGGTGGTGAAACCAATTACACCAAAAGCTGATGACAGATCGTTCACCACTAGTCACGCAATTGATCACCCAAGGCAAGCCAAGAGAGTTCATTACAACTCTGAAACATATATTGTGTGATGGACGAACAAATTGGAAACCGTTCGGGGTGAATATGGTCAATGTAACATGGCTGTCAGCGGAAGCTATTGAAAACCTTGTGGACGATGATTTAGTCCCTTGGCAACATGCTTTTACCTACAACAAGGAGATTGAGCTGACTTACGAGCAAGTCTTGCAACATATCGATCCAGATCGCTATGGAATGAAAAAGGTACCAGCTCAGCCATCACAGAAATCGGCAATGGCTAAAGTCTCCAAGATAGATCCACCCAAGGCACCTACCGAAGAGTCAGCTGAGACAACGTTATAAGTAGGTGATCCGATGGAGCACTCTATGAGAAGAGGCCATAGCTATGGTGGATATTAATATTTGCAATCATGAAACAAATATCACACCAGTTCCTAAGAAAGATAACAAGGATGAACCCAACTATATGAGAAGGAAAGGAAAAAAGAAAGTGTTAGATTCCTTGAAGTCAGTCCGAATGGACCCAGACGACAAAAATGATCCTATTTGTCTTAACAAATTTATGTCCTCCTAGGTAAAATGATAAAGCTTTAACTGTCATTATACAACTCTCCCCGATTGGCCTCAGCTTGAAATGAGCAATACAAATCTCATTCTTCAGGAAATGCCTAAGATAGTGGCCCAGTCTTGTTGTGTCATCGGTGTAGCATAGGGGTTCGTCGCTGGGAGCGGCAACTTTGCCTTCACCTGTATAGCAAGAAGAGAGAGGGAGAGGAGAGAGAGGAGAAAGAGAGTGGAGAGAGGGAGAGAGAGAACGCCTATGTTGAGAAAGGCTTTGGGGGCTCGAGCGCCTACCCAAAGCTATTCTATCCCAACGTAGGGAGAGAGGGAGAAGAGAGAGAGAGAGAGGAGAGAGAGAGAGAGAGATGGAGATGGAGAAACCAAGAGAGTTTTCTTAGAATGAGAATGGAAGATGATACAATACAAAGGAAATGACTCCCTCTTATAGATTTTAGAGGTGAGTCTCCTTTACTCTCATTGGCCACTTCATTGGGGCAAGGATTCTAATCCAAGCCTTTCAAAGAAACACAGCTTAAATCTAATGGTGCTAAGAAAGCACAAGGGCACTCACATGATTCATGTGAGTTTTAAGTTGGGCCCTTTTAGCTTTTTTATTTGCAACTTGACTTAGGGCCTCTAATGTCATTTTAGAGTTTTAAGCCCCTAGTCTCTTATTCCTAGGAATTACAACTTGCTACTTGTGCTCATTGGTGGCTGGGCTTATACACACAGGATGCCTATGCCTTGCACTTATTATTCTACTGTACTGTGGCGGGGCCCACCAGGCAAGGCTTGGCCAGCAGTATTTTAAGTGCTGGGACCCACTTATTTATTTGTATACATGAAATACCCACAACAGGGTCCACGGCCCAAAGTAGTGCCGGTCCTTCGGCACTAGGCTGCAACTGTCTTGAAGGGGCACTGTTGTCGGTTCGTTTATTGCTGGGACATGGGTGCTTCAGAAAAAGCGTGGATAGAACTCACTTACATAAAACCTGAGGCTTTATTGATTGTTGATCAGCAAGAACCTAGACTTGCCAGATTTTCAATAATACACATAAGGGTCTAGCGGCCATATCAGATAAGCTTGTTCATTGACAATTGGGTAGTCGAGGCATTCCATCGGAGGATCCCAAGATAAATCTTGCTGATATCATGGATCTCCATAGATCGGCGCAACTGGTCCCAATGTCATAGACTCCCCCAAATCATAATGTGGATATGACATGTTTGCTTGATGCTCTTGTCTGTCCAGGTATTCGAAGTATGCATCAGCCTGACAACTTTCCTCAGCAGTCAATATCATAGATTTAGGACAAGGCTTTATCATTGTAGGTTCTGGTTCTTGCTGTACAATTGGGCAATTTGGGCTTGGATTCCCTGGATTTGGCCTTTGAAGAATGGATATACTCCGAATTGGCATTGATTTGGGGGTCTGTTGAATTGTGGAACAATTAAACTTTGGTTGAATCTTGCTCGTTGAGGGGCAATCATCAACTTCAGTCTTCTCTTGCTCATTGCACTTTCTCGTTGAAGGCTGCATGATGGCACTTTTTCTTGGATCTTGTGCTGAATTGCCTTCAAGTTGCCTTGTTGACGCTAGTCCCCTTTATGGTTCATCACTAAGAATTCTTCGCATTGAGTGCAAAAAAGGCCCTGACAGAATCTGCTGGAGTTCCTCAATTGCTCGTATCTTGATTTCCTCGACAGTCGTTGGCTTGATGAATTCTACCATCTTTGTCTTCTATGATGGTTCTACTTGTTTGCCCGAGGGTATCTTTGCATACCTTGGGAGACTTTTGTCAGATTTTCTTCTTCGTCACTCGCTTCATAACCCGATGGCACTAAGATTTTTCTTTTGTAGTACGTTCGAGGTGGAAGGGTTACCACAGGTGCATGTCGGTCTACATAGGCCAAATGCCTCCTGGCTATTTGTGAATTTCTCATCGAGCAATCTCGGCATAGATGATTAACTTTGCATTGTGAACACGAGGGATCAAATGTTGACGGATCCCCTCGGTGTGGACATTCAGCACGTCGGTGTTTTCCTCCTCATCCATAGCACCTAACTGAGTGCAGTATGCCATCACCTCTAAGTTGATAGGCATACATCGGTAACAGATTCCCCTTAGGATCTTCCACAAAATAGACTGGTAGGCTGCTATGGTCCTCCATTGAATTCGGTGACATGCAAGAGGATATAACCAAAACTTCTACCTTGCCACTGTTTGTTGAAGAAACTCGTGATTTAGATGGATCAATCTGACATCCACCCTTCTGGTGAGCTCCTTGTTGGCTTGATTCTACTTCTGACCGTTGAACCGCTGGATCTTGCTATCGACAAGCCTGTTGCTCTATATTTTGTCCTTTTAACAAGCGCGGATTCTTGATTGGACACATGGTACTTGGATGATCTCCAAAGCAGAAGGTACATTTGTCCTTTTCAAGAAACTTAATAGAGCGATCATAAGCTTGCTGACAGCTTAAAGTGCAAGGTTCTGGGTCTTCCGCTGCACTTGTTCTGCTTGACCTTGCTGCACTTTGTTGCCTTGCATGGGGTTCCATTCTTGTTGGATCATTTCTCGTTGTCGACCTTTGTTCCTCTGATTCCCCATCTAGATAGGGAAAATCCTTCTTCCTGAGTGAGATTTCCATCTTGGCAGCATCCTTACAGAGTTGTACAGGTGACGCATAGGATGCTAATTCTGCCATACCAGATCTGATCCTTTTGGGTAGTCCAGCATAGTATTTTGCCATGACGATTTGTTCAGGAATCGGTGGATTACAATCCTTCACTAGATGGTAGATCTGATAGGTGTAGTCTTAGATTGTTTCAACAGGGAACTTTTTAAATTTCGATAATCCTACAAGGGCGTTCTCCATAGTTCAGCACTAGAATGTCGCAAAGTAGCTGGTTGGTGAATTGCTTCAAGATTTGCTCAATGACTCTGGTGTTCCAACTTTTTTTTTTTTGAAATGGAAGAAGAAAAAGAAGAGGAGAAAGGAATCAAGAAAAGAGAGATCCGTATGGATGTGAACTGGATTTAACATATAATCGCAATGAAAGTTATGCTGCCAAGAGAATATGGAGATGGACAGAAGACTGTGGACAGAAGAGTGATGGATGGTGGTGGAAACTGATTTTTCTTGGTACTGATCAACTTGATATGTGGTTCATTCACTTGGTTCAGTCCAGGGATGTTGGATCTTGATGGATATTGTGACTACAACCTAGATTTGACAAGATTAGATCAGTTTCAGTTGGCTAATAGTGTGATTTTAGCCCCTTTTCTTGGTTCTTTGTGTGTGTTTTTTTTTTTTTTGGTTGAGACTTCTTCAGATATGAGTGAATATAGCCTTCAACCTTCCTACAATAGCTGTATCTACACCATTTCTAATTAATGTGTGTTCTGCAAGAATTCTTGATGGACAGATTTGTTAGGAACTTGAAAAAACTCAGTTTTTTGGCACTTTTTGGCACTTTGTCTTGGATATTTTGAAATCTAACCATTGGATCATCACAAGAATTTCACAGTAGCTACATCTAGCTTAGATATACCTATAAAAATCTTTCAAAAGGTTACTTCCCAGAAGATCTCAAGAAATCATGGAAAAAGTGCATTTTTGGGGGTTTTTTTGCAAAATTTTAAGATTTCTTGGGAACCAACCCTTTCAGACTGGCATATATGTGTATCTAAGTCAGATTCTGCTCACCAAGCTGCTAGAGTTACTTCCCAAGGAAACTCAAAAAATCTTGAAAAAAGTGCATTTTTTGGGGGTTTTTGCAAAATTTTAAGCTTTTCTGGGAACAAACCCTTTCAGACTAGTATTCACTTGTATCCTACTTAGATTCACCTGCTCACCAATCTGCGAGAGTTACTTCTCAAGGAAACTCAAAAAATCTTGAAAAAAAGTGCATTTTTTTGGGGTTTTTTTGCAAAATTTTAAGATTTTCTGAGAACAACCCTTGAAGACTGGTATAAAAATGTATCTTAGTCAGATTTACCTGCTCACCAATCTTCGAGAGGTACTTCTCTAGGAAACTCAAAAAATCTTGAAAAAAGTGCATGTTTTTGGGGTTTTTTTGCAAAATTTTAAGATTTTCTAGGAACAAACCCTTGCATGCTGGTAGGAACTTGTATCTCACTTAGATTCACCTGCTCACCAAGCTGCAAGAGTTACTTTTTAAGAAAACTCAAAAAATCTTGAAAAAAGTGCATATTTCTGGGGTGTTTTTTTGCAAAATTTTAAGATTTTCTGGGAACAAACCCTCGCGGACTGGTATGCACTTGTATCTCAGTTAGATTCACCTGATCACCAAGCTGCAAGAGTTACTTTTGAAGGAAACTCAAAAAAAATCTTGAAAAAAGTGCATTTTTTGGGGGGTTTTTTTTTGCAAAATTCTAAGATTTTCTGGGAACAAACCCTTGCAAACTGGTATGCACTTATATCTCAGTTAGATGCATCTGCTCACCAAGTTGCAAGAGTTACTTTCCTAGGAAACTCAAAAAATATTGAAGAAACTGCATTTTTTTGTGGTTTTTTGGCCAAATTTTAAGATTTTCTGGGAACTAATCTTCACAGGCTGGTACGTGCTTGTATCTGAGTCAGATCCACTTGGGATCTAACTCTCGTAGAACTCTCTGTGTTCTTGTCTCAGTGAGATGGAACTTCAGAGAGCTCTGCAAAGGTTACTTCCCATGGAAACTCAAAAATTTGTTGTTTGAGAAGGTTCTAGGCCATTTTTTTGCTCTTGGGAACCTTCACAGGGGCACTTTTTTTGAGATCTAACTCTCGCAGACTTCTCTGTGTCCTTGTCTCAGTGAGATGGAACTTCAGAGAGCTCTGCGAAGGTTAGTTTTGAGTTTTGAATTTTTTTTTGATTTTTACAAGAGATTTTTGAATTTTTATGGGTTTTTCTCCGTTTTTTCAAAATCTATTGGGAAGTAACCTTCACAGGCTTCTATGCAAGTTTGGGACAGTACCCTGGAATTGCTGCTAGTCATGCGAAGGTTAGTTCTTGCTGGTTTTTGAGAAATCAAAATCTGATGGGATTTTGGCTCTCTTTTTCCCTCCAAAAATAGATTTTGAGCTTCTTCTTTTTTTTTTTTTTTTTTTTTTTTTTTTTTTTTTTTTTTCTGATTTTTATGGATTTTATGGATTAAGGAAAGGATTGCATGCTTGGATCTGATCCTCCCACCCCACAATCTCTCCCTACAGTTGAAACAAATAGAAAAATCACGAAAAAATGGCAAAAACTAACACTACTCACACTATCCTATCTTAAAATTCAATTTTTTGATGAAAAAGAATGATGAGAGAGAAGAAAAGAGAGAGGAAGATATTAAGAAAACTATGCGGCGAAGCGAGTGTGTGGCGCTCCCTGGCAACGACGCCACTGTTGTGTCATCGATGTAGCATAGGGGTTCGTCGCTGGGAGCGGCAATCTCGCCTTCACCTGCATAACAAGAAGAGAGAGGGAGATTAGGGGTCCGTCACCGGGAGCGGCAACCTCGCCTTCACCTGCATAGCAAGAACAGAGAGGGAGAGGAGAGAGAGGAGGAGAGAGTGGAGAGAAGGAGAGAGAGAACACCTAGTTGAGAAAGGCTTTGGGGGCTCGAGCGCCTACCCAAAGCTATTCTATCCCAACGTAGGGAGAGAGGGAGAAGAGAGAGAGAGAAGAGAGAGAGAGAGAGGAGAAAGAGAGAGAGAGATGGAGATGGAGAAACCAAGAGAGTTTTATTATAATGAGAATAGAAGATGATACAATACAAAGGAAATGACTCCCTCTTATAGATTTTAGAGGTGAGCCTCCTTTACTCTCATTGGCCACTTCGTTGGGGCAAGGATTCTAATCCAAGCCTTTCAAAGAAACACAACTTAAATCTAATGGTGCTAAGAAAGCACAAGGGCACTCACATGATTCATGTGAGTTTTAAGTGGGCCCTTTTAGCTTTTTTATTTGCAACTTGACTTAGGGCCTCTAATGTCATTTTAGAGTTTTAAGCCCCTAGTCTCTTATTCCTAGGAATTACAACTTGCTACTTGTGCTCATTGGTGGCTGGGCTTATACACACAGATTCCATTGCCTTGCACTTATTATTCTACTGTACTGTGGCGGGGCCCACTAGGCAAGGCTTGGCCAACAGTATTTTAAGTGGTGGGACCCACTTATTTATTTGTATACATGAAATACCCACAACAAGTCCATTGTCCCTCTGGAACGAGGATGCGTGTTGTTTGAAACCACTTCGTCTCGTAGCAAAATCATCTAGTATGAGAGCATCCTGCAATAGGAAATATGTTAGCAAAAACACATTCAGTGATTAATAACATTCTAATGCAAGTAAGTTTAAACACTTACACATTCTTCATCAGCAGCAGCAACCGGATCAGGATGATCAATATAATGACTACGTACTGAAGTGAAATCATCAGTGAAATGCATTAATGATGGACGAGGGAAGCCCATATGGGATTGAAATGCCGTGAATTCTTCATCGGATGTTCTGACTCGCCCATCCTCAACTATATTTGATAAAGTCTTAGTCAGACATTCTTCACCGGTCATAAGTCCCTCCTCATCATCAAAATCAATACCAGCAACAAGGTCATCTGTTTCAAAATCTACAAAGTCAGAGAATTCAAAAATTGTGCCAGATAATAAACATAGAACCTCATCTTCACGATAGTAAAAAAATTTACATAAATCAGCAGTAGTAAAATATACATCGTCATTAATATAATATACAGGCAAATTGACAAGACATTTCGACTCCTCTATAGGGAGGATTCATCATGAGATGTATTTTGGCCAATAAAAGAATCCCAGAGAACATTTGTATCTTTCATAGCTGACTGAACAGAGGATGATGCAAAAGGAGGGTCAGCAACAAAAACTTCTTCATCATCTGGGATCTGAACTAACAGGAAAAGTACAAAACCACTCTGATATTCAACCAATCGACATTTCTTGTTGCAATACGGACACATTGAACTGCTTTTGAAAAGATCAGACAATTTGGTGAACATTCTATCTAGTCTACGTCTGAAAGCTGGGAAGAAATCAACAAGATCAGTAGAATGCATGTACTGGAGTGGACCTATGGAGAAAATAGGCTTACTATATATTCCTGAATCTAACATAATATTCATAAAATACATCAGAATTTGGTTGTGCTGTCTTGAAAACATGTAGATATGGCCTGAATAGGCTGTGGAAGTAGTCTAGGTTTTTTGTAATCCCAAACTGGTCACTCTCTCTTATATTCGGCTCTCACAGCTCCGATATACCGTACATTTTGTTCGTACATATCAGTCCTCTGCGAGGTCTTTATCATCCCTCCCTGCTCATCCTAACTGTCACGCACAAGTCCGCTTTCCCATAGTACACGTCCATGGATAGGAGAAAGCAAACAAGGAGGGAATTCTTCTCTCCTGGCTCATCCTCAGCTCCTGCGGTTGCCATTACACCACCCGCTAGACCTAGAAACGTGCAACCGCAGCAGGTGGCTCTCTAAGATATGCAAGTATCAGAGATCAACAGCTCTGTTGATCCCAAGAGCTCCATTCTACCGTGCTATCTGAAACATAAGAAGAAATGATCTTGGACAGCTAGTTAGATTCACAGTGCTCTTCAGTGCCTTCAGGAGGCTGCTGAAGATTACATTAGTCTTTTTTTTTTAGGATTCTTTTTGGCTTGCAATCCATTCCAAGAGGGTCACCATAATGCCCAAGCATTTTCATCTCTTGATGAAAATGAGGGATAGGTATTGTAGGTTACACGTATCTCAGCCTGCCGCTCCTAGACCAACTCCTCTAGATAGGGCTGATCTTCCTATGAAGCGTCCTAGGAAGCAAACAGCCCCCAAGAGAGCTCCAAAGAAAGTAAGGAGGGTAGATTCCACAGATTCTGTGAAGCCTAACTCGGAATCCATTGTAGATAACGTTGCTGTTGATAATATTCTAAATATAGCTACATTTGGATACCCCTTTAATTCTTGTAGATACTACACATCCACCTCCTCCTCCAAATTTTTATACATATATAGATTCGGATGATTATCTTAAATTTGAGAAAGGCATATCCGATGCTATGTATACAATTAATACTCCTTCTTGTTTTAGACTAGATGAACTTGATTTTAGTATTAAATTTAGAGTTCTAGATTGCTTGGATCTCAAAGACAGATGGGATTCTATCAGTGATCCTGTGATGTGATAGAGTTTGGGCTTATAGTCTTGCAATATGACATTGCAAGAGATTCATCCAATGAGTTGTTGGTGTTGAGTAACTTTCTGCTTCAGGCCTTCAAGGAGAATAATGACACATTGTCACAATGTTTGACAAGTGAATTCACACCAGCAACAAAGTATCTGTTCATCCCTTATCATACGAAGTAAGATATATTAAATGCTTCTTGTTGTTTTATGCATTAACATTGGCATTGTCAATGGAAATAGTTCTCAGAATCGCAGCTAAAGAAATTTCAATCTTATTTTGCAGTGACCACTGGAGTTTAAACCTGATCTCTATTAAGAGATCTGTAGATAATATTATTAAAGGTTTTTGTGTCAAGATGAATTTGGCGAGAAATATGCATAAGGATGTAGATATATACCTTCCATATCTAAGTAAATATATTCCTACAGATGTTCCCCATTCCGTGGACTGGCAGATCGTCGGTTTGGAGGTAAACTCTGTCTTTCTTAATAGCATTTTGAAATCAGTATTCTAATGTAATTGTTTCATTCTGATTCATTGTGTTTCAAAATTGATTTCTTGTGTGCTGAATTATTTTGCAGTCACCCCAGCAAAATGATTCATTCAGCTGTGGGTGGTACACATTATACAATGCAAAGTTATTTTTTGAGTGGTTCAACCTTCAGCAAGATGTTGATATTTCTAAGGTAATAAATTCTGTTTATTCTTATTTTAGAACCATGATTAGTTTTCTATTTTGTTGATGTTTTTGGCCATTACTAATACATGAATGTTCTATTTTGCAGTTTACACTTCTTGAGTACACATCAAGCCAGGTGTACAGATTTAGACAAGAAATTATCCTGAGTATACTGGCTAGGGCAAGGCTTCAGCCTCCCATTATTGATGATGGTGCAAAGGATGATGTAGTTATACTAAATTAAGATCAAAACAAATATAGATAGCATAGAAAAATATACATTGATATATCAAATGCTGCTCCAGTTTATGAATTTGGGAGCACAAAATACATGTACTAATGTCCAACTTGGGCTTTCATTTGTTGAATGAAAGAGTGTGTACACAAATTTTTATTAAAGTTTATTTGAAACTATTGTTCTCCCACAATGGTGATTGTTGTAGGTAGATCTTTGCAGCATGTTATCAACTCCTGTCTTTTTCACATCTGTGACATGGCAAATATTAGTGAATGTGCAATTGTAAATGATGACATTTTCTATTATTTTGTTCTATTTTGAAATGGCAATAAGCATAAAGTACTTACGAGTCTTCCGTTGATGATAAATCTGAAATATGTTGGTAGATTGGTTTGTAATAGCATGAGCTCTGTTCTGATAAAATCAAGCTTCCAATGCTCCTCCACCTCAACCATAGTCAAATATTCCTCATTGTAGATAATGCTTATCTCCATTCAGTTTGTGTGACCTTTTGGGCAAACCCTTTGTATTTTTCATAGATTATCAAGCGTTACTTTACCTCGTGAACAAAACTTGCACAACAAGTAGAATCACACATTGGTTGCTATTACTACAAGAATTCAAATTTCGTATTGTTGTGCACAAGGGATCACAACATTTTGTCGCTGATCATCTATCCAGAATACCGAGTGATGAGAAACCAACGGAGGACATCACTGATGACCTACCCGATGCAATATTCTTCCAAGTTGACTATACTCCCATGTGGGCCAAAGACATCACCGAGTTTTTAACGATGGGGGTGCTAGATCTGACACTGTCGAAACCTGCCCAATGCACACTTATCTACAAGGTGGCACCCTATACACTTATAGCAAGGCAACTTTATCGAAGGGGTGCAGACGGTGTAATTAGATGATGTTTAACTGAGGGCGAAACTATTTCCATCATATTCTTGCTACATGAAGGAGTTGGTGGTGGGCATTTTGCCTCAGAAAACACAGCTAGGAAGATATTACTGGCTGGGTATTGGTGGCCTTCGCTATTCAAAGACACTCATAACTTTGTAAAGGCTTGTGATGTGTGACAAAGAGCCAAAAGGCCACAATTTTCAGATTATATGTCTTTAACCCCCATCTTATCTGAACAAGCATTTTTCAAATGGGGTATTGATTATGTAGGACCAATCAATCCCGTCACGTGATTCACACAGGCAAGATATATTATCGTGGTGACAGATTATTGCACGAAGTGGGTAGGCTCGGGCAGTAAAGAACGCTGATGCCAAAACCACTGCTCATTTCCTTTATGAGCAGGTCATTGTACAATTTGGTTGCCCACTCAAAATTGTCAGCAACAGAGGTACGCACTTTTTGAACAGGGTAATTGAACACTTGCTATCGACCTTCCTAGTTGTTAACTGCAAAAGTGCCCCATATTACCCAATATATAATGGGCAGGCTGAGTTCATGATTAAGGTTCTATGTGAAATTCTCATGAAGACGGTGGAAGCCAGTCGATTGGATTGGGAGTTCAAATTACATGCCGCTCTATGGGCGTATCAGACAACACCCAAAAAGGCCACTGGCACGACACCATTCCAACTCATGTATGGACAAGAGGCCATGATGCATGTAGAATTCTACGTCCCATCTTTACGGATAGCCTACAATTTGAAACTAGCAGATCCTTGCCCATAGGCTATTCTACCTCCATAAGATTTGCGAAACACGAGTCATTAGTGTGCACACACAACAAGTGCACAAAAGACGTCAACAAGATTGGCATGACCACCATATCAAGCTGAAGGAATTCAAAGAAGGAGATAGAGTTCTTCTCTATCAAACAAATGTACATAATGACAAACTTATAGCATTGATCAGATCTTTGCCTCGGGCTAGGCTAAACTTAAAACCCTCAAAGGCATCCCTCTGGACACGGTAGTGAACGAGAGTAGATTACGGTGATATCATGAGCCCTGCTATTCCTTAGACATGTACTGATTGATTGTGTTATGTGTGTATGCATGCACGTCTGTAATTTTTGTCGTTTTGTGATAATGTTCATTTTTTTTAATTCATTTTTTACACCCTTTTGCGTTGAATTGCCTGCATGTTTAACAATTAACACTTCTTAGGATAGTTTAGGTCGGAATTCGTGCAAATCTACCTCACTTCTATTGCTATTGTACAGGTTTCAGGTAACAACATGCATGAGTGATAACCATGTCCCAAAACAGTAATTATCTTCCGGGTTGAAGCTAGCATCACTTATTCTTGCAATTGATTGCAAGGAATTCATCACTCTTCAAAAAAAAAAAAAAGACCACTCGCATAAGCTACCAGACAACATATTATCTATATTGTGGAGTTCCAGAACTAAGCAAAGTATTTTATCAGATATGAAACCTAGCAGGTACACTACATAAATTCACTTGGTCTCATTTACTGACTTTTCCAAGAAGCTAGCAGCGGCTCATCCTTTCCTGGAGCAACTAAACTTCGACACACGAATTTTCTCAGGTGTGCAACATGAATGCATGGTGCGTGTGACTTATTCTACATTTGATGACGAGAGCCATCAACACTCAAAGTGATGCCATGCATTACCTCTACTCTTCAATCAATGAGTATCAGGACTGGTGCAACTTCTTGCAAGAGGGAAACGTGCAACTGACAAACAAGGTACAAGAATGGCAGATTTATTCCATGAAATTAGAACAAGAGGTTGCTCAATCAAAAAACAAAGAAAGAAAATTCATGGCTGACCTCAAAGAGCTGCACCGAAATAACAGAGACGTTCAAGCACACTTACAATGTAGGGATGATCTCATCAAGGCCCTGGAAACACAGTTAGAAGGTGAACGACGAAGCCACATGAACTTACGGGCTGCTATGATGGGAAATATTCAATGGAAATTTCAACCAGTTCCAAGCACCACCAATCCCAAAGG